>JAZDUA010000191.1:1227500-1827500 GCA_038098605.1 Gryllus longicercus
CAGGTTGTGGATCCCAAGTTAATCCAATTATTTCGCTCTATAGCGCAAAAAACTATTTTCAAACAAATTACTGTTTGTATTTAATCGTATAAGACAAACCATTTACTCCAGTCGATTAGACGGATGCCAACGATTACACTGAGATTTATTGACATCGTTGAAAAGTAAAACATCAAGTTTGCTGCGAATCTTATGAAAATGCGGACGAAATGCGGAGTGAGAATTTCGACTGATAAATACATGAAATTCTAGAAATGAATCATAATTTGGTATGTTTTCATTGCTATTCCTTGAAACGTTTATTTTACAAATTATGTATCTGCGGCGTCTGCTCCGTTTGGTCCGACGATGGATTTGAGACCACTCGCGGATCTTTTCGTGAAGAATGTGAGGAATTGCCTGATGTTTGAATTTATCTCCTTCTGCGGTAGCTTCAAAAGGGCCATTGTTTTGAATTTTCGAACATGATCTGAGCTCCCCAATACAGATTCCAAATACTGGAGATTTCGTATGTAGTCAAACATCTGAGCTTACAAACATAGTTGTCAGTTGGAACCCACGAACTCGCAGAAGTAGTCTACCTCACTGGAGGTAGACAGAAATGGAAGTTCAGTGAGGTACACGTACCTTATAAGGTAATTCCAACAATTATGTAAAAAAACATTTTATTTAAATTAATTTCATTAATTATACATCCACGGTCAATATCAAACACTAGGCACTTCCAAAAAATAAGATTTCTGCTTCGAAAACAAACGCGGCAACACAAATTATCAAGAGGAATCAACCTAATATGAATTAATCAGATGGTGTCACACCTAAAATCTAAAATTACAATGTACGGGGAACAAGAAAATATTATGTATGTCAACTCGGTATGTTATAAAAATTTACATTCCACTTTCAGCGGAGGTGGATGCAATACGGCTAATACGTTGTTAAATGAAGATCTTCTCTAGCTTTTACAAAAAGAAAATACCGATGATCCCAAAGATGTTGGCTACGCTCATAAAAAAATAGGATTGAAATATCTACATAAGTACAATTAAGATACCTAATTAACTATTTTGATGTAAATGTTGTTGTTTTGTTTTTTCCAATTCATAATTTGCTCAACTTCATTGACGGCAAAAATGTTTATATATTGTAAAGAATGCTTTCCATACAGATAATTACTCATGCATAATATTTAAAGCAGTTTAAGCATATCCCATTCAAAGCTAAGGACACCATACCCTCAGTCAAAACAAGTCTTGCCAAGATACAATTGCCTTCCAACTCATCTATATAGTATTTTAACTTACGTGCACTTACCTCATTGAATGAGATGAAAAAAACACTGGCATAACTCAAGAGGAATTTTGTAAGTTATCGAAACCGAAAAAAAGATTTTGGACGCACGCCTACACTACAAAACTCCGCGACACTCGCATCAAGATATACCAACACTCGCAGGCACAGGCGGTCTACTCGTTTAAGCGCCATACGCGGTCCTGGCGGCACAGAACAGAAGCCGAACGCTGCAAACACGCTGCGATAGTATACGTCCTGCCACCTATTGGCACGAAAGTGAAACTCTCCGCGGGTTCTTCAAACCACTCAGCAATAATGCAAAAAGTATCATTTTAAAATGTATTATTTATTCAGGATAAAATTCAAATTAGTTTTAGTTTCATATTTGTCGCGTGTTTACAGTAATAAAGACGCTATGCTCAATGTATTTAATTAAGTTGTTGAGATAACACGATTCACCTACTGTTACAGTGTCGCAGGCACACTTCATTCGTCAATTTCACATAATTTGACTTGAAGAGGTCCTTAAGAGAGAAAGCCAAAACGTTTCTATTGATTTATGATGTAATATTTTAATACATTTTGTTTTCATGATCGTCTAAACAGTTCAAAAATGATCGTTTAGTAGCTTAAATAATACCAAGGTTTGGAAGCTGGTTTGCGGACGAGTTTCGTTTCCGATTCAGGTAGTTTTCGAAGCTTGGAAGAAGAAAACAAGCGACATCCTTGCCTGCATTTCTTAATTGTTCACAAAGATTGTAAATAAGAGTGTATTGGTATTGTACTTACGTTTTCCCGCTTTCAAGGTTTTTCCCTCGGCATCTTTTTCGCGCTTTGCTGTTATGAAGAAACCTTTTGGTACGAATATTTCCCTCGCTTATGGCTCACCCGTGTATTTACAATACTACATGGTCTTCTTCAAGAAAATTCTAAAATATAAGTTTAGGTTAATTAGTTACTTTGGTTACTGCAATAAGGAAAGTGAAATGTGGGTGAAATGACGGAGAGTGTATTGAATATCAGTCATCAGCAAGTAACTCTCATCAGAGCGATCATTCGTAACGGACTACCTTGCAGCACAAACCTTGCAGTACCAAATGAAGAAACTTTCTGTAGTCTGGTGTCAGTTTTCAGCCTGGTTTGGTTGAGACACTTGTTAATTTTATGAATATAATATCTAATTAGCATTCTTAATAAGTTGTTACGATGAATTATTTATACGTTATTGTTTGTATTACTTGAGTCGTTCTCCAGGGCAACAATAGTCGTCGCTTATGCGTCTCTGACTGGGAGGTCCAAGGGCTCGAGTACCGACAGAGGCGAATTTTCGATACTATTTAAACAGCTAAGACAAATTCATCCACTCGCAGGAGAAGAATTCTAGCGGCCAGCTGTTCTGAACGACAGTTCTCCGTGGTATCTTCGATCAATACCAGGCGAATGCTAGTATCCTAACAAACGGGTCACGGACCGCGCGCGTTCTTTCTTTTCCCATTTGTGCCCTCTCTTCCCCTCTCACCCACTCACACATTTATGTACTTGGCGACACCACTAAACATGCCGAAGGGCCAGTCTGGTCCGTATAGCTTATCGCGTCTGGGGCGCTGCTCCACTAGGAAATATATCTGGAGGAAGAAATCCCGCATTTCGACTTGCAGGTCGGTGCAGGAACTTATATTCCAGTACAGCAAGAACACCGCCACCTTCTGGCTATAACACGTACTACACTCAGCACTAATTTACAAAGTAGTTCTCGCGCCCGGTACAAGAAATACTCGCTGATGTGTCGTTCCCTGTTTGAGCGAATAAGGGGTGTAATAATTTTGTCAGTCGTTTAGACGGGGTGGGGTTCTTTTCCAAGGCGCAAGCGCGTCCAGGCGCGCCGAGGATTGTCCGCCTTCAGTAAAACCTCTGCCCTCGTAAAACCGTTTGTTAAGGAGGAGCTAGTGTACTAACCCCCACACCACTAGGGCCGGCGAACACACTAAATATATGAACGTACGTATATTTATGCGGATATGTCTACGCACTAAAACTCGGGAGAGGTGGCTCGGAGCATCAACTGATGTCACTGCGGTGCCTATGACCGGGAGAATCAAGGTTCGAGTCCCGATGGTGGCAGGATTTTCAGTTAGCTAGGTCGAGTTCAGGCGCTGTCTGGAGGAGAATACTAGCGGCCGGCTGTGATAGATAGTTTTCCGTGGTTTCTCCAGTTAACACAAGGCGAATGCCGAAACAGTATCCTAACAAATGGGCCACGGACTGCGCGTTCTTTCCTTCCTTTTCCATGTCCTATCCTGATCCTCTTACACACACGCTTACACTAGCATGCACTATACTACCACACATGTCGGGAGACCGGTCGGGAGCTTAGAGCTTCTCCAGGCATAGGCGGTGCCATGCTGGTGGGAGATAGCTGCTTGAGGAAAACCCCGATAGCCGACGGTAGGGCGGCGCCGGATCTTGCCATCCAGCGTAATTAGATTACCACTATCTCTCGAGCAAAAACCATTCATTACACTTACAGGACTAATGAACTCAGCCTTTCACGCTCCGGGAATCACTAACAATCAATCAAACACTAAAACATTCTATTTATATATTAAGTGTGATTAAAAAGTGCCTCAACTATTGCATACTCGTATATCTAATTCGATTTCATTTTGTTCTCATTCATGATCATTCTCATTCGATTTCACATCGTTTGAATTATTTCCCCTGCAGTTTCTGGTTTCAGAGCAAGAGCAAAAACTGTATTTAATATAAAGGTTGTGATGCAAGATTTTCTGAGTAATCATATTTCACACGCCGAGTATAATGCAATATTTTTCCACTAGTGTTGGTTGAGCGCGACTGTAACATTTAAGACCCGAGCATATGGAGTTTCAAAAGGCAGTTCAAGAATTCAAATCCACTCACATCCAGCAGATAACCCATGGACGAATTACTTTCTTGACTTTTTCTTCGCAGAAATAAACCCAATCTTTTTTGTTGCAAAAATGCAAACCATATGACATATTTACAAACAAATGTAGTTTTTTATAGTAGTTACGTTTATCTCAAATAAATATTGAATTATTTACATTTTCTGAAAGATTTAATTGAGAGAACAGTTCTTTAAATAATAGTTCTGTATGCGGATGATACGAATATTGTTTGCAATTAAGAAACCGTAAATAGTACAAATTTCAGAAATTTTTAATTGGTTCCGTAATAACAAATTAATAGTTCATGAAAAGAAAAATGTTACAATGCAGTTTTCCATTTCAAATAAACAGCTCTGCACATCACTGTAAATGAACGGTGTGCCATTGATTGATGTTAAGGTAACAACATTTTTAGGTCTTTCAATTCAGTCAAAACTTAAATGGAACGTCCATTTGAATGAAGTTCTTTATCGCTTTCAGAATTCTTTCAAATTCGGACAGCCTACACACTGCTCGTTGTGAATATTTCGCGAATGTTCGTTCCCGCCGGAGATAGGGCATAATATTCTGGGGAAATACATCTGATAGCTCCCAGACTTTTAAATTACAAAAAAGAATCGTACGAAAAATAAGCAAATCCCACCCACGTGATTCTTGTAAGCATCTCTCTATTAATCTAGGTATTTTACCATTACATTGTCTCTTCATCTATGAAACAGTGGTATTTGTCAAAAATGACTTACGTAAGGGCGGGAATATATTTTCAGCAAACGCATTTGTCTATGACTACAACACTCGATGTAGTAATCATATTAAGCAGGTGGCAGTATCAACAGCTCACTACAAAAAGTTCACATATAATACAGGTACATTATTTTACAACACCTTGCCAAATGACATTAAACGATAAAATTCAATACAAAAGTTTACGTCCCAAGTAAAATCTTTTCTGCTGCACAACTGTTTCTAATCATTTAGAGACTACACCGAGCATCCAAAAGGAAAGTAATATTAATTTTAACAATGACATTTAATGTATTATATACCATTTGGATTGTATAACTGTACAAAACCTGTAACAAGTATTGTGCTTCAGCTTCTGGGTCTATGACCTCCATTACGATCAGGTTTTCGTCCAGATTCCCTGATCCTCGAGCAAATGGTGAGATGTCTTGTTTTGCTTCTGGACATAAATGTAAATTCTAATTAACTTCTCCCCATAGCACATCACACACAGTTTTTAACTGTTTTTAAAGTCAGTAAGTAAGCAAGTAAATAAATAAATAAATAAATAAATAAATAAATAAATAAATAAATAAATAAATAAATAAATAAATAAATAAATAAATAAATAAATAAATAAATAAATAAATAAATAAATAAATAAATAAATAAATAAATAAATAAATAAATAAATAAATAAATAAATAAATAAATAAATAAATAAATAAATAAATAAATAAATAAATAAATAAATAAATAAATAAATAAAGAGTGAAAATTGCTCAGAGTTTTGGAAAGGGGAGATATTGTTCCCATTTATATCATGAAACATCATTATTCACTGTATCGTGTTTTGGATCGTGCGTGATTTTGTATTTACTACTGTTTCGGTGTTTCGGAACGTAAAAAGTCTCATATTTTATTAAGACAATGAATCAAAGAAAAATGCTAGGATCCTGTTTATTTAATCAAGTGTTTCATTAAATGAATGATGCATAGTAAGGTTTTGCGACGGTAATTCAATAGGTGAACCCTGAGATATCCCGTTATTTCATTCTAAATTCTGAGCACACAGCTCGTGATACAATGATATTTTCTCAATGTTGCAAATCATTCAGCAGATACGTCTTCCTTCAGTTTCCTCTGCTCTGTGACATTTCAAATCCGTGGCGGCTGGTGCCCTCGTAAAATGGGGGTTGCAACTCAATCGAATGATGGAAATGTAATGTAGATAAATGCATTACTATCTAATTGGACTGCTGTACTGGAAGTGCAGCTGCAAAGTATTTTACGTGGTTTCCAGAAATGTCATGTTTTCGAACTTTCTACCATGTAGTTTAAACCTAATATTCGCTATTCGTTATGTTTTGCAGCTAGTCTTTCACCATGTAGCCTTAGCTCCAAATAATTTATTGGGAAAACAAAACATAGCTGACTTATAATCACACCCACATAACTACGAGTATTTACCATCAGAAATCACTTTTGAATTTTCGATAGAATGCTGCTTTTTTATTTTACGTTTTCAATAAAATATTAAATACATGGAGTTGGCTTTGTAGGTCTCTTAATATCGCGTTTTTTTATCAAAAGAGCCTGAAACAAAAATATTTTTTTAAAATGTTTCTACAAAATTTATTTTCTCTTTAAAGGCAATAAATATTTAACAGTTCTAATCTTCACCATCCCAACAAAAAATCACTCAAAAATTCAAGAAAAAATCAGAAAAGATTCTTACTTCATTGCGAAATATTTGTCAATTCCAGTTCACTGACATCAGCACGTAGGAGCGTCTAAGACAACAGCATCAACAATGAAACTAATCACAAAAAATAATTCTTCGAATTCTCGCCCACACATATGCTTAATGAAGTATAATGACCTTATGGAAAAGACCTGCACGCAATCACAAAGGACTATCAACACCTTATCAATAAACAAATCTAACGCAAAATTAAAATAAATTCATCAAACATGATAAATTCATTAGGAGTGCGGTGGACATTCAATATCGCCAGTTCTTCATGGAACGTATGTACTTTTAATAGAGATGTCCAGAATGACGTCACGTTTCGCGGGTAAGTGTCGGGTGGCAATCTGCTGTGAGCGTAAGCGATGCCTAGAGAATTAGTAAGTTTTTGGCTGTATTATGCGGTTGCCGAGGTGCGCGTAACTTATCACATCCGTTATGTACAATTATTTTTTGCTTTATTTCGGTTTATTTAGGTTCCGGTTGCGAATTTCGTCGACAAATTGGATTGAAAAAAGCACTATTTTATCAACACACTTCTCACGCTACTTTAGTATAAAATAAAATGTATGAAACATTTGGTTCTACGTGCCCTTTCATCAGATATGAAAAGTGCCAACAAATTTCGAGACCCTGAGCTACCAGTGTAGAAGTTACTCCTTCCGTATATTTATACAAACTGTCGGCTTTTAAAATATTTATTTTAGAAATTTGTATTAAATATTATCATCGAGAGAAATATTACCTATATTTAACTTTAATAATCGTTTGGAAAAAATCCAGAATGTTTATAAACACAGTTCCAAAAATGCTCGTATTTGTCATGAAGTGGAGGAACATTTAGCATTAAGTTAAACATTAGGATTTAATATCATAATTTAACTCTGCATTTTTCAATGTATTAATTGTAATAAATATACGGTAAATAAATATTACACTTTTTAAAATATTTGCAATTTCCTGTGCTGAAATCAAATTTTGATGATGAATTTGAATTTCAATATTCAAGTCACGCGCTTAAAATATTACTTGTTATCATCAATTGTTATAACTTGTTATTATCATTATTAACATTGTTGTTAAAATCATTGCCATGATTTTAATATAAACATATTTTATGAAACGTATTTTCAATATATTTTGCTTGGCATATTTTAATGAACATTTGATACCATATCTTGCCACACGACTTGTTAGCCCTTCAGACACGACTTGTTAGCCCTGGTGGCAGAAAAAAGTTAATTTGGTGACATACGTAATATTTTTGCTTAGCTTTTACCCAAATAAAGTCTTGAAGAAGATGGCTTAGCTTTTATACAAATAATGTCTTTAAAAGCCAGAAAATTTCAGTGGCTCATACATATTATGATGCTGTGTTTGTACAACACGTTCAGGCAATGCAAGTAAATGACAACTCATTTATTGAGAGTAATGTCCTTTTGTGAGTTGTTTATATAATTGCAAAAAGCTGTAAAATCTACATTCCTTTTCACGTGAAACATCTGGGAATGACAGGAAAATCTCTTTAGACGTGTGAATTGCGAATTACGAAGATGGGTGGAACCAGTAACCTACTATTGACTTGAACTAACAATCTAACTTTTCTTGCTTCAAAGCTGAAGACAGTTTTTGTCTTCTGTTCCGAGGGTGTTATAATTTTATATTCCTGAATTTTGGGAACGAAAGGGCATCTAAGAAAGATTATCTGTCTCTTCCAGGCCCCATTTGCTCCAAACTACTACCTGACACAACTTGGTTATCGTGAAAATACAACTTTATTTTAGAGAAAAAAGAACATCTCACTGCGAGAAAGTGTACCTAAGCAAAACAAAAACGTTTTAAAACCATTATAAGCAGGGTAAAACCTCCGATGAAGAATGATTGCCACTTTTTAAAAGAAAATCGACACTTACGACGTATTTTAGCTCACGGCTTCTAGCAGCCTGCAGCTTGTCATCCAGAGACGACGGTGCTGTCCTCCGATCTACTAATAAGTCACGTGTTCTGGACATCTCTTTAACGCGCAAGTTAATAGGGAGTTAGTGCACGTCGAAGCGGACAGCATTATCGATATTCTGCGCATTCGAAGATGTACTAAAATGATGCGAATCTTGAACTGCGCATGCGCAGAATATCAATAGTGCTTTCACGTTCGAGGGCGCACAAACACCTTAATAAAAAAAATGCAAATATACAGTTCTATTAGACGAAGACAGAAAACTGGTATTCCCCAAGCTCCTAGTCCTCTATCCTGCGGCTTATGGCGCTTTCTGTTGTATCGCGACGATGATAAAACGTACGCCTCGTTAGGGACGCGCGTGCTTCGCAATGTTAGCCATGGAAGCCGGAAAGCTCGTGCTTCGCAATTTTAAGCCATGGCCGTTTTTCACAGCGCTTCATAAGAGCGTCAGTAACATCTATATGTTTTCATTCTTGCAATGAGATGCCAGAGACAGTGTTCGACGGTCATTCTTTGATTTCAAAATGATTTTATACATCGATATTGCTACAATATCTCGAATACTTAAATCGGTAGATGTAGCTCAGGACATCAAGAGATGTCATTGCAATGCCTCTGATCGGGAGGTCGTAGGGTTCGAGTCCTGACGGTGGCAGGATTTACAACACTAGTTAAAGATTCAGGTCGAATTCAGCCGCGGTCTGGAGGAGAATTTTAGCGACCGGCTCTTCTGATCGGTAGTTTTCCGTAGTTTCTCCGATCAACGCCAGGTGAATGTCGGAGAAGTACCGTGACAAACGCGTTGGAGACAGCGCGCGATCATTTCTTCCCCTTTATTGACCTATTCTCTCCCCTTACTTACAATTGCACTTAAACTTACATGCAAACTACCATGGGACACCAGTCGGGAGCACCTGTGCGGTACATCAATCGTGTGCTTAAAGCTTGTTCCGATTGGGACGATTCCCCGCTGTTGGGAGATACTTGGTTAGGGAAAACCCCGCAAGTCGGCGAGTATGTCGGCACCGTATCTCACCATCCAGGGGGAAGAAGATCGCAACATCTCATCATAAAGCATGCACTACACTTCCGGGTCTAATGACCATAGATGATTCACCACCGAGACAACAGCAGTCTGTTCCGTCGAGAAAAGTCCAGACAGCAGCCTTTTGAGCCTCGGCGTATTCAAAACTCAAGTATGCACACGAACCCGAAAAGGAAAACAAGAAAATAATGCACATGAATTGCACACTAATGTGGTGCTTAAGCAAGTTCGATGTTCTACGTGTACGTACCACGTTTGATGTTCTACGTGTTATGCAAGAAGTGGCGGTTATTTATGAATGAGTAAATTTCGTTGTAATACCCAAAAGTAACCATACGGGTGTTGCCTTTTATATTTCAGGATTAGAGAACAAAACCAATATTAATCATCGAAAATAACTTTATTGTTTTTCAAAATATTCCCCATGAAGATCTACACTTTTTTGCGTGCGTTTGAACCAATTGTCGAAGCACTTTTGCCACTCTGATTGAGGTATCTCCAAAACATGCATTCTGAATGCAGCAACCGCTTCGTTAGGTTTCGAAAAACGTTGACCTCTCAGTTTGTTTTTTACGTCCGGTAATAAAAAGAAGTCATTCGGTGCCGAGTCAGGACTATACGGCGATGACTCATCAAATCGATGTTTTGGGTGCTCAAAAATGCAGTTGTTTGAGCCGATGTGTGAGAGCTCGCATTGTTGTGGTGAAGAGTGATCCGTCTTCGGCGGTTGGTTTTCCTGATTTCTTGGAAGACAGCTGGCAAACAAATCGTTGTGTACCACTCAGAATTGACTGTTCTGCGTTGTTCTAGTGGTACGGTTGCGACATGTCCAGTTTTTTCGAAAAAACAGACGACCATCTGTTTGGAAGTGCTTCGTGCGCGAACAACTTTTGTTGGATTTTGCTCATCTTGAAACACCCATACAGTCGACTGCTGTTTACTTTCGGGGTCATACAGGTAAATCCACGATTCATCACCTGTCACGATGTCATAGACGTGTTTCGAATCACCGCGATCGTATTTTTTGAGCATATCTTTCGACCAATCGACACGAGCCTTTTTTTGAGCGATTGACAAATTGTGTGGGATCCAACGCGAACAAATTTTTTGATAGTCAAATGTTCATGCAATATTGAATGTATGCTGGTCCCACTAATGCCTAACGTTGTCTCAATCTCACGATAGGTCACATGACGATCTTGCAATGTCAGTTCACGCACAGCATCAATGGTTTTCGGAACAACAACTGATTTTGGACGATCTTCGCGAAATTCGTCTTGGAGTGAACTACGACCACGATTGAATTCACCATACCATCGATATACATACACTGGTCCTTGATGGAACTTCATCGCCTAAAATTGAATTAAGTTCATCCATGCACTGTTGGTGAGTTAATCCACGGCGAAAGTTGTAAAAAATAATCGCACGAAAATGTTCACGATTTAATTCCATTTTGGGGCCAAGATGAATCTTTACGTTACTGTACACAACACAACTAGCGTTCGTATGTCAATACGTTCTGAGTACGTATAACCTCAAAACATCCAACTTTACGATAGAGCTGTCAGTTGCCAGATTGCAACACCAGGGTTGCCAAATCCCGAAACATAAAAGGCAACTTTCGTAGTCCCAGTATGACAGTCTACACCCACTAATGGAGTCAAATTTCATGTCCTTATATTTTCAGAAATAAAGTATATTGTATTATTTTTACCAAGGACCTTTTCTGTGAAGACTGTACAAAACTTAGTATATAAAAATGTTACTTTATATAAACTTAGCAATAAACTATATATGTATATATATATATATATATATATATATATATATATATATATATATATATATATATATATATGTAGAATCTTGGGTTTAGGACGAACGGAATAAGACACGAATTAAACGAAACGAACAATACTATATTAAACAAATTGAAAAATACATTGAAATACAGTGAACGACTTGAATCCAACAACTTCTCACAAACTAACTCTCACGCCACACTCGCTCACTCCTTCCCATTTCTCTCGCGACGCGGCGCCACTGTAGCCCGATACTACGTGATTCAAGTTTCAAATCCCACATTCGGCCATCCTCGAAAGCCTTCAGCCTCTGAAGGAAATATGTATGGCTTCATATAATCTGCTGATGTTGTGGTTATCATGGATCCATCTTCATCGAAGTTTCCTACTCGAATCACCTCATATTGATCATTACCTTTCACTTGACTGACCTTGTAAGGCCCCAGATACTTTTGTTTGATTTTCATACCTGGTCCAAACTGGGTTCTTCTGATCGCTACAATATCCCCTTCTTGATAATTTCGAGCTTCTTTCGAGTGTTTGTCATGGTACTTCTTCTTTTCTTCTTGGATCTTCAGGATGGATTTTTTTGCTGCATTTCGAAGATCTTCTCTTTCACGATCAAACAATTCAACTGCTTCTTGTTCCAAGACTTCTAAAATGGCTACGTCATCTTGGTGTCTCATCTTCACACCAAATAGGACTTCAAACGGGCTTCTGCCAATACTTCGCTGAAAAGTACTGTTGATACATCTCTGTAATTTATTTACATGTCGATACCATTGTTCAGGTTTATCTTTGGAGAACTTCGTGAGAACTGGTACTATTATGCCATTGATTCGTTCCACTTGACCATTTCCACGTGGCACGCCAGTAGTAGTGAGAACGTGTTCGATCTTCTCTTTTGCACAGTACTCTTGGAATGTTGTAGAAGTAAAAGCTGCCCCTCGGTCACTTATTATTCTGTATGGATTTCCAAACGATGCCTGCATAATGTCCATCTTGCTCAGAACTTCACTCGCGTTGGTTGTTTTGGTTGGAAAAATCCATGTAAATTTGGAGAAACTGTCAACAACAACAAATAAATATTTGTAGAGTTTTGAAGTTGCAGTAATAGGTCCTATGTGGTCCACATGGTAAGTATGTAGTGGAATGTCGCCTTTAGGTATAGGTCGAAGTAAACCCTCCTTTTTTCCTTTCTTCTTTTCTGCCATAATACAGGTTATACAACATTCAACTAGATGGTCCAGCTTTTCCCTCAATCTAGGAACATAGTAGTCTGCTTGAATAATCTCTTGCATTTTCTTAGTGCCAAAATGACCATTGTCATGCACTTTCTTCAAAACTTCTTGTTGCATACTGGTAGGTAGTACTACGACGTTTCTTCCGTCTATTGTCTTCATAAGGATCTCGTTCTGCATCGAATAGTCTTCATAGGGTTCTTTGAGTAAAAGTTGAATGATTACGTTCAGTCGTTCTTCTTTCTTCTGCTCCTTCTTAATTACTTCTAGCATTAGATCTTCAACCATCATAACCGGGTTTCGACTCAACGCATCCACGTGTTTCATTCTATCGCCCATACGGTGTTCAATTTCATAATCGAACTCTTCAAGTTGAAGAGCCCATCTTGTGACTTTTGGTGGTAAATTGATCTTCCCCGACGTTTTCTGGAAAGCTTGACAGTCAGTAATAATTTTAAATACACTTTTTAATACACTCTAAATTTTTTAAGAGCTTCAATGATAGCCAAGACTTCAAGTTCATAAGAACACCATTTCTTCTCTTCTTCACTCGTTTTGCGACTCATATAATGAACAGGGTGAAAATATTTCTCGTCTGGTTTTTTCTGGAGCAGCACTGCGCCGTATCCCAGCTTACTGGAGTCAGTATGCAACTCAGTGACAGCTTCTGGATCGTAAATTCTCAAAACTGGTTCGTTACTCAAAGCTTCTTTAAGTTTTGAAAAAGACAATTTCTGAGTGTTCCCAAAGAAGAAATGTTGCCCATCCCTGACCTCGTACAATGGGTATGCCATTTTGGCATAGTCTTTCACAAATCTTCTAAAATAACCTGTGAGGCCAAGGAAACTTTGGACCTGCTTTACAGTCTTAGGCTCGGGAAAATGTTGTACAGCTTTGATCTTAGTGGGTGAAGGGGTTACACTGCCACTTTCGACAACATAACCTAAAAATTCAATTTTAGTTTGAAGAAATTTACATTTTTTACGATTCAATTCTAACCCATTTTCTGCTGCTACTTTCAAAACTTGAACTAAGTTGTCAAAAGCGTCATCGTAATCCTTACCCGGTATAATTATATCATCCATATAAGTAATCGCAATTGACTTCCTGACTAAATCTTTAAAAACATTGTCGACGAATCTCAAGAAACTGGTAGGGCTATTACACAGACCAAAAGGTGTCTTTACAAATTCATACTGATTGTCTGGTGTAACAAAGGAAGTATATTTTTGACTATTTTTTCTACAGGGACGTGAAAAAACCCATTCTTCAAATCAACTACGGAGAACACACTAAAATTTACAAGAGCATCAATTTTATCGTCGACTAATGGCATCGGGAAACGATCCCTTACAATCTTTTTATTTAATTCTCTAAAATCGATACAAACTCTATGTGAACCGTCTTTCTTTGGTACTATCACTACTGGGCTGGCATACTCACTATCACTAGGTCGGATAATGTCCTTTTCAAGCCACTCCTTGATCTGATCACTTAGTATCTTCTTCTCCTTCGGAGCTAATCGGCGTGGTTGTAAACACACTGGGTCGTCGTCCTTCAGTTTTATCTTCGTCTCGATGTTAGTCTTCACTTGTTTCTGGGGTGAGTAATCTTCAAGTAATTGGCGAACCTTCGCTTCGTAGGGAGCAGGAACATCAATTTCGTCTACAGCAATACATTGAAGCACTTTCAAGTCTTCATGGAATTCGGTGTACGTTGCATTTAACAGTAGTCCATCGTTGTCTTGTTCTTGTTCACATCTAGCTGGAACTTGCCTCACTGAGATTTTGCCCTGACTAATGGTGATCTCCATGTCTTTAATCCACTCTTGTCCAAGGATAAAGTTATATTTCATCGAGTCTTTTGGAACTACATAAAATGGCGTGCTGTATACCTGGTTGTCGATTTCGATGTCCAGCTTGACTCTCCCAACAGGAATTGTTGTCTTGTTCCCTAATCCGGTGAAGCATCGCGTCGTTGGACTCATTTCTGGACGGCCTATCTTCTCGTAGATATCAGTTGGTACTAAATTGACATCACTGCCTGTATCTAGTAACGCCCGGTAGTTTCTTCCTCTCACCTTCATTGATATAAGACCCTCGTCGTTTGAACTTATACATCCCACACTCTGACTCTCCTTAGTGCAATTTGGCGCAATGTGACCAAACATATTGCACTTAAAACATTTGGGTCCTTTATCTTTGTTCGTGCAGTTGACTCTTTCATGCTCCTTCGATCCACAACTGAAACACCGTTTCTGACCTGGCCGCTTCCCATCTGAATTTTTGTTGCCATGATCCTCTTTTGTTGAACTAGTTTGATTTTTGTTTTCCTTATTTCGATGTTTGCTTTCTTCCTTCTGTGTAGTTGTCTGTCGTCCTTTTGATTTTTCCTTCATCCTCTCGTATGCCTCAAAACATTTCTTCAGTTCTTGAATATTTCTTGCACTATACAAAATGGCTTTGTTGCTCTCGTAAGCTTGAATTCCATCGATGATATACTCGACGAGTGCTTTTTCATCTACTGTTCCTTGGTTGGCTATTTCAATCATCGAGTATATGTACTGCTTCGCCGTCTCGTCAGATAATCGTTTACGTTTCCGTAATTGGCTGTGTACTGTAGCACTGCTGAGTTTGGTGGTAAACTCTTTCGTCAGGTCTTTCTTGAATTTTTTCCATGTTGATATTTTTTTGGTCAACATAAATTTCTTCGCAGAGCCTTTAAGCATTCGTTTTGCATAAATAATCTTTTGCAAATCATGCCATTCTAACAAATTACTTATATCTTCAAATTCATTGAGCCATTGTTCGACTTGTATTTTATCATCGCCTGAAAACTCTGTCAAACTATTTTCAACATCACGAATTGTAAATTCATGTTTGGCTCTATTGCCTTCTCGTCTACTACGTTCACGCCGATCACGTTCACGTCTGTCACGTTCATGTTCATTGCGTTCACGTCTGTCGTGTTCACGCTCGTTGCATTCACGCCTGTCATGTTCGTAACGTGTCTCGCGCATGTCGCGCCATCTATGATCACGCCGTTTTGTTTTTGTGGGTTGTTTAAGCATCTCTTGATCAGAACTGTCATCACTTTCTGAATAATCGGACGTGTCAAAATTTAGCTTACCTTTTTTCATATTCAAACTCAATTTCTTGGAATTGCGTGAATCATAACCTAATTCTTCTTCTGACTCACTTTCACTTGACGTTTGTCTGGAACTTTTCTTATCGAGTACTTTCTTTTCTGTTTTCGATACCTTTTTCCTTTTATCCCCTATATTGTCACTGAAAAAATGTGCGTAATATTCGTCAGAGTCCATATCATTTTCTTTTTCCGTGTTACTTTCGTTCTTTGTTTTGATATCGTCTTCGTCTTTGTTCATAATGTCCTTCTTCTCAGGGTCATTAGTTTTCCCCAAAAATATTGCTGCTGTCTTCAATCGTTCAATTAGAATCAACTTCTTACCATCAGTCGGTAACTTCAATTTTTCCAATTCTTCTTGCAACTTGGCAACTGTAAATGTTTCGATTTCTTTGATGTTGATTACAGATCCTCCTTTCATGACTGTTTGCCGTATTTGTTTTGGCGTCTCTTGAATTTTTGTCTCCTTGTCATTCTGTTCGTCTATCTCTCCCTTCACCTTCTTGTCGTCCAAGTCGTTTTTCATGTTAATCTTTTTTTCATCATCTGCCATCTTTTCTCGACTTGCGGTGGAATCTGCGTCGAAACACGAACGAACTTAACTGAACTCGTAGTCGTCTTTTACTCGTTCCGTACAACTGGCTTCGTTCCGCGTATCCCCACAACAATCCCGCCCGGCTAACCTCTTTTCCTTCTGCAATGTTCCATCGATTCGCGCCGAACTTTTTCCGGAATTCGCCCGTATATCCCGGACGAGCCCCCAAATGTAGAATCTTGGGTTTAGGACGAACGGAATAAGACACGAATTAAACGAAACGAACAATACTATACTAAATAAATTGAAAAATACATTGAAATACAGTGAACGACTTGAATCCAACAACTTCTCACAAACTAACTCTCTCACGCCACACTCGCTCACTCCTTCCCATTTCTCTCGCGACGCGGCGCCACTGTAGCCCGATACTACGTGATTCAAGTTTCGAATCCCATATATATATATATATATATATATATATATATATATATATATATATATATGAGGATATACGGTGCGTCCAGATTGATCGTAATGATCTTTATGATCTCAGGGGGCATGATCTGTAGAGTGTGAGAATGTTTTTCCCAAGACACAGAAATAGGCAAATCAGTGCATATATTCTTCACATTATGAATCAATTTCCAACTGGCACTGAATAAACAAAACCAAATGATAAACAACACTTTCAAATACATCACAAGAAAATGAAATCCCCCTTTTACTACGCATTGTAAATTACCAACATTCCTTTAATACTTTAAATGGTTAATTCTTTCAAAATAACTGCATTCTAGGAAAATCCGTGCACGGTAATTTGCTTGGCCAGCAACGTTTGTAAAATGTTAATTATTTTACTCAATCACCAAAAAATGAAATTATTTCTTTTTTCTATTAAATTTCCTCAGCTCAGAATATTCGCAACAAATTAACACAATTACTTAATAGATCATACAACTATTTACAATGAATTTCCTTTAAGCATAAAACATGAATGAAACGTAGTACACGTATTACAAGGCTTCTTTTTGCGGTTTTCACTTGTAATATTTATCGCAACGAAATCTACAGGATTATGCAAATTTGCTAGAATTCAGTCTTTCTTCTGCCGCGTTGGTGGGCTCGTATCACCACCTGCCCTAGATTCCCGTTACAAATTCTGTTACTTTTGCCGTCACACTCTCATCAGCGGGTTGTGTCTACCTCCGTTCTCTCGTCGTCGCTGCACCTGACCTTGACCCAAATTCCGGTGGCACGAACGCTCCATCGCAGTCCAGGCGTCCGCGATGTCGCTCGAAACCCCTGTCTTCGTGCTGCTGCCTCCAAAACACATGTTATCTCTTCTTTCTTCTCATGTTTATTCACGCCCGGCACCAGAATCCACGTCTAGTCTTCCTCCTTCGCTGCACTTGAGCAGGTCGTCGACGCGTCTTACAGGGTCTTAACGTGCCATTGCTAACGGCGTATTTCGGCGTTTTGTGCAACACTTTGTGTTGTTAAATACACAGTTCTACAAACGCCTTGTAATAGTTCACGGACCTCGTTCTTGTGACTACTATCTTTCCTAGTCCTAATATTTCCAATAATTCCCTCAGTTTTCATTTAACGTTCTACTGCGTCAAAATAAATACTCTTCAATTTATTAACTTCTCATCGCTCTACAGCTCACTTCTTAATAACAGTCTCCTCACGCGCGCTCTCGCAACAAAATGGCTACTCTCTCTCTCTCTCTCTCTCTCTCTCTCTCTCTCTCTCTCTCTCTCTCTCTCCACCGGTCTCGTTCTCGACACACGTCCGAACACTGCGACGTCTCGTTCAAGAAAGGTTGAATGGTCAGTGGCCCGGTCTCTCCTAGAGGGGTGGCATGTCCGTCACGACTGACCCCCCCGCGCTTGCCATGAGCAGTCCAGCGGTCGAGCCGTGGGTCGTAGATAACAGGTTGCGCTGTTTCGTACAGGTCGCGCTGTTTCGTATCAGTGGCACGCCTGTGTTGCGCGGACCCGCCCTGGCGTCTCCGAAGCAGCGTGGGTGTTTGCTAACTGATTTGCGTAGTGTTTGGCATCGGTCGACATTTTGTATATTCATGAAAAGATCAGCGTAGTAGGTTCTATATCACGATCGACCTGGACGCACTGCTTCAAAGATTCACTAGTGGATCGCCCGGAGTTTTCACACCGTCCGCAGTAGTGTCGCCGCGTCACAAAGAACACGCAGCTCCCTGCCAAAATGACGAGGTCAGCGGCCATTCTCCACCTCCAGGAAACCTCCACCACGCAGCAGCGATCCTCTGTCTTCTGTCGCTGTCGACCTGCTTCCTCAGGCCACTAAGGCTCCAAGGATCTCGTACACGTTCGCACGTCCCCTTCCTCGAATTTAGTCAGTAATACTTCATGCGACTCATGCACAATATAGTTCATTTACTGGAGTTGCCTCTCGTTTTTCAGAACACACGAACGAACGCCGCCCAACACATATGCGAGCACCAGATTAAAAGGTTCTGTCACGTGCTATTTTACTCGTTCCTTTTTGGGAGAATTAAGAAATTTGGGCAATGTTTTACAGAATTCACTACAACGTGAGGTACATAGTTCCTTTCACAACTATTGTCTTATCGATGTTTACTCATACCTGCAACTTCAATTATTCAGGAATTCATAGCACTACGTAAAACCGTACCCATCGAAAGACTTTCAACGTATCACCTACGTCTGGCCATGACGCCTGCTCTCTAGTAGAAATTACATCTGTTCAATACTTCAGGTTTCAGAAGAACGATGTTTTCTTCCGGTTGTGAACTCGGCCCACTCCCCTACTCACCCCTCTGTGAAGTAGATCAGCTACCCAGAACGCACCCTGACTTGCGCGCGCATTTTTAATCTTGTTTCGCCGATCCCTATCAGGATCCACACATCTGTTAGTCTCTCTCTGTGTGTATATATATATATATATATATATATATATTGTGGCGTTATGGGATTGTACAACTCCATAACACCACCGTTTCGTCTGCATGAACACCCACAGGCAGCGAGGAGAGCAGGCGTAAATCAGAGTACCTAAACGCGCAGCCTGGTATCCGTTGCTCGTACTAATCACAGACGAACTAGCAAGCAACGTTTTTCCTGCGAAGAGTTGAAAGAGGAGAAATACCCCCGCCATGGAGAATTTCCCCAGGCATCGCGACAATAAATAGGCAGACGCGCAAGCGGAAGCTCTCTTTTCTTGCCACCACGCGTCGAGTAAGCAGCTCTTCTGATTGTCGCCGTTCGTCGGGTAAGCAGCATTTGCATCACCGCTCGTCAACGGCAGCCTAGATATTGTTTGCCGCCGCAACGACTGCTAGATAGGAGTTTTCGGCGTCGAACAGACGTGCTAGTTAGTCGTCCGCGAGATTTGAACATTTAGGAAAGTGTTTCCTCAATTAGCATCACGGGAAGTAAAGTTAACCGTTGTGCGAAAAACATTGAAAGTTATCATTTAACAAAGTAAAAGTAGCAACGAGCGAGGAACTTGCACTAGTATTCACGGAAGTGCAAGAGACATTTTTCCACAACGAGGGCGTAGTCAGAGGCGCCGGTAGCAGCCGAGCGAGAAGAAGAGGCCGATTAGGAAAAGCGAAAGGAGAAGAAGAAGCCGAGGGAGAAGAAGAGGCCGACCACAAGAACGGAAGAGGGCGCAAGAAGACGGCGTACGACGCAGACGCTGTAATCCAGCAACCTCGGTGCAGAAGCCAGCGTGTGACCTTCCAGGCAGGAAACGGCAGTTTTCGAGGTAACACTCAAATCCATCGAAAAGTAGGTCAAGTTCGCGTCGGCAGGGAAAAAGACTAGAATAGGAAAGTGCAGGAAATCGAGGACACGGGTGATAACGAATTGTAGCATTGCAGGAGGAGATTTTTGATGCATTATTGCCTGCCTTAAACATTCGATTTGGAGCATTTATTATTCTGCTGTTAGCAGTTACAGTTAAATTATAATTGAGAGTAATGCACTTGCCCACATTTTGTTCTTTGCATGTAATATTTTTTTTAAAAAGGCAAGAGATTGTAAACTGAATTTGGTTTCATGTGCAAATGTAACTAGGATAGCTTAAATTTAGACATAATTAATTTTCAAAGGGAATTCCCAGTGTAGGTTAGAGAAATTGTTTCAGAGAATTAGTTTTGAAGAAAATTAAGTGTTCATTCATTTAATGGGCTGTAAAGGTTTCTATTTGTGTTTTTTGATTATTTTTGTAAAGTGTGATTCTATTCTTGATTTTTTTCTTTGTCATTAACTTATGCCACAGAGTTTTGGGTAAATTATACGCTCGTTTATGTGCAATTTGTGTGATTTTTATTGTGTCAAGGGTTCAAACCTTTCTCGTACCCTGAAGATCCTGCTCCCGAGATTTTAAGCTCGCTTCACGAGCATAATATCTTATCAACCCGCTTACAGTTCATGCGGCTGTGGTGAAGGTACCAGTTGAGTGCAAGGTGGGTATGTTAGAATATATATATATATATATATATATATATATATATATATATATATATATATAAAATGTGTGCGTGTGTGTACCGCGCGATGTGACTCGATTCCCGGGACAGCCATCCTGACCGGGGTTTTCGTGGTTTTCCTCAGTCACAAAGCGAATGCTGGAATGGTTCCAAAAGCCCACAAACACCACCCACCTAACACCTACCATCATCCTATTACTTTCACCCCTCATCACCACCCTATAAAAATAATAATAATAATAATAATAATAATAATAATAATAATAATAATAATAATAATAATAATAATAATAATAATAATAATAATGATATCATACTATCTCCCTAATTGATATTCAAGGCTAAACTTGTCTAAACTGTGGGATGCAGCCGCCAGGAAGGAAACAACGAAACTTCGAAAATAAGCTCTTTAGACAACATAAATAATATTTCGGCTCAAACTCCTTCAATATTTCGAATGGCTGAGACGCAATAAGGACTCAAGCGTGGTGTGAAAAAATGTAATATATGCAAAAATTGTGAAATTTAAAAACTTCAGAAACATGTCAATTGCTTATTATTTACAAAAGAAATGAATATATTCGTCCACAATGAAAAAATCACTCAGAAATAAAAAAGCAATTATATCTGGTAAATTGGGGTGCTTTGTTTATTTGTGTTAATTTAACCCAGGCTAAAACGTCGTAACCACTCTATTCCCAGTCTCTACGGTCTCCGTAAGACACACAAGCTCCATGTGCCACTGCACCCAATCGTGAGCGCAATCTATCCTCTCACGGACCCTCTTGCCCCATGTGACTGACAAACCGCAGCCTCTGACGGACATCAGCTTGTGTCTTCGGCCCATCTTATTGATGTGCTTGAGTAACGCGTAAATGACACCGACATTGTCGTCAGCTTCGATTTCAAGTCTTTGTTCACCATGGTACCGGTGGGCGAGGTGGTCACTGTCATACGCAACAAACTTCGCGCCGACTTAGCTGAGTCCTGCCTCACCACATTTTTTCAGTGCTATGAGCAACTCTATGCTCAAGTAGAAGGGGCAGTCATGGGTTCCTCTCTATCCCCTGTAGTGGTAAACTTTTTTCATGGAAGTATTCGAAACGGAAGCCTTGGACGATGTCCCACTCAAACCAACACTACAGCTTCTGCATGTAAACGATACGCTACTAGTGTGGTGTCCCGTCCCTCACGACTTTGCTGCCTTCTTCCGACACTTCAATGACACAAATCAATCAACTTTAATATGGAAACATTTTAGAAAATACAAATATCGCATTACATCAATACCTGTAACATAAAAATAGCGCAGACCAGAAGTAAACCTAGAAATGCAAGTGTCTGATACGGTTGAATATGTAGTAATCACTGAAAAGCGAGAAATATTTATTCGCAATTTCAGTTATTACAGGAGCACTATGTACGCTACAAAATGTATCAAAATATTGGCACATACGTTTACCAACCATTAAGTCCTACACTCTAAATCAGCCCCATGCAACTCGGTGGCTCCGGTAGCCAACTCGTGGCGATACTGGTGTGCGAGAGAAATTCGCTCAAGAGCTACATTATGTCGATAAGGGAATAAACAGGAGAAACGGTTTCAAGATGGAAATGAGGGACGGTTGAACACCTAACAGCCAATGGCTCCCAAGTGCATCACACACGGCTAATGCGAATTATCTTTTGCTTTCCGACCTTCATAAGGCCAATGTGTGCAAACACGCAAGACGGCGGGAATAAAGTTCGAATGCAATTTAATATGAGCTGCCGCGGTCATCCCGAAGCTTACCTCCATCACCACAGACACCCGGAGCCCACCTACATCGCAGCAGCCATTCTGACGTCCTACCTCCATCACCGCAGTCTTCCCAGCGCCCCCTTCCATCTCTGTAGTTATCCCGATACCCACCTTCATCGCCAAAGTCAACCCGGTGACCTCCACTCCGCACTCGCACCACAGACCTCCTCCATCGCCGCAGTCAACCTGGTGGCCAACACCATCGCCGCAGTCGACCCGCTCATCTCCTCCATCGACTCACTCGCACCGCAGACCACCTCCGCATCCGCGGTCATCCCAGGGCCCACCTCCATGGCCGCAGTCAATCTGGTGCCCACGTCCACCGTCGCTGACATCCCGGAAACCACCTCTATCGTCGCAGTCATTCCGGTACCTCCTCCCATCACCGAAGTTATCCCAGTACCAACCTTCATCGTCTCAGACATCCTGGTGACTACCTCCATCGCCACAGTCTTACCGGCGTCCAACACTTTCACCACAATCATCATGGGGCCCACCTACATTGCCGCAGTGATCCCGGCACTCGCATCCATCGCCGAAAACGTCCCGGTACCTACAAAGGCTCACGCTCAGGAACACCCAAATATGCTCCAGAAATCGTTAATTCTGTGATATTTTGACGATTGTAGGAAAAAATTATATGCAAGAAAGTGAAACAGAATTGTTCCTTTATTAACGGATAACAGTATAAACAAAACAAAACTGCAGAATGTAGTTGACACATTCGATAAAAAAGAAAACAAAATAAAATTGTCTAGATTCATTAGCCACAGTAATATTCGGACATGTGAAATGAAATATAATATAAATGAATAAATAAACGAAAAGAAAATTATTACTTTGTAACATAACTATTGTAGTCAAAAACTTGCTGCAATCGCTTTGGCATTGACCCAATAATCCTCTTCAGGTACAGATGTCCAATTTGTGCCCGTTCTTCCTGGATTCTCGCTAGTAGATGGGACTTGGACATAATTAGGATTCTCCTGACTGTACATTCCCATTCATGCCAAAAATTCTCGATTGGATAGAGGTAAGGAGGCTGAGACAGCGAATCCAGTACTATTGGACAACTGTAAAACAACCATCCGCAAACTGAATATTATTTGTGTTTCGGACCGTTTTCTTGATAAAATTTAAACGAGTTCCTGATGCCCAGTATGTCAGCAGATTTTTGAGAATTCTCTTTCAGTATGTTGAGGTACTGATGTTTGTCCATTGTGTCTTTCGTAAACACTATCTCCCCCACGCCAGCAGCTGATATGTAGCCCCAAACCAATACAAGTATGTGTCCACTTCCGTGTTTCACAGTTGCCACTACATTTTTAGGATGCAAATCTGAATTTTGGTTTTCGCCATTTCATTTCCCTATCGTCACTGTCAAAAATTTTAACCTTTTTCTCATCTAAACAAATTTCCCCACTCCACTTCTCTGATTTCGTCACGTATGCCTTTGCAAACTGAAGTCGTTTAGCTCTATTCCCAGCGCCGATAAAGGGTTTCTTCCTGGCCGCTCTGCCGTGATATCCGACATTCCTAATTACTCTGCGCACTGTTTCGGAGTGCACAGTCCCTGTGCTTGTCCCTGACGCTTCGCGCAGTTCTGCTGTCAGCTGGACGGCACTCACCTAAGGATTTTTTCGTACTTTCCTCAAAATTACACGCTGCTCTCTTTCGCAGATCTTCTTACGTTGTCCTTGTTGCAGTTTAGGTTCAATTCTGTTTTCTTTCTCAAATCTCTTAATGATATCGTGCACTGTGCTCTTGCCGATGAGTAAAAGATATGTTATCTCACTGCAGGAGCATCCCTTTGCGTCGTGGAAAACCACAAATTGCCTCTGCTCGAACGTCGAGTTATTTCCCTTGTGCTTCATTGCAATATCGTTGTTAAAATTAATATTACTTTCCTTTTGGATGCTCGGTATAGTCTGTAATTGTATAGCAACAGTTGTGCAGCAAAAATTATTTTCCTTGGGACGTAAACTTTTGCATGGAATGTAATTGTTTAATGTCATCTGGCAAGGTGTTGTAAAATAATATACATGTATTGTATGTGAATTTTTTGTAGTGATCTGTTGATACTGTCACCTGATGAATATGGGCGACTGTTGTAGTAATAGACATCAGGGTATAATGAAAATATATTGACGCCCTTAAGTAAGTCATTTTTGACAAAAACTACTGATTCATATATCAAGAGACAAGGTAATGGTAAGTTACCTCGATTGAGAGTAAAGAGATTCACGTGGGTGGGATTTGCTTATTATTCGTACAATTATTTTTTGTAATCTAAAAGTCTGGGAGCTATAAGATGTATTTCCCCAGAATATTATGCCATATCTCAGGAGGAAGGGAACATTCGCAAAATATTGTGGCGTCGTCGGGTGCGAGTAACACACAGACACGGAGTTGTTTATACAGTTTTATTTACAAGTTTTAATACACTATATACACACTCCTCGGAAACGCACTGCACTCCCAGCACTGCACATCTCTGAGGCATCCCCGCCCCAGCCTGACGCAAACCCCAGCGGCTTGGCGCCGCTCCTGGGCTTTTGTCCCGTGGCAACCGCCACACCTCGCTGCCGAAGCTCGCGATAACCCCTGGCGGGTGACAAGTGCCTTCCGCACCGCGATTCGGTTCAAACTCGAATGACCACGGCTGGTTACTCTCCAGCCGCCTCGCGAGGGGTCACGTGACAGACCTCACATGTCGGCGGCGTCCTCTCATCCCGAAACTTGGGCCTGTTTGCAATTTCGGAGTCCAGCTGCACCGCGGCTGGACACACCCATCATTTCCCTGTGCGCCAGTTGACACCCGCGTTCCGAGACACGCCCACCCGGGCCCTTGTGGAAGGGCCCACCTCTGGTGGCCTTCCGCTTGCCGCCAAAGGACTGCCCCCGCCCCCTCGCTGGCCTTCCGACATGTGTTGTCCATCTGGCCCCTTGGCACGACGTTACAATATACACAACATGCAGTATGGAGGCTGACTGAATTTGAAAAAATTCTCCAAGCGTAGCATCAAGAACTTAATTTAGGGTACAATTCATTTAAATGGACGTTGTATTTAAGGTTTGACTAAAAGGAAAGATTTAAAAATTTTGGTACCTTAACATCAGTCAATGGCGCACCGTTCATTTTCAGTGATGTGCAGAGCTGTTTATGTGAAATGGAAAACTGCATTGAAACGGTTTCATTTTCATTAAGTATTAATTTGTTATTACGGAACTAATTAGAAATTTCTGAAATGTGTACTATTTACGGTTTCTTTATTGCAAACAATATTCGTATTATCCGCAAAGAAAACTGTTCTGCCGTTTCTAATCGTCGAGGGCATATCGTTTACGTATAGTAGGAAGAGAATAGGGCCAAAAATCAATCCCTGCGGGACTCCATATGCAATTGGCAAAGATCGGAAAGGTGTGTATATAATGTCCCATTATTCCAGTAAGGTATTTATACTTTTTGAAATCGTTGTATAAGATACGAGCATAACCAATCTAGAGCAATACCACGAATTCCTTACGAAGGTAATTTTGAAAGTAAAATATTATGGTAAATGACGTACAAAGATTTTGAAAGATCTAAAAATATTCCAATATGTGCTTCTTTTTTATCCATGGATGAGATGACATCTTTAAGAAAAGAAAATATGGCCGTTTCCGTAGTTTTTGTTTTTCGAAACCCATGTTGACAATCTGAAAACGCGTCGTGTTCACTAAGAAAGGTTTCCATTCGTACGTAAAAACGTCTCTCTAATATTTTTGAAAAAATAACAAAAGAAATTGGCCGATAATTTCATTTTTGTTGCCTTTTTTGAAAGCGGCTTAATCTTAGCTGTTTTAAAAATATCTTAAAAAAATTCTATGCATAAAGATACATTAAATATGTCGGTTAACGGGTGTATAATGGTGGGCTCACAAGTTCTTCACAAACAATCCGGAAATTCATCTAAACCCGCCGAATATTTATTTTTTAGTCTACCGATTATTTTGAGAATTTCATCGGTGGAAGTTTCGGAAATGAACATCGTGTCTAAAATTTTTGGGGAAACGTCTGATGTCGAATTCTTTGGCTGGAGACCCTTCGTGAGATTGGCAGCAAATCTCGAAAAGTATTGATTAAAGAGACTAGCCACTATTGCCGGATTTTCTATCGTTACTTTTAAAACAACATCCTCTACAATGTTTCAAGTTGATTTCGTAGAATATTTTACTATATTCCACATTACTTTCGTTTTATTATTTGAGTTCAAAATATCCTGATAAAAAAACAATGATTCGTATTTTTTAAAGTATAGGAGGAAATCTTGAGATATCGATAGCCTTTTTTGAATTTAGTGTAATCAGTGTAGGTATATTTATTGTAATATCTAAACTGAAAGAATGTATTAAGTTGCATAACTGCTCTTTTTCGCAAGATTCGACCAGAAAATCAATGTTAAAATCTCCGCATACAACAATGGATTCAAACGAGCGATTGCTGACATTGTTTAGTGTTATTTCCAGTTTTTTAAAGAATATAACATAATCTACTGCTCTCTTTGTTGGAGGCGTGTAGATGAAAAGTAATATAATTTTTAGCGTAGGAAGATGTACTAGCGTAGGAAGTTATTTCAAAAATATTTTCACGGAATATACATTTGATTTCATCAAGGAGATAGAATCGATATTATTTCCAACCCTCATATGGAGGATCTTTATGCAATTCCTTTTCTCTACAGTAATAGCATGCTAGGTAAAAGTTTGGAATTTGGAAAATGCTAAGTTCATTATGAAATAACTAATATTCTGTAAAGCAGAGAACATCAATTTGATTTAAATCGCTCTGTAGAGCTGCTTCTATAAACTCAGTTTTATTTGAAAGGGATTGAATATTATGGTGCAGTATGTGTATCTCTTGCAAGTACCTAAACGGATGTTTTTCTACTGCTTCTGACTGTAGTTGCTATATATTTACTCCATTTTTACCTCGAGTGCGTGGTCGAATGATATAATGTGTCCCAGCAGTGACAGGATGTGAGGAAATTGGGGCATCAGGTGTAGGTGACTTGGTGTAGGTGTAGGTGAAATCAGGTGTAGGTGAAATGGAAGAAACGGGAGTAGGATCAGAGGAGGAGGTAAGAGAGTTTGAAATAAGGCTGGGGTGGAGAATGTAAGGAGGTGAAAGGGATGGGCTTTTGGCAGGAGACTGAGGATGACTGGAGTTGATGATGTGATGTGAAAGCTTGTTGCCGATTGCATGTTTTCCAGCAAGGATCATGAGGAGACCATGCCGGGTAAAGTGTTTTGCTAAGAGGAAATTAATTTCAAAAAGTGTAACATTTGTTTCTCTCAGTTGCAGTTTTAATTGTTGGTTTGCGTGCTTAATCTTGTTACATAGTGTTAAGTCTGTTGTACCAGAAGGGCAGAGACGAGACTACAATGTTAGTATTTTGGGCGGCACATTGTAATTTGTTTACATGTTGTTCAAGCGTGAAGTCATCACCCAAATTAACGTCATTCTGCCCTCCACTGATAATTACTGTGTCCTGGTTGGTCAGTATCTTCGTGACGGTGTCCAACTTCTCAGTCACGCCCGCAAACCTCCCGTTATGTTTAAAAATAGATGAGACTGAGTACGTGGAGGGTAAGTTCCTACTGAGAATGAAGAAAAGATAGCGGCCATGGCTGTCAGCTAAAATAAGTACTTGTTTTTAGGCTCAGTAGGAATGTCTTTGTTTTCAAGTAGGCTAGGATGCGCAGCTTTACGTGTTTTGGTTTTGGCGCGCTTCATAGCCTGTTTGGGTTGGTTTGTACATGTATTTGTCGTTGATAGAGAAGGGGTGTGAAAATCAGGAAGGCGAGGAAAATCTGTTTCATAATCTAAAACACAAAATTTGCTTTGAGTTGCGACTGGGTGTGGTGTGTCTTTTGTGCAGTCACGGATGCAGTGGTCGCCAGCGCCCTTTGAAAGAACCGGCACCGGGACGCAGCAGCGAGCCGACGGCTCCCCAGGAAAATAGGGCACCCCTCACGGGAGGTCGTTGAGGTCGGTTTCAGCGCAGCCGTCACGCTTCGGTCAGCGCGAACGAGCTAACCATCGGCCGTACGGCAGGGCCAGTCGGCGAGACTTTAGCCCTGACCGTGTATAAAACGGTGCGCAGCGAGCAATGAGAAGCGTCCCAGACGTCCCATCATAGTACGAGATGCGAGTGTGCAAGTTAGTGAGTGACTACGCTGCCGGCCAGTTTAACGGTCTTCTCTTCTGATCTTTGGATTGTGACCACGGCATTGTGGTTGGGCATCTCTTCGGCTTTTGTTAAATCTGGCATGTCCCCGGTAAATCTCCTGGTTATTTTGTGACTACGCATGTTAACGCCTTTCTATGTTCAGCAATTGTGAATAAAAAAACTGTTTTATGAAATTAACTTGTTTTGGTCATAACAACGGGTACACGATTGGGAAGATTCCCAGTGTTGCCGTACACAATTCGCTTGTACCCAACAGTCTGTATAGAGAACGACCTCTTCCAACCTTCGGAGATGTTGATCTCAATTAATGGTTATGTGTGTGAAGGCTTTCAGAAGGTCGGCTGGGAATGTGTAGAGAGTACAAAGAGTAGAACAATTAGTAGTCAGGCCATCGATGAATACGTTTTAATGTACTTGATGAAATTGGAATAAATACAAGAAACTCAGATAACAGCAACAGACATCTAGCTTAATATCTTGAAAGTGTAAGATTGATATATATATTTTAAAAAACTTTATTTTTTAAATGTAATTTAACTATACATGAATGAATGTTTAACACTAATTTCTATGAATTCTATCTCTAAAGAACCTCACAAATGTTTCCCGAACTGCTTCTCTTTGTGGCACTTATAAATTTATGGCAGGAGTTATCTGCCCTTCTTGAACTGCCAATTGCAATTGTTCTTGATCCATTCCTGGACCAGGTGGAGGATCTGCTTCCTTCCTCTCGATGGCAATGTTGTGCATTACAGCACATGCCACAATTATGGGCTGCACTAGTGACATATCTTGCCTTATTCCCAGTGCCAAAATAGGGAATCTTGCTTTCCAAACACCGTATAATCTTTCCACTGTATTACGTGTTCTAATTTGCGATTCATTATACAAATTTTCCTCGGGTAAATAAAGGTTGCGAAGAGGTGTCAACAATGTTGGTCCTATAGGATATCTTGCATCGCCAAGCAGCACCCCATTCAAAAACTCCCCTCTCTCCACCCGAGCCTTAATTACAGAGTTTCTGTATATTGTAGCATCGTGGCTTGACCAGGCCCCCGTGCAACTATATTTTGAATGCGCAAGTCTTGGTTTGCAATGGTAGAATTTCCTGTTTCGAAAAACTTCAGCGTTGTGAACCAACAATTTTCTAATGAATATTATTTCATTTTAGTAATATCCACAAAGATTTAAAGACAATCAAAATAAGGTTTGCAGTATTATTCATTCGATATTGAAATGACGATTGAATAAATAATATAGCAACCTCATGTTGACAGTCTTTAATCCTTTTGAGGATACCACTAAAATTAAGTAATAATTCTAAGTAATCATTTAAATAATATTAAAAAAATTGGTGAAGCATTTTATTAACAAAAAACTGAAATGACATGGACTTACTTAAAATCAGGTTGACAACTAGTAAGCCATTAATAAAAATACTAATTAAATAATAAGTAGCCCAATGAAAATTATTATTTAATAAGACAGTAATATTAAACACGTCAAATTCAATAATATATCATTTCAATGCCTTACAGCCCAGGAGGTTACAACATAACATTATTTCAAAAATTCAGAGAGAAAGCTAAGGAACGGTTCTACATCTACCTACAGAGGGAACATACTATAACTAGTTCCATTAATGATTTATTATATACATCCTCATACCTGTCTGTAACGTATTCCAGTTCATCTTCAATCTGTTACAATACGAATAAAGCAGTTTGTTTCGTAATCCTTAAACGTGCGAAAAATTCGTCGCAGTCCCACTCTCCGAAATTATCCCGTCTGGGCCGGAAACGTTTGAGCCGTCTGGTATTAACGAAATATTCCAACAGCATTTCGTCTTCAGAATCAGTTTCTACATTTATTACATTTGCCATTTCATCTAACCAGCAGTTAACTCAGTAACCCTTATTTCAACCTCCGGTTAACTTAACTTTCCGGTAAACCTCCGGTTTGTCTTTAACCGACGCTCGTAATACGAATTTCGCCCGCTAACGTCCGGTTAACTCTAACTGGAACTTTAACTGACGGTGGTAATACAGGGCCTAAATCTTTGTCAAGAGTGCCTCTCTGTGACACCCACACACGCGGCTCCCCTTCGCTCCCCCTCCACTGACCTCCAAAAAAAATGACACCCCACAGCCGTTCCAGGAATGCGGGCAACCAGCGAAATCTCAAGTCGGGGGCGGCCCCACCCGCGAACGCCTTCAAACCAGAATTCACATATAATAAACAAAAACTCTTAATTTACACAAAATACTTGAACTACTGAAAAATTGAAATACACGTAAAATATAAGAGCAGTTAGATTACATTGAATACACACATCCACCACTTGCAATAAAAAGCTTGCATTTACTTTGTCACACACAGAATTTATTTCAATTTACATTGGAGACATAGTCTTACTTCCGCAATACTTGTTTGCACAAGCATGTACATCACTAACCAGCTGATTTCTGATACATTGACGCAATATGGCATTCCGGCCCTCGCGACACGCTGCCGCCGACGAGTGATCCAGTTGTCACTTGCCGACGCCAGCGTTCCGGGACTATAAAATGGCGAGGGATTCATACCTCGCCCCTCTCTTCACGTATTGCAACCTGCCGGAGCCAGCCGTCGTCTCGCCACTCACTCCCAGGACCAAGGGTCCACTATGCGGGCAAGTAGATTAAACATCTTTTAAGAATACTCTCTTTACTTCTCCCTGCACGAGTTGCTAGAGGTACTCCCTCTCCCCCTCAACTCGCAACAATGGTGTCAGGTGGGGTTTTTACGAACCCCAAATGATTATTCAAAATTGATTTAAGCTCGGATCATCTGATTTTGAATAATCATTTGGGGGATAATCATATCGCGACAACATTCTGCTGAGCTTATTGCTTATTCTGAATATCCATCTCATGATCCACGAATTAATATGTGATTTTGAATGCAGATAGCTGAGGGGATTATTATCAGTAATAATGATGAATGGTTTGCTATTGCCTAAATAGTAACGTAACTTTTTGATTCCCCAGACTAGGGCATAACACTCTTTTTCATTCACAGAAAAATTGAATTCCGCTCCTCTAAATTTCTTACCGAGATAGATAACTGGATCTTCTTCATTAGAACTGTTTAGTTAGTTTAACACAACACCGACACCTGAGTCCGAAGCATCTTTTTTTTTTTTTTTGTTATTTAAGGTCGCATTAACAGCCAGGTCATTAGCGACTATTGCGTGAAACGGTATGGTAACTGTGAGGATGACACGATATGATGATAGGGGGTGAAAGGACGAACACAAGAAAACCATGCCCGAGGCGGGACTCGAACCCGCGATCCTTCGGTTCGAGATCGCTACGGCACTACTGCCTTAGCGATCTCGGCCATCGAGACCGGCCCGAAGAATCTGTATGCGTTATAAATTCAGAATCGGCTCTGGGAACTACTAATACCGGAGCAGATATTAGCATGTTCTTTAATTCATCAAAAGATTTCTGAAAATTCTTATTCCAGATTATGATTCCCTTTCTAGGTTTTCCCTTTGTCAAATCAGTCAGCGGAGCTGCTATGACCGCCATGTTGGTAATGTATCGTGAGTAATAGGATATCAGTCGACACAATCTTCTAATTTCCGTTTTATTCCTAGGTGTAGGATATTTAGAAATAGCCTTACCCTTTGATTGAACCAGACTAAGAATATCCCGCCCCCGTCCCTATATCCCAGATAATAGACTCGGTCCTGAGCTATTTTGCATTTATTAGGTTTGATTGTAAGACCAAACCTATCTACTCGTCCCAACACTTAGCGGGTATCTCTTAGATGAGCTTCCTAATGGGTTATATGACTGCAATGTCATCTAAATACGTAACGACACACGTAAGACCTTTAAACAAGTCTACAAAACTCATAAGGTGCATTACGCAACCCGAACGGCATCCTTAAAGGAAAGTAAGTTCCATCCGGCATGGTGACATGCAAAAATGAGTCCTCACTTAGTTTGATATCATGAATTACTTCATCAGTTTTCCCAGGTTTTGTCGAAAATACATTTCTAAACTCTGCTAGCAATGGTACTATTTGTGCAACCTGCTCACTATCAACCCTTTCCTCCAACTTCCTTTCTTTAATCCACGCAGGATTCTCTTTCCCTTCTATTTTCAAAATGGCATCATCGCTCACTGTTCATCGATACCGATTAATAAATTTATTGTTCACACCTTCCATTCTTTCGTAGTAAAGCTTTAACAAATTGTGATGATACACTTGTTTATTAGTATCATGGAATTTAACCCAATAATTGGTTAGTGAAATTTGTTCTATTTCACCTGGCCCCGTCCACTTTACTCCTAATTTACTTCCTCCCAAAACCGACTGAATAAGCACGTTATCTCCTGGTTTGTAATTTCGTACTCTGACGTTTTTATCATAATACCGCTTACCTTTATCTTCAGCTTTTTCGGTATTTTCAATCGCCAAATCTCTACATCTACGCAACCTGTTTATTATGTTGAATACATATTCAGTTATAGGTGTTTCTGATAAATCTTCCACTTTCTGTCCTAGCCATTGTTCCTTCAATAATGTCAAAGGTGTTCGAATTTCCCCGCCGTAATCTAGTTCGGATGGAGAAAATCCAGTAGTTTCATAAACAACGGTTCAAAATGCAAGTAAATAGTGATCTCAACATTCCTGTTGTTCCTGACATACAGTTCCTAACACATTCTTTAAGCTTCTATGCCAGCGTTCTACTCAATTTGTTTGGGTGTGATAGACTGAACTGTGCAACACTCGAATACCTGTTTCTTTAAAAAATCCACTCGTTAAATTGCTAACAAATGACCTGCCATGATGAGACTGCACCACTTTCGGAAATCCGATTCTGGAGATTTCTAATAAGGCATGGACAATAGTTTCTAATCGTATGCCTTTTAAAGGAACAGCCTCCGGATACTTGTACATTTTGCAAAGCAGAGTCAGAATACATCTATTCTTATTTGTGGTGACTGGCAACGGTCCTACGGTATCTATGCACACTTTCTCGAAACCATCCGTTACAGGGAATTAGAACTAGCGGTCCTTTTTCCTTGTCTGTACCATAACCCACCCGTTGGTTTCTATCACTAGATTGCAAAAATTTCGTTACATCATTTTTGAAATTGGACCAGTAGAAATACCTTTCCAAAGCTTTCCGAGTCTTATGAATTTCCAAATGTGCAACTGCGTGATCATGAATAAATGGCAATATATTATTTCACAAGTGCTCTGGCACAACTATTAATTCTTCCGAATCGCTCTTAGATGGCTTATATACACCAAACACCTTGTCTAATAATAAACTGATCGTAAAGTTGCCAATTTTGTATTTTATCTATAACTTCTTTCAATTTAATATCTTATTCCTGAGTCTCAATGAATTTATCTTTAGTGAAACAAGCTATTTTACCATGTAATGGTTATTCTACCTACTCTGATTCAATTTCAGAAGTTTCTAATTCCGCATCACTATTTTCCTGTTTCTGAGAAACCAGCTCTCTTTCATGCAGCTCCATTATTAACAATTCTTGCTAATAAGCTTTTTTCTCTCTCTCCTCTTTTAATCTAGCCGCCTTCGTTTTAACCTCATTCACTACATATTCGATTTTCTCTCTATTTTTAGAAGTGAGAACTTTTCATTCAATAAGGGTTTTGTCATTTAATACATCAATTTTTCTAGCTGTTTCGTTCCCAAGTAAATATTCATTAACCTCGTGGCTATCGGGAATCACTACTGTTCTTCCGAAAAGTTTCCCAAATGATCTGACAATTTCAACTTCTGACACAGGTAAGAAAACCGGTTAATGTGCTAGAGGGTTTTTAACCCAAACAGACTCCCCCGTTAAGTGACTTCGATCGACATATTTCCTTAAAATCACATCAATACTAGCACCACTATCGCGGAGAACATCAATAGAATATCAATTTATTAAATTGTTGCAATATCTATCATTCACATTGAATTGACAACTTGCTTTGCCTAGTCCTGTATTTAGCATTTCTAGTCCTACTTTATTTACTTCTAACACAGGTTACTGTTCTACTTCCTGAACCCTTTCATATTTTCCAGAATCCATTTCACTTTTATAATTAGAACAATGTCTTTTACTGGCTAATTGTAATAAATACATTGACAAAGAACTATTCTACCCCTGGCTTTGCTATACATAACAAAACGCATCTAGGATGGTGCTCCGAACAACGCAGCCTGCAATCTCGGAGGCAGTTAAGATGATAGCCCTATTTCCAAGCTAATCCTGCGCAGTGCCCATAACTCGGCCGGGAGACAAACCTATTGCTCATCATCATCAAGAGAATAGCCGGACTAATCGTATGACGACCCATAGGAATAGAAAAAGGAATTTGGAGAACTTAAACCTAAAAACTTTATACGTAAGAGGTTTGACATGTAAAGAAGAAATACTACAAAAGGAATTAGAAAACAGTAATGTAGATATATGTCTAATTACTGAAACAAAGAAAAATTAAAAGGCTCATTGAAATAAATTAAATAGAAACCAGAGCTATAATTTTGTAACAGACCAGATAATAAATGTGCGACTAAAACAATTAGAGGACATCTTATCTGCATTTATGCACCTAAGGAGGGACGTAAAGAAGAAAGCATCGATTTTTATGAATCCCTCCAGTCCCAATTAAACACTATAAGACATTTCATAGCAATTGGAGGTGATTTTAATGCATGTATTGGGCAACAAATTATGGGAAAGTAAATTGAGGATAATGGAGAACAAACTTTAACTAATTTATTGGTGATTTCTTCCATAAATGCGTCAATGTAAATATTGTAATAATCATACCAAAATCAGGTATTTTTACTTTACTTTAATTACTTCTTTACTTACATTAATTTATTGGTTTCAGAACGGAAATATCAATATCACAAGTGTTGTTATATGGACAATCCTGCATAAAACAGAAACCTCCGTAAACAGGAACTTTTTGTCCCGATCGATTCCGGATTAGATTTTAACATATATTCTAACGCGTGCTACCTGTCGCAAATAACAGATCGCGCTGCTTCTAACGTGAATTATTCGGCGCGACTGTGCCACGGTAACCCGTCCTGGCTTTGCCAACTTATGGTGATGTAGTAAGGGGATCTGAGCTTGTATGCCACTCTCTCTCTCTATTATATATATATATATATATATATATATATATATATATATATATATATATATATATATATATATATAGAGAGAGAGAGAGAGAGAGAGAGAGAGAGAGAGAGAATGAATTTCAAACAATCCAATTGAGCCAATCAATTCGATAGAAAAGTAGTATCTATCTTCAATAAAAGTGTAGAACATGATCGGAAAACATTTTAACTTGTTATGCAACACAAAATTACGCGAACGCTACAAATATTTTGAAAATAATTTACCTAAAATAATTCCGTATTCAGTAATAGATTCGATTATGTAAGAAGTGTCTTTCTTCAATATTAAAGAGTAAAACAGGTTTGAAAGAAATGAACTTTTCCCAATAGGCCAGAGGTTTTAATTAAAAAATGCAAATAAAAATAGTACTACCTACAACTATCTAAGAAAACGTTGCGATTTAAGTGTATTACTTCGCTATAACCAAGCAAATAATTTTAAAAACAGGAGCAATTTTTAAGAAAATTGTTAGAGCTTCAAGCAAAACGAAAATACCCACTTCAAACTCAAGGGGCTGCAACACCAGCCAGAACGATCTAGGTACATAAAAGTTTGTGAAAATCCTGTGTCCGGTTTAGGCGCCAGGGTCGTTCACAGACAGACGAAAAGTTTTCTGGATGAAGACCGACACCAAGATTTGTAATAAGCAATTTATAATAATACAATGGAGCAAGAAATATCCACTCAAGATACAAGGGACCCACAATATGAAATTTTGTGAAAAAATCGGCACTTTTCGCTGCATTACAGAACTTTCTCTCTACCACTACTTTATTGTACCTCTTTTTACCCTCTCTACGAGGGCTGTTTGATAAAAATGGAAGAAAAAAAATAAGAAAAAACCTTTCCTTATTTTTCAACGTCGTCTCCTTCTCGATCTACACACTTCGCCAAGCGTGTTTCCAATTTTTTCATCCCATCGGAAAAATACGAATTGTCAAACTCTGAGAAATGCCCGTTTACAGCAGCAACCACTTCCTCATTTGATGAAAATGTTTGCCCACCAAGCCAAATTTTCAAACTGGGGAATAGAAAGAAATCACTCTGGGTAAATCCGGTGAATAAGGAACTACTGCGAATCCCAACTGATGCACTTTTGCCATTGTGACTGCTGCTGTGTGGGATGGAGCATTGTCTTGTGGAACAACACTTTCTTGTGCGACTACCTTGGCCGTTTTTCGATCTATTTCTGTTTTAACCTATCCAATAATGAAGCATAATAGCACCCGGTTATGGTTCTGCCCTTTTCCAAATAATCTACAAGAATTACATCCTGATAATCCCAAAGAAATGTTGCCATCACTTTTCCTGCCGACAAAACTGTCTTCGCCTTCTTCGGTGCACTCTCACCAGTCTTCATCCACTGTTTTGAATCATGTTTTGGTTTCGGGAGTATAGTGATGGATCCATGTTTCATCCACGGTGACGAATCTGCGCCAAAAGTGCTGCTGATTTCGCCTTAACATTGTCAGATTTTGCTTTGAAATGTTCTTTCGAGTCAGTTTTTGATCCAAAGAAAGCAATCGCAGCACCCATCTTTTTCATGCAAGAGGAAGTGCACTCTTTTAATTGAGATGCCAACAGCATCAGCAATCTCACGTACATTCACTCTGCGATCTTCCATTACCAAACCGTGCACTTTTTCCACGGTTTTCGGTGGGGTGACACCAACAGGCCGGCCAGAGCGCACTTCTTCATCCGTGACGTTTGAACTCATTAATTCAGAAGTACATGTTTTCAATGCTGGTGCAGAGTTCACATGTACTTTATCTAATTCATTTTTGATCTGCGATGCTGCCCAGTCCTTCAAATAAATATTTTTAACCACAGCACGAAACTCGTTTTTCTCCATCTTCTACGCCGCACGTCAAACTCACGCAGTCAGCTGGTTGACAAAAATTAACTACTCTACTGTCTCGCATTTGTTTGAAAATTCAAAAAGCTGCATACAAAGAATCGTGCTTTCTAACAATGCGCGATCTTTCGTAGTTACCAGACTTATCAAACGACCTTCGTATATTACGAAGTGGTTTACTTATATATACAACAGATATTTACATACCACCATTTAAATTCTTAACAATTTTATTTAAAAAAATCTGTATTGTGGGCTCTGCCTGTGGTATGGTTACAATATCCTTTGTTTTTCTGCAGTGATTAGATTACCCTGTCTGGAGAAATTAACTTGCTGTAGGCATTTCCCTTTCAGAATGCTATAACTTAAATCCTTTCTTCTAATTTAAAGTACATTCTGTGTCTGTGTATACCTTAGTATTTCATCTTAACTTTTCTATACATACAACTTGGGGTAGTTGGCACTTCCCTTTTACCCATTACATTTTGTAATATAAATATTGTATCCTTGGTGCCCCTTCCTTTTTTGGAATTTCAAATACTCATCTCTAGATTTTTCACTTCTAATAAACCATTTAGTTGTTTATTATGTTTGCTTAAAGTGTAGGGGCTGTTAAGATTATTGAAATGCCCTTCTAGTTGTTGCAGTCTTTCCTCGAATCATTCTTGAAAATGTTTTGATCATTTCCTCCCATTAGTTCTATTTTTCTTCTCTATGGTATTCTTTCTTCTTTCAGTACTCTGTTGAATAGATCCAGAAGCTCTTTTCTTCGACTGTTCTCCCCCTTTCCTTGTTTGAGTCCCAAATCAGTAAATATTGTTCAATAGAATGTGAATGATGGCCCACAATCTGAGATATCTCAAATACCATAAAACAGGGAAATGTGGTAACTCTCTGTAACCAGAATCTACATACAAAACTAAAAACAAAAATGTTTTGTCTCAGATACTACAACAGAATACATACTACTCCGTAATACTGCAATTCTACTCAGCTTTGAAGCTAACTTGAAACAATTCATTCATATATTCTTCAGGATCAAGAACTGCATCTAGAAGAAATTAGAGAACATTGCTTCAGGAATGGAGGATCTCTCAAGAAACAACATCAACAATAATTAGCATTGTGAAGTTTATTCTAACAATATAACAATAAAATAATATCATTGTTAATAATTACTTCATAAGAACTTCCTTCATTGTAGAAGGCAGTCAACCCTCCATATTACAATTAGAAAAACATTTTAGGAAAAATCTTGTTTTAAAAAGACATTCTCCTACAAAGCAGTAATGCACTGCATCCTTTAATGTAAATTGTAGAACAAAAACAAATAATATTTGCTCTCAATACTGCTGTATGCTTCCTACTATATGTACAATGCCGTTAAATAGTGTCTTCTAGTGTTTTTCTAGTGTTCCACACAAACCTCATTTTCAAATTATTTCTTCTCAGATTAACTATACTATGTACAGAATAGATAATTATTCTTTATTTTATTATTAATATTATTTATGTATTTTATGGTTTACTTGAGCACGGTAGTCTAGAAGTAACATTAAATATATTTGGTGAGGCCCATACACATGTATATTGGCCACCCCATCATGTCCCATCACTATCCCCAAAATATCGTAAGATATTTCTTGAATTGCTTCAATACGTTTGGAATTTCTTTCCACATATAATCCCTGCCACCAGTCTGAATATACAGCAGGTACAGTAGACAGAAGTTTTATAATTTAATATTATGAGATGCCATTAAGAAAGTGTTCAAGAGACAAGAAGCCAGTAGCTAGACTCTCTATAAGTTGATTTGCAACTCAGAATTCTCATTAAAAAGGGAAACCTAGTTACTTTATGTAATGGTCAATTGCAATAATAATCTATCATATCAGAAAAGAATCTTATGCGAACAAATTCCAAATGAGGAAACACCTAGTACAAATTTAGAAGTAATAAGGAGAGGGAGTAGATAATATACAATTAAGAAGATAGAATTATTTACATTATATTACGTTCTGCAATGAAGGAAAAATTCATAGAAGACCATACAATGAAATCATGGATAAAATAACTGAAATATAGTCAAAAGACCAACACTAGATGACAAGTTTCAGGTAAACATGGTTTTTTTGTTAATAATATATCTTCAAAAATGACTTACAAACAGTACTAATAGATTCCATAGACAAGATATAAATTTTCCCAACAATATTAGCAGGGAAGACATTCTCATTTATGTTGAACTTCATGCTATCAACAATAAATTAAATATTACTATCATAATTATGCAGTTTCATACTCTTTCCAATTTTATATACCAAAGTATTGTCTAAATATTAGCAAAACGTGGTAGTAGCAGTGCTACATGTCAAAGATAAAAATTCTTGCAAGAAGAATTAAATTACAATTTTTTTTACATATAGACTCTCATGTACCTGTAAACATGCACACAATATTTACATTCACATGGACATTGCATTGCACCATACATTTATGGACGGACACTTTAAATCTTGCAAGCAATCTAAAATATCATACAATAACTTATGGAACTCTTCCAAATTTTAGAGACATTTATCACATGTGGTATCTATTATTTTGATAATGCAGTCCTAAAATGTTACTGAAGTTGCATTGTGGACCAAATACAGCAATTGTGGCATACACAAGTTCAAACAACTGCATATTAGTCTCCTCACATTGTTTTAAATAGACTAATGGTGCAATATATCTACAATACCTGCTGCAGTGACCCAAGTATAAAAAGATCAAAGAACACTAGATAAAACATACAGCGTAATTGAAATGACACAAACAATAATTCATGCCTTTATCACTTATTCAATATAACGAGCTTATAAAATTCAGTTTTCAGAGAAACCAGAAATGTCAGCAGAAACATCAATTCTTATTTCCTCTAAACATTGGAAGCTGCCTTTCCCTGGAAGACGTTACATATGAGGCTTTCCATTGAAATATCCATAAACCAAAACTTACTTTTACATTACAAAGATCTTTGTTAGTTTTACAATAAATTAATGTTTGATAGCAGTCATACAATTACCTCATTGAAACATGTCAATGCAATGTGTGCACAAAAGGAAAACAATGCATATTATTACTGTATTCATATTAGTCAAATCTACTTTAATGCAACTGGTGGCCATATGTGAATAATTAGAATATACTACAATGACAAGTTATTAAATATCACAAACCTTTGCTTTCCCATTAACCACTAATCACTTTATATTAAATAGATAGATAAAATCCTGAGGCTCCGATTTTTTAATATAATCAATTATGTTGAAACAAAGAATAAGCATTAATGTTGTACATAATTAATACATCACATATAAACAAGACTATTGCATGGTAATAAACATATGTTTATTGAGTACTGCCAACTCACACTCGGTATTATGCTACAAATAACTAACGGATAATAAGCAACACTGTTGCTGGCACCATTTACTTACTTAACCGTAGGTACAGCATTTTTTTTTTAAATTCAAGGTCGTAGCCGAGATACTAAAATAAAATAAAAATTAAAAAAAATAAAAAAAATAAAAAAAATCAATAAAATTTAAAATCATCCTTTTTATAAACTACTATTATGTAATTAAAGGAACAGATCATACCTCAATGCAAGGCTAAAATTTCCAAATACAGCACCCGATTTGAAAACAAAATTTAGTAGCAGTAAACTACGAGAAATTCAAATACAAGAGAGAAACTGAAGATTAAAGGAAAAATTATGAAAATATAGAAGAAAGATTAACACAGGCAATATGTCAGGAATTAAAATATTATTATAATAAAGTAACAGTAAACAGAGAAAATGGAACTACAAAAAAGAAAAACTAATGCACAAGCCAAAATAAAAAAATGATGAAAACAATGAATTAAGTGTGGTTAAAATCTTAATATAAATCTTTATAATCTTTTTATAAATATTTAAATAAATATCCACTACATCTTACAAGTATAGAGAATATAATAAAAGATAAAAAAAACAACTTAAATTCATCCAAATATGAACATTATCATAAAAAGAAGGCAACTTGTATTTGTTGTAACGAAAGTTATCTGCAATTGATAAAATATATTTCACATGTATCTATTCGAAATTATTATCAGATACAAATGTAAAACAAAAATACATAAAAAAAGTGTATATATCTTTTCGATTACCAAAAAATTACATTAAAACAACAATGATTCACAGGAGCATTTTTTTTTCAATGTGAAGAATATTTCCTATTCCCACTTGCTTAAGCATCCTCCACACTAGTCTCGGAAAATGCAGCAAATCGTCGCAACTATTTTTCAGCCAAAAATCCCTCTTACATGCCCACTTACATCTTAATATTCAAGAACTTGTACAAGATTTCCATTGAAATAAAGACAATTTAGGACACCAAAAGACACTGAACAGCTATTTTACAAAGTATAATTAAGATGCAAAAACTATTCACATACTGAAAACTTGAGAACTGCAAAGGAGGAAAAATGTCCCAAGAAATTGAGAAAGGCACTGACGCAATCACATGAATGAGGGAATTTCTTAATAATTGTACCAATTGTGGAAATAAATTGAAACTCCAAAAATAACATTCAAGAGTCTATAACAATAAACATCTGCAGTGTTATAATGGGAATAGGATGTAACTGCTATTAAAATAGATGGTCTTGATTGGAAAGATTGAATTACAAAATTGCCCTGGCTACGACCCTAAATGATACAATCATAAAAGAAATTGTTGAACAGACTACAGTTTCATGTTATTACCTGATCCCTTTGAAGATCCAACATGGATCACAGCAACATCACCAGTTATAATTATTTAAAATAAATAGCTCTAAAAATATTTTAACAAGAATCTGTATCAATTCTAAAGATCAATGTCAAAGCCATTATTTAAATACACAAACTTACAAAAAGATCATATTATACTGAAAAAACAAGGTTTCTTTTATACAAACATACATATGCACCTGATCAGTCACTCATGAATAAGCTCCTCAGAAACATATCACAAGGTTGAAAAAATGAAAGAATATTCAGAGGCTACATGTTAAGACTAACTATACACAGTAAGGGATGAACATGTATTACCATTATAAAATTAATGATCAAAACTATTCAGGTCTAAAGTTAAAAATGGGCAAGACTATGAAAATTATCATTAGAGCCCGGAAGTTAAGGCATTTATTTTACCTAAAACAGGCACGCAAAAAGGCATTTATTTTTACTAAAATAGGAATGCAAAAAAGCCATTTATTTCAGCTTAAGTAGGGGGCCAAACACAGGACACATTAAAAAAATTACAATTTAAAATTAGTGTGGAAAATTAATAATTAAATGATTCAAGTTTTTATTTTAACTCTAAAATTTACATTAGCACTAACATAGAAGGAAACTACCTTTTCTTAGTAATCTTGATCACACTTGACCATCCAGTTGACTACAAATTTATTTTATTTGTGATCCTGTCTCTACGAAATGCTACTGTGGACATCCTTTTGAATCTTGAAAAGGTAGCAGTGGGAATGGTATTGTAGATTTCGTTCTTCATACTTGTGCATTTGCCAGTACGGAAGAGAGAACAAGAAGGAACTGAGAAGGGTATAATCATGTACACACAGCTCTGTCCTCAAAGGGGATTTGAGGCCTTTCACAAACATTCGATGAGATTTCTCACGAGCAAACAAGTCTATAAGCATCAATGAAAAATATAAAAAAATCTTCACTGGTTTCATCTTCCTTTCCCTTTTAGATTTTTAACACAACCTGACACTGGAGCCTATGTGCCACAGAAAGACAATACACGACCATGCCTTCATGATGTCCAGGATAGCAAGCATGTTTCCAACTTGATAGAGACAGAAGCCAGGAGGAAAGGGGAAAATAATAAAGAAAAAGGCAGAAAAGGCCACAAATAGGCAAAATGAAATCCACTAAAACAACTCTAAAAGTACAATTAATTGATTCCTATTGTTAAAAGTCTTAAAATCGTAACAATTATAAAAAAGCAATTTGCCAAACTTCCAGGCTTTAATTATCATGCTTGTGTGTGATGAATGAAGAATGAATAAAAAATTATGTCACCTAATAATCATGCTTGTGTATGAATAAAAAAATTATGTCAAAGAGCAATAACAAATCATTTTCATGAAAGTCAAGAGATGGTGCATAGTATATCACATTTCCTAATAAATATATTCCGTGCAAAAGTTGTAAAATTCAATATTTCATAGTGAATTCTATAGAACGCACATCCAATAAACATATTAAGGCAAAACGATCACAATACTGGAACACGAACACTATGACCTAGAAAATACAGGTCATTCAAAATCTTACCTGTAAAACTAAACTGTCTATATACATGGTTATGAAATTTTACTTTTAGTGAAAGAATGATCTCACACTGTGTCTAATCAATATCAACCATACATTAGATTTTTAGATATTTTAGAAATTCCAATAAAGCGTTTTATGAGCAGAAAGGTGTTTAATAATGGTTATTTATTTTGGTTACTGTGTATTAATAAAAAATCATGTCAAAGAGCAATAACTAATCATTTTCATTGAAGTTGAGAGATAGTGAACAATACATCATGATTAATAATTTGCATTATATTCCGTGCAAAAGTTGAATCATTCAATATTACACAATTAATTCTGTAGAATGCACAGATCAACATACTAAGGCAAAATGATCACTTAAATATATCAGAATTTTTTTTCATTAATATAAAATAAAGGGACAAAAATTAAATTTGTTCATATAAATAGCTTGTTCAGTCCAATTTTTTTTTTAATAAAGCAACAGATTCTACTGATATGTAATTAATTTCCCCTGTAGAATGGATATTTACTCATCTACCAATAGAAATAATTTCCTATAGAGAATACAGTAACTATCTTTTTAGGCATATTAGGTTCAATTCAGCATTCAAATTATGTACTCTGTTTAACTAAACGTTCATGATATGACTGAAGTTTTGCATTTGAAAATAGTCTGACTTGTAACCTAATTTTCATAACGAAAAAGAGTTTTCTCCTCCTCCAAAAATATTTTATACGTGTCCTACATACTTCAAATCCAATTTCTGTTCAAAAATCAGTCTTGAAAATTGCAATTTATTTGCACGAATCATACTTTATCACACATCATATATGATAATGATTCATTTTCTGTCTATCGCGTACAATTTTAGAATATTTTATAGATGTTTTCATCATTTGGTTCTGAACTTTTATAAGCAGAACCACTGAGAACCACATCAACTTCACAACACCCAACAAATGTGCATGATCGTCCGAGATTTATTTGATTCCAACATTTGGAGCTTTGGTTCCACAAAGCCTTTCCAAAGTGGAAATTAATGGAATGAGATCAATTATCATATGACTACATTTTTTATTATTATTATTATTATTATTATTATTATTATTATTATTATTATCATCATCATTTTTTTTCTCTTTTTTTTTTTTTCATAGGAAATTACTGATCCTGTGTCCAAAGGATATTGTGACTGCTTACTGATGTAAGCAGGAAATTATAATTTACCTGGCTCTCTTAACTTGAAAATCAGATTCACTACCAATACATTACAAATACATGTAAAAAGTTACAAGAAGCATTACAGAACACAGAAACATTAAAGGATAAATAAGCATAAGGCTTCTGATCATGCTATGGAAAAGCACATCAGATAATTATATTGGAAGACTTTAACACAAATGGTTGTCTCAAGAAATAATATACACATATTATTAAATATTAATGAACACACTAGGAGAGATTAATCTTAGGAAAAAGAAGAATTTGTCATAAATTGAAATTTCATTTTCAAATTCAGTATTACTGAATAACTGTAACAACATTTGCACGGTATTGTTTACTGTTCATTTACAATTTATGTCCCCATTTCTGACTTGTCATTGTGGTGTAATTGACCACTAATTAACTTTGTAAAATAACTATTGAAAATAACCATAGATTAGCGTGGAAGGTAGAAGCCACATAACATTATGCCTTACTTGAGTAACATATTTGTATTCACTACAAGTTCACATTATTAGGCTTTATTTCTTTTTTACACAGAGTAGTACCAGAACTAATCCTTTATGCACATACTTTCATCATAAAACACGTATTTTATGATGTAAGGTAAAATCTGCATTGTGAAAAATATTGTAACTTGTTTTAAACTTCTAATGGAAAACATTTCACTTTATAAGAGTTTATTACAACATATAAGGAACAGTACTTCCTTATAATGAACTTTCAAACTATAACATCACAATTATGTACTCTCAAATACATAATTCATGAAAATTAATGTTTCAACTGTCTAATAACAGATCTCCACATTTATTTAAAAGTTTCAGAACAGCTTATTCAAAAGTTTCCAAACACACAAACACATACATATCTATGGGTATTAATGTTAAATAAAAGATAACAAATCCTCACGAGTTATGCAACACACACAGTATGCACTGTGATTGATGCTCACACACACAGTGTCCGGAGAGGGAACGTCGAAACTTACAAAATATGCTCTTAAAGCAATTTTAAGCATATTTTGTGTAATAAACTACATGGATATATCGAATGGCTTAGCCGCAATAAGCACTCAAAAGTTGGTTTGAAAAAATGCTTTCTAAGCACAAATTTGCATTGCAGAAGCATAGAAACATAAATAGTTCATTATTTACAAAAGAAAATAATACATTTGTATAGAAAGAAAAATTAACCCAGAAATAAATAAGAAGCCTAATTGAGTATATTGGGCACTTTTTATTTCTGTATTAATTTTTCTTTCTTAAAAAATATATTAATTTCTTTTCTAAATAAACAATATACATGTTTCTGGAGTGTTTCTATCCTTCTGCAATGCAAATTCTTGCCTAGAAAGAATTTTTTCAATAAACGTTTGAGTGTTCATTGTGGCCCAACCATTCCAAATATCCACATGCTTAAAATTGTCTCAAGAGCTTATTTGGAAAGTTTCGACATTTCCTCTCTGGACATCCTGTATTTATATATAATGATAAAAAGGGGTCACAAATTGCATACTTTAAGAGGAAGAATTTATCAAAATGAAAAAAAAAAAAAAGTACAACAAAACATGAATTCACAAAAAAACATTTTCTGAAATGAGATTTTGCTTAACAATACTACAGAAGGATCCCAAATAGATTTTCAGCCACTGTAATGCAACCCACTACATATTTTAGCCGTCTCTAACCATATTCCTGCTTATTCATTGTGAATAAGCGTTGCTGATTTAATTTCTCTAGACGTACAAGTGTTTTCCACAGCCCACAAGTGTATAATGAAAACTTAAATTTATTGAGAACACCACATCCACACTGAAAATCTTGTATGTTAAACTTCCTTTCATTAGAGCCCCTGGAAGAACAGAGCTACGTTTCATGACACAAATAAGGGTTGGAAGATGCTGATGTCTCATGAGCACAGCAAATACTCTTAAAACAATGCTCAAGCAAGAGGATATCTAAAGCAGGAAGTTACTCTGATATTTTGCATGGGTTTTAGTGCCTTCTTCTCTCCTTAAAACAAGAGCAACAAACTAGAATTACTGAGAACCTTCTGTAACGTTTTTTAACTATGACACAAGAATGAAAGTAATTATTTTAGGAACCATGTAAAAAGACTTATCTTATTTTGACAATGATTCCTCCTCTCAAAATATACAAAACCCTCTTTTAACACATGTGTACATACGAACATATTTCGTCATATAATACATATGTCAATTATGGTAATAACAGTTCTATGAAAATTCACGCTTTGGAGATGAAGTCAGTGTTTTTTCTCTTTCCTTTTCTTCTTCTGTGAAGAAAATTCGAGTAATAACTATGTCACCAGTTGACAATGTCTGACAAGCCACATCCAATGACATGACATTACTAATGTCATATGTCTTTGTATTGCTTATGTTTGAATTGCCAACAGAAGGATTTTTATTATGGCAATTACATCTACAGCAACTATTACCAGCATCCTTTGAAATGTTGCTAACAGAAGACCCAGCGTTTACCTGATGAGAATTATTTGCAGATGAGATAACAGCACAAGTTGCAGCAGATAATATACTCTCTAATCTATCCAATTTTTCAAATCTATCCATATTTCCATCAGACAGAATTTCATCCATTAATTGCATAGATTCTGTAAGACTTGGAGGTTCTGATGTTGGTGTTCTAGGAGAAATAACTCCACCTGAAACCACAGAAAATATAATTTTTTGGAATGAATTTTGGATTAAGCAGAAATATTTACTATTGTTATATTAATTAAAATAAATTACAACAAGAAAATAGAAACGTTTCTCAGATAATTAGCCTTTTTAGGGAATTTCAACACACACCCAAGTTGTAATGCACAATGTCAACAAATAAAACCAAACATTCTGGAATGGAAACACCATTCTTAAACATGAAACAGGTATGGCAAAGTCATGAGAACCCCGCAATTTCCCCCCCTCTTTGTTAAGAAAATAACAGAACTCAGGCACCGCATGTCTTGGCACCTTTCAAGCAGTAGCTACTGAGCTGTTGTGCACAGTGGTTGTGTCCTGGTTAGTAAAATAAGTATTTTCTTGACTTTATAATCACATGTCATCAGTAGCACACAACCATACTGATTATGTAACTTATGTAATTTATTTTTAGAAGATATGAAATGTTTTCAAGTAAAACTTGATATCCCAATTAATGGGAAATTGGTTGAAGATGCTACAAAGAGGATCAGATTTTCACTCAAATTTGGAGACTTACAATGCCTTAACAAATGAATTGGAAAATGAACATGAGGTAGCCAAAATAGGTCCCAAAGGCCATCACAATAGTGGTGCAGTAAGTGGAAAACAGATATGGAAAGTGCTCTAGAGCATGCGACAAAAAGACAAATGTATACAGTGCTAATTGTAAAATAATGATAATGTAGTGATGGTGCCAAAAATGTTTGAGACAATTTTTCATAAAATTAATTGTGATTTTGGTCAATTTTTAGTTGAATTAATTATAATTCTTTCTTTTCTAGTTTTTCTTACAAGCACCAAATACCAAAAATCAACCTGAAAGGTTTAGATCAAAATAACATTGCTCATTACATTACAATTACTTCTTTTTCTAACAAAACATTTCATATTTGCAAAACAACTTGTTTACATGGACATAATTTCAATTCAATGTATTAGAACATTTGAAATATAACTACTCAGATTTGATTCAATTATGTCATAGAACATTATCATTAGAAATTCAGCACAAAATGTGAGACTAAGTGACCACACCATATTGGTTACGTAACGAAATACATACCAGTGCCGTTACAGGTTAAATTAAAAGAAATAAAAATTCTGAACATATACACAAGCTTAACATTTTTATTAGTGATACTTGTGAAACAAGAGATTGCTTAATAATGTTCTTTTATTACACTTTAATACAAAATGTAAGCAAAAAATGGGAATAACTGAGTCTTTCGATTCATATAAAGGTATTTTTAAGTAACAACTATCTACATTATTACACAAAGATGTTAGTCTTTCTTCTATAATACTTTGAAGTTCTCCAAGATCAAATTTTACTAAAACCTAATGTGTGAATTGTTCCAATTTGTTTAACTTTCTCTTAACCATTTATGCTTAATGTATGTAAATACAAAATGTATAGGTATGCCACCATTACCAACCAATTTCTATAGTATCCCAACAATGAATTTTCTAACTGTACCATACATTTTAAAACACAATTATTCTGCAAGTCTTTGCTCCAATATATTCCAAGCCAAATCATCATTTATTTGCCACCTTGGATGTGATGACATTATTTCTAGCAACTCCAGATAATATCTTGTTAGTGCTAAATTGTTCCAAAAAGCAAAGTGGCTGGAACTGATCACTTATTTACAGCTATTACACTGCAAGATATTGGTACTTTTCCAATCACCTCAGCACAAGCAAGTCTTCACATTGGGTAGAACATTGTACATTAATGCACATTAATATATTTTGCCACCGAAGTGTTCTTGCTATCTTGGATATTTTCTTGTTTAATATGTCTAAAATAACCAATGAAGAAAAGAAAAAATACTGAATGACTCAGAATTCAGTTGAATAACATTGAGGTAAAGGTTAAAATCTTTATGTGACTGTCAGAATGCAGAGACTTAATAGTAATATCAACTCCAAGGACTCCTGTGATTCATATTCCATTCATTACCCCACAATGATTTTATGCTAGGAAGAAATAGCTTCCAATGGACCAAAGTTCCTCCCCTGGTCCCAAGAACTTAAGCAAAAAAAATTCTGGAATTTGTTCCTAAACATTCCTTAATAACTTAGTACAGTATCAAAGGATGCATTAGATATTTTCTCTTGCGAAAAAATAAAACATGAAATCATAGTTAAAACAAATCGAGAAGCTTACAGCAAGGAGGAAACAAGAACTCTGTGATTGCTTTATGCGCAGGAATTAGAGTTTTTGGAATTGTCACTTCTGAAGAAGGTGAAGAAAAAGAAAACAGAAAAGTTTCTGAATAAGAAAACGTTTCCTTGGCCAGATGTGTGATCCCTTTTATATGACAACAATGAGTGCAAAATTTAAAGATATTTAAAGGCTTTCACGTTTGATGAATAGTATTGGGATGAAAAACAGTAGTTTGTAATCTTTAAAATCTATTAAATGAATTAAATATGTTTAACAATTATTTGTTAAACTTCAGTGATAACAATCACTAAAGTACAAGCATCTCTTCACCATTAAATAATGATACAAATAGTAGAAAATGGAATAAAAATCATGCCAACACATACACACAATTCAAATAAAATTTATATTCATTATTGTTCTTCAGGGAATTACAATGTAATAGTACCACAAATTTATTTCTAACTCCCACAATTATTTATATTTGTCCATAAAAGTAAAATTTACTCTCCTGAAAGAAATAATACCTCACCTAAATCAACTAAATTTACCTGATGAGTATTATGCACTTTCCGTGTTTTGAAAGGGATGCAACCATTAATATTTTTGTTTGCATCTTCTTTCACCACAATGGCAAACAACCCAATTCACGTCAATATTCACAATTCCTAATTCACATTCCTTACAGGAACATGCCTTATCTCGTATTAAGATAATTATTTTTTCAGAATAGGTAACAAATAGTAAACATCCAAGAAAAACCACAATCAGTTCCTTGAAATGATTCGACTGTCATACTGAAGCAAATCTTGGCAAATTATTTCTACTATTCATCAGTTTAATTTTGCTCTCACTCTTCAGGAAAAGATTTACACTGACATTTCATAAACCATCACTCAAAACTGATTATTTTTTAATGGCAATTAATGATTCTTTTTCTAAATCTATTTTATACCTATCAATTATCAAATCATATAAATATTACCCTTTTTTAACAATAGATTTACTACTGTATTATAAAAAAGAAAAGAGGCATTTAATTTTATATTATTGGAAACCAATACCATTCTATTTCTTTTTCAAAACAAATTCTGTATCAAAATTTAGAGACAATTTTTCACAACATTATCAATGGAAGAAATTGGTACGGGGAGAAAAAATCTTTACTCAAATGAAATTTACTGCTCACCTTGTACAAATTATTCAAAGGCTTAGTCTTAATTCTTAAAGTGAGTTGCTATACATTAGATTTCCTTCAGGTTGTAAGAGAAAAAGAGATATTGAAAGAATACTGCAGAAGATCCTGAAGTCTGGATCAAAACGTATATAATAAACTAGGAAACTTTAATTAATATATTATGCATCTGTACATAATCTTTATTTTTACTTTTATCAACAACTTACTTTTTTGTCTATTAATAGACTTCAAGTAATAAATCATTAAATAAATCATTAACTAAATGGTACACTAACATTCATGTGTGAATTAACCAAAGAAATTTAACACTTGGCCAACATTTTTTAATTCTCACTAATAGACAGCAAATCTACACTATTGCAATGCATTACACTTCACATGCTACTGGTCACATGTTTGTTAATCATATTTTACACTACGCTCTGTAAAAAGTTTAATAGATGAAAGACTTTCTCATGCGTACGGTTTTGTTCTATGTCCTGGTTTGGACATGGTTGTCAAGAATGCTATTGTCGAAACATTCTCACTCAAGTTTGGGCATGCATTACTATGACACTGTCTTGGAGAAATTTGATTTTCTTGTCCAAGATAATGTTAAAGTAATAATTCTGGATGATATTTCACAATCCTGCAGAGGCAGAATATGCACTTAATACGCGAGTGTGAGGCGGGTTGTGTAGAGCTTCTGTTCAGGGGCACTTCAGTCAGTATAAACACATTAAATCATCAACAATGTCCCGATTTTGCATCTATGTGCAACAGACATGCACATTCCCACTTACTATACCTACATTATTTGCGCATGTGCAACAATAAGCTGGCAAAGTTTTATCGCAATTGGATGATGGTATGGCAGCGCATAAAATAAGAACAAACAAAAAATGATTTTTATATATTAGATTAGAGATAACTTGTCAAAAATGATGGGTCAAATTCCCAGATTGATAATAAATTATAATGAACAGCAGAAGATAATTTAATTTCTTCTGTCATCAAAGATCTCAAATTCTGTGGCAATTAAGTTTACATTGGATTTGTATTGTTTTATATGTACTCCCATGTTGTAATTAACCTATTCATGTTGCTATAACAGCGGAACGACTAGCACTGTTATAGATAGTTAAAATACATTCTAATAAGCACTCAGACATTGATATCAATTTGTTATTTCATTTTAATATACAAGGGAAAACAACATAAAAGGTGATAAGTAAAAATAAATATAAGAACTTCGGTGGTTGAAAATAATTAAATTCATGATAGAAGAGAAAGGAAACATGGTTCTTTACATCACCAAATTCATAAAAAGAAACTGAAGAGATATTGTTAATTTAAATCTACATGAGTAATATTACTTCCTACAAGATCTATTAATAACAAAGTCCAAAGGATGAATCCTTGTATTATAAAATTGAAATCTTTATGCAAATAAAACAATGAAAATTACCTGACAAGGAATTTTCAGAAGGAGATGTTTTACCACTATTAAAACTGTCCAAGCTGGGATACTCTTCCCCATTGCATCCTTCATCATCATCATCATCATCCTCATCATCGTCGCTCTTTGCATCTCTATGGAAAAAAAAAAAAAGTTTGATTTTACAGAACACAATTGACATACAGTGCTTGCACACTGTAATACTATAAGACATTTTAATACCTATCCTGTCCAGCATTTTCCAACTTTTCAAGTTTTCTGGCAACTTTGTGTGATCCTTTTAATTTTTCTTTTTCCTCTTCAGTTAAATCTAGATATCTAGAACACAAAGTACCATTACATAATTTCATAACAGTTACAAAATTATTAGAAAAATAATTCAATAACATACCTTAGAAGTCTTATCTCTCGATTGCTCAAAACTATACTTTTACTCTGTACATTTGCAAGTTTTTGCCTTAAATCTGCAACTTCAATTTCTACTTTTCTCTGCTTCTTTCGTTGTTTGACGTCATTAGGTCGTATGTGCATGAAAATTTGTTCTTCAAACAACTCGTGCAGTAAAGATTCATATTCTGGTCTTATAAGGCTGAAGAAAAAACAAAAAGACGCATAATAATAATAATAATAATAATAATAATAATAATAATAATAATCAAAATGTATAATAATAATAATAATTTAATAATCAAAAATCCAAAATAGTAAAAAGAAAAGTCATCCAAAACAAGTATTAAAATACCAACATTAATATAAACCTTGCCCAAAATTAACCTTACAGATATCTCATTGATTATAATTACAAACTGGAGGAAAGTGATCAATTGGTATAAAAGAATTAAAATTGAAATATCTAATAATTGACATTCAACATTTCAACATCACAAAATAAGGTTAAAATATCTTCTTGGCTTGAGTACTAGGGCACAAAAATATCTTTGGAAATGATATAATTGATCCAGAAGCAAAAATTGCAGCCACAAATTTTTACCTAGGTCACCCAACAGAAACAGATTTGATGATACATGGAAAGTCATGAACAAAAAATCTTAATTGCAGATAGAACAAATCCGCTACCAGACTACGCAAAACTACTCCCAATTTTGTTTGTATTAAAACTAATAAAAAACTGAATTTGCTAGAACAGTAATATCCAGATTAAGAAATGACAACACCAAATGTACTCATCTCCAGTTAATACATAAAAATCCTCAATCTAGATGTGATCTATATAATTTTCTGCTAACAGTACATCATAACTAGAACAAATGTTCCAAATTCTATCAAAAGAGAATATACTTGTAGGAGAAACACTTCAACACAATTCTAAGGATACCATCTTTTCAAACAAAATCATTCAATTTAGTAAACCAATGAATAAAGTTTTCAAGACACACAAAATGTAAACCAAGCATTACTAACTTTGAAAAGTAGAAATGTTTAGTCTATGAAATAAATAATGTTTAAGTTGCTAGTCACTAATGATTTAGATGTTAAAAAGTCAAAATAAATTAAAAACAAAAATATTTTGTAATTATTTTGATACATTTTTCACATTTCATGTTCAATAGCATTTAGATATCTCTTGCTCATTTTTATCTTTGATGAAATATAACATTTTATGGCCACAACTGCATGCAGCTTTGTCTTTTAGTGGTCTGTTTCTTTCAGGGATCTAACATTAACAATTGCATTTCTTCCTCTACACATTTTTATTGTGACAATAAGAAAAAAGACATTACTTGCTACCTAATTCTCCCTGGTATTAATTACTCCCCTCACTTGAAAGTGACCAATAAATAAATAAATATAATACAATAAATTACCACATTGTCAGTCCAGAAGCAACTAACAAGTTAAAGATAAATTTAAGAGAAGATTCTGTTACAATGCTTGCAAAGTTACAGAGACAGTAAGGCTTTCTTAAGGATCTAAATAAAATAATATGGGCAAAATACAATATTATCACAACGGGCATTGAAACCTATAATAAGTCAAACAACGCAAAATGGAAATTGTATTAAGCATTTTGAAAACAAAGAGTAAAAATTATTTGTAGTTAAGACTAGTAACTGTAATTACAAGGGAAAATAAAAAACATTGCCAAAAGATTTTGGCCATGATTTTATAAAATGCTCCATACAAGTGATAACCAATTTTGCTTTAAAGAACATCCACGATACCTATGAATTTTTCTATACTTCCACATGAATCATTAAATATAATAAATTACAAATGTAATCCCTTTCAGTTTCTTTGATTTGAATTTAGTACTAAACATTTGTTGATTATGTCTCTGTTTCATTTTTAGGCATCATAAAATAAATGAATATTTTTTGGTATGGCAAAGTCTAGACCTTCAAACTTCTTCTTCCACCTTGCCACCATAGAAACAGGAAACAAGAATTTAATCTTTCTCAATACAATGACATTTTAAACTGTTTAACAATAGCTGGAAAATAATTTCAAACAGTTTCATAGAATTAATGATAATTTTACAATTAGTAGTGAACATTGTTTGTCTCATTACCAGATAGATCACAAAAGGAAACAGTTACTATCAATGTCATACATTCACTAAACTTGAAATTTTTCCATGGACTTGATATTTAAGCAAAATCTACTACCGACAGAAATTATGATGTATAGCAAAAATATACCTCTAATGTATAAAATATGTATAAAAAAACACCAAATCACATTAATTACAGTATGTTCTTGTGTAATGAGTGTTCTTTTTAACATTAATTATACATCTTCCAATTATTGCTTAAGAACTTACAAATTTATTTCTGAAAATCTATTTACAGAATTTATATTTTTTTACTAATAATAGTACTTTCTTAATTTAGTGCAAATACTCCCATTAATAAAAAGGACCTAGAAGGTCTCAAATTGGAAGAACATAATTGTTTCCATTAAAGTACATCAAGATGATGTCAATATTAATCGCCACAATCATTTATTACAAGACTGGAATTATTACTTTTAAGTAATATGAAAATATATATTTATTTAATTCCTTTCTCTTTTTCCATCTTCGATACTAAACACAATTTTAATTCACTTGTAAATAGAAACAAACAAGCATTATGACCACTATTTAGTTTTAGATATTCTCTATTCACAATTTATTAATTTTCTTTTTTAAAACAATTAACATGCAATTACATACAAGGTAATTCAATAACTGTAAAAAAAATACAGAAGTAAATAAAACAATTTTATGCCATTAACAAGGACATTATAAGATTAGAATACTTATTAACTGACTCCATTTTGCCCATAAAAGTATACTCACTTGACCATAGCTTCATATACTTGAGGGACAAGAGACAAAACATCAGCAGCAGCATAAATCATCATATCCCTAGACAACGGACGACGTGCCCAGTATCTTTGATCACGTCTATACACATTTTTTAATTGGTCCTTCATTGGATTAATAGGAGCATCATATAACTCGCAGAGTGCATTCAAACTGACATTTTTTACTTTATGCACTGGTTTTCCAAGTTCTTGGAGTTGAAGAATTGCATGTGCTGCCTGAAAACATATCAAATAACAGTTGAAACTAACAAACAATATCAAAATTAGAAATTAAATGTTATTCTTACCTGCGTATCAAAGATATTTCGTAAAGTAATCCCATATTGATTGTATAAATTTACACTATCATTTCGACAATCGTGAATGACCTGAAAACCACAACAATATTATAAATCATACAAAAAATGAATACATTGTTACATTACACATTTTATATTGTAACATTTATTGCTACACATACTTTTATATCAAACAGTGAAATGTGTGTGAAGTGAAACATGTTCATGAGATATTATGAAATATTAATACTTAGATGCACATCTCAAGTCCCCAGCTTTGATAAAATTTGTTTAACTGAAAATATTTGTATTATAATAGAAAGTAGGATTTTATTATATGCAATTGTACAAAGTTAATGCTAACCTTAGTTACGTCTTCAGATTCCAAAAGGCACTGTAAACCACCAGCTTTCACAAGTTTGGGGCAGGTAACTAGATCAAAAATGTAAGCTTGTCCACTACATGTTCCTATCTGAAATAATGTAAGTTGACCTTTCACTCCCAAATTAACTCCTTCACAATCAAATGAAATAGCAACTTTTTTCCCAGATTTGGCACGACACAATATTTTGTCTACAATTTGCAATGATTCTTTCACACTTGCAATGACACGTGTAGATTGAAGCACTTTAATCTTCCTATTTTCACCACCAGCCGCAACACCTTCACCACTTAAAGTTGTAGCAGCATAACTTCTATCTTTCTCAGTATTGTCGGCCAGAGTTTTCATAACTACGGAATTAACACGTTGCTTCAGGCTTTGATTCTGAATATTTACATTAGACTGTAAGCCTGTCTGACTACTGTTGCTGCATTGATTATTATTTACTGGAGTTGTTAATGGAATTGTAGTAGAGATTTGTGAAGATTGACTGTTCACAATCCCTGAACCAATTTTATTATGCCTCTGAGAAACATCTTCACTTATCTGATTGACATTCACAGATGAATCTGCACACAGAGAAGAACTTCTTGGAGATACTAAGGTCACAAGATTAGACTGCACATGAAAAGCATCAGAATGCATTTTCAAAAATGTTGAAAGATCTTGAGGTGTTTTGAAGATGCAAGACCACTCTTCGTTTGGAAATCGAGAAGCAACATTGTGGAAGAGCTGATCTACTAGCATAGGACCTTTCACTTCAATACATTGAGTAAAAAAACTTAACAAACTTGAAGTCACCTCAGGATCCACTTTTATTTGCTCCAATTCACAAAAAGGTTGAGGTTCTTTATCCTCATATTCTTTCAAAATAACACAATCATCTTTTACCACAAACGCTTCTGGATATCTACACAAAAAATCTCTGAACTCTCTGGCATGCTGTCCAGAGATATGCCTAACTTCTGGAGAAGCCTGAGATCGATGGCCAAGCAGGCTCTTAATTGGAACTTCAGTTCCAACACCATACTGCATCAATTTATTACAAAAATATTGCACTGCCTCTTGAGCATAATCTCGTTTACCACTAACATATTTTATTCCTCCTTTGTAATCATTTTCATTATTTACACTAGTAAATGAATTGACATACACATGGTCACCATCAATGGAGAAAAGGGCAGGATACTGGGCGAGGAACTTTTTGAGGCCGGACTGCGAACCTCCGGCAATTTGACGCATTTCTTTCGTAAACCCTTTTGCTCCAAACTGGCAACTGAGGTCATGAAGAGTACGAGGACCTCCCTTGTCCATTAACTTCTCGAAGAAGAAAAGTAATGTCATATTTCTAACCAATTCGTATTCGGAGCTGTCCATCTCTTTCGTCGATTCACGCGAGTCCGTAGAAACGAACAAAACAAAAATTAATCTCCCTTCTGCTATTGATGAATTCCAAACATTATCTCTTTCACAGTCGAGGGTGAATATAGGACATCATACTGTAATGCTCGACTTCCAGAACTTCATATTTAGAAGCATGACGTTTCATTACAAGAGGCAAAAGAAAATCCATAACTCTTATACAATAATTCTGTGAATTTGATTAGCACAACGCACAAGTCATTTAAGTGAATTATTACTGTCACTTCGCCTTGCACATCTTATGTCTGCTGGAGTACGTTCATCGAACTGCTTTTACAAGTCTCTTCGCATGTCACGACGTGGCTATCACTAACTATCACCAACAGCAATCTAACAAGTATGCTGACCACAGATTGCTCTCTATTATTAATGTGTAAATTCAAACCCAGCTTTCATATTAATTATAATAACTTGTCATACGTTCATATTTCCACATACACACCATCACCCTCCCCTCACATCGGAAACGTAGCTTTGATAATACTCGCTCCGATTGTTTCGTCGCCTGTTCCTTGACCGCCCCACACCTCGCCCTACTTGGTATCTCCATTCACTAAAAGATAGCGCCATGGTAACATAAAAATTCAATCCAGAATCAATTCAGAATACCAGTACAGCCGGTGACTGTATAAATGTTTCCAACACGGATGTAATTAAAAATAGCAAGTATAATTTTAAAAATCATACGATAACATGTGAGCTTCACATGATATACCAGGGGCAAGAATCAGCTGATTCACTTGCTGTTGTCAAATGCTAATCAAAACAGTAAACTTGTATGATCCAAGGAAAATGCAACACACTTCAACAGACGTTAGAAGACAAATCATGTAATTACCGTAATCATCACTGTTCAGAATACAGAAACAGTCGAATCATATCATTTTAATTCCTAAATTATGAATTCTCTCTCCTGAATGGCGAAAATGTCTTCAGTCGATTTAACCAGAGCGTGAATCACTAAGGACTCAGCTGGATTACGTCATGAGTGTTACCATTGTTAGTAAGGTAGTAACATCTCAGGACAAAATAAATAAATAAAATAAAATGTACTTACCACTGCCACAGTCATGACTTACAGACTTCATGACTGATAAGTAAACAGTATTAACGTGGAACAAAGTTCTTTTATGGTATTATCGTATGAATTGCTCGGTTATGGAAACATTAACATCACAGACCAAAACCGGCGACCAGCCAAATCTATTTCAATAATTGAAAATAAAGAAATAGAGGAGCGGCACTCCACCTTTGTTTATAGATCAGAGCAGGGGGTGGACCCAGCTCACAATGGGGGAGAGGGGGCATCGTAAACTTTTGTTAAATAATAAACATATTTGTTATTATATTGTATATTATTTATGTCCTATAGATATGATACTATACAATATTATTGTTTAAATAATTACATAATTCGAACATATATAATCATTTAAATCAATTTTGCCAAATAAAGGAAGGTAAAGGAAAACTCTGGATCTTTTGGGGGAAGGGGCATGACCCCCAAGGCACCCCCCTGGACCCGCCAGTGAATCACTACCAATACCAGTAAAATAAATTTAATGGGCCCTTTGAACAAATTTCACCTTCCTTGACGCAACGCTTATTTAAACAATAGTTATTTATGCAACAAGTCATCTAAATTAATAATACAGGGCGTGTTACATACAATGGTTTTCGTTATTTATAATTCTTCTAGTTATTCAAAATAAAAATTCCACACTTTCATGAGCTAAGAATTACCATTACTCTCGATGTTCTGTAGCAGATGCGGTATTTTGGATCTTTTATTGGGTGTGTGTGGGGGGGTCCTAACGCTTAAGATGGTAATACGTTTCCCTAAACCAAATGGCTTATGGCTAGTTACACTATACATTTAACATCAAGATAATATTTTTGAGAGATTTCTTAGCCCCCGTCCCATCACCCACACTCCTCTACAGGCAGAAACGATTTTTTTCTTATTTTTTTGTTACCTTAACGATGTTTTATCATATTGAAAAAATATGAAAAATAAACAATGATCCATTTTCGATAATCGTACCGACATTGTGATTAAAACAACAGATTCGTCTATTGTAATAGAAAAGTAAAATTATTCTAATAACATTGAATATAACAAAATATTCAGTGTAGAAAAAAGGTTCGCTTTTTTCTCAGTATAAACTTGGAATTAAACAAATATCCTGCATTAGTTACAATATATCTTACATTATGATTGGAAAACTTACTTACAAAATATAATATAATAAAGATTTTTACTCGACCTCATTCGTATATTTTCACTTTCTCACGTTTTCAAACATTGTAAACACGCAGTTTTACACACGCTCTAACACACTGTATGTTCACGCTAGAACTGTTGGATCACAGAAAAGTTTGTCACTCTGTCACATTTTTCAATCAGTACGTTTCGCAACGTTGACAAATTTCTTCTTTAAAAGATCCGTCGAAGAAAATCGTCTTTAATGGACAATGGCATAAAGTTTTCAGTTTGCCGACTACAATTCCATATATTTCAAGTAATGCTGGAAAACACATGATTTTTATCGCATCGCGGATCCACAAAACGCTGTTTCGTGAGAAGTTTCTATTTTCGGCTTTAGAAATATTAAAAATGCTAGGAAATTTGTAACGGAAATATTTTATTTAATTTTAATATACGTATGTTCCTAGCAATTCTAAACAATATGATACATTACAATAAACATGCTTTCAGACTAATAGTTAGAATTTAGTACAACTCCCATTTTGTACGCTTTTTTGTTAATATTCACAAAAATCCGCATAAAATATCACCCGTAAGTTGTTCTTCAGCGTTTCTCTAATAAGATAATTTTCAATTAGTTCCGAAAAATGTATCATAAAATCTACAATGTATCAATGTACAACAAAATTTGATTCTTCCCCAGATTTGCTTTCCACTTCCATATCTTGTCCCCATAATTATTGAAAAGATTAAAACTTCACAAACTCAGTCTAATTTGTATTAACTTCTGAAATTTCTCTATTAATCATTTTGTAGGCGAATATATTATATAAACAATAAAAGACGACTTTTTGTATGTTTATGTGAATAAGGTGTTAAGTTTAGGGAAAGGGAGGCGAATAGGGAAAGGGAGACGAATTAGACAATGGAGACAAAAGGACAAGGAGACAAATCGGGAAATTGGACAAAATAGGACACAGGAACAAACGGGTCAAAGGACAAAATTGACAAAGGGACAAATGGAACAACAGGACAAAATGGGACAATGGGGAAAATTGGGTCAAGGTGACAAAATGGGACAATGGGGCATATGGGACTATGGGGACAAAATTGGACAATGGGAACAAACGGTAAGGGGACTAATGAGACACGAACAAATGGACGAAATGGGACTAAAAGGACAAAGGGAATCAAAGAGTCATAATATATATCCAAAGATTTATAGGCACAGGTAAAATCTAAACCTTGAGTCCGCTAAGTCCGTTTGTAATATTATTAGTTAATATATATTTTATTATTTGTGATTTAAAACACGGGTAATATTTTAACAAAGACGTTTATTTTGTTTCTTAATGATACACTAAAACACTTGAATTATTTACAGATAGGTAGCACAGTCCTTGTGTTCTTCACTTGGTTATTTCCTTACACACGACTCACTTCTCTTGATTATTTATTTACACTGTTAACATCTTCTATCGCACTATCGCACAGCCCGATGCACCTACCACTGTCCGATGCTCTGTCCACAGGCCACTGCGCTGGCCATAGTTCACTCAGCGCTGACCGCGTCCTCTGCACTGCTGTTCACCGACTGCACCGCTGTTTACCGCTATGTAGACTTCAGACTGCTAGCGGCCGCCGGCAGCGGCGAATTTATAACTGCCTAACGCCCGCCTGGTCCTATCCAGAACTTGCGTCATACTTCTACGCGACTCGTGAATAATCCGGAACCATCCAGTTCGGGGGCGCCGGAAGATGACGCAATCCGCGCAGCAGATTCCGGGAGATGATGCAATATTCGTTACATTGCCCATCCTTAAATGCGATCCATCCCGGAGCGCGTTTAGTGAAATCATGCAGATATTTGCATCTGGAGCCTCTATTGTAGTTGGTGGTCAAGAAGTGACAGTCTATTGTCTTCTTTGGATATGCTGACCTACCCTGGAGGTAGCTGCAGACTAAGATATTCACCCCAGTGTACTGGAAGAGTACTTCCAACATGCTTCTCACTACTCTCCAGTCCAGTCCATCAAAACTACATGCCAGTTTGGGCATGGCAATCTTTTGGACGTTGTCTTGCAGTACTTGGTGTAATTCAATCAGAGTTTCCCAGTGATTTTGATAGAAGGCCTTACTTTTTGATGCGACTTCCTTTTTGTGATGAGATAATACACATATCTACTCACGTTACGCAGTTGCTGGACCTTCCCAATTTCCAGTTGCTGGTTCTCTAATTCTTCTATTCTCCTGTATTTGCCCTTGAATACAGAAGGAACGCCCTAGATTCTTGACGACACAATGCGCTAATGAATATTCCTGGGTTACCGTAAACAGATCCTGTTGCACTTCCATTGTCACCCCATAACGCGCTGTATCATTTCCGCCATGATGAGACATAAACTCGTCAAAAGTGAACTCTGTCATGTCCAGCTCACAAACACTTGCGGTGTTTCCTCCGTTATTTGACATTGGAAATGGGCCAGCTAGAACAATGGCAATTCTTTCAAAAGGACTTCCAACGTTGTATTGTCTCATTTTAGCTCTTTTCGTTCTATGAGATTCATTACTAGTTGCACAAACTTGGCACTTCGTGCACCCCATCTTTACGTCTTGCTTGGAATTAAGCCAGTAAAATCGTTCGCGCACTTTCTCTAGCGCTTTCGTTATACCGAGATGAACACCCGAGGTTTCATCATGCAGTTCCTTCAATTTTTCAGGTATCCTTTTTCTTAGTAATAATATCTGCATCCTCTTCAGAGAGACATCTTCATTTTTCACAACTCGTTTAAGAAACCTTCTTCCTCAGCGATTGAGTCTCACTGCGCCCAGTACGATTTTACTGCTGAGGAACTATTTCTTACCAACTCGGTCTTCGTCTCGTCATTTTCCATTTCCACACATGTTTCAATTCTGCGTTCTTTCTGATCTTTCTGAAGTTCTTTGGGTTGCCATCGGTCGTTAATCACAGTGACCCTTAAGGTGGGAGACATCAACTTATCTTCCGCATGACAGAATTTTTGCAGTTTTCAGGACACGGTCTTCTGGAGAGAGCATCGGCATTCCAGTGACTACTTCCGCTCCGATGTTCTATTGTAATGTGAATTCTTGAAATCTTTCAATTCATCTGGCGACTTCCCCTCCTGCGTTCTTGCAGTTCAGAATCCATTTCAAAGAAGTGATCTGTCCTCAAAATAAATTCTCTGCCGTAGAGATACTAGTAGAAATGCTCAACGGATATCACCACAGCAAGTAGTTCTTTTCGGGTTACACAATAGTTGTGTTCTAGTTTTGAAAGTACTTTACTGTAATAACCAATGACCCTCTTAATCTTCCAATGCCAACATTACTTGCGACAGTATCAAAAATATAATGTCCTTGAAGTAATGGATAGCTCAATATACGGGCTATTAGCATGGCGCTTTTAAGATATTCGAAAGCGCACTGGCAATCTTGAACCCATTGAAACAACCGTTTTTCTTCAGTCAGCTGGGTCAGCGGTTTGGCGATGTCGGCAAACCCCCAAACATATCGACGAAAATAAGTACATAGACCCAGGAAACTTCTCAATTCCAGTTTATATTTTGGTACTGGCCATTCCTTTACAGCTTTAACCTTCTCCTGATCAGTTTCTACTCCCGTACCAGACACTACATGTCCACCATATTTCACTTTCTTGCGAAATAATTGGCACTTCTTTGGGCTGAGATTCAAGTTCGCTCCTTCCAACCTCTTGAACACTTGTTCTAAGTTCTTGATGTGGCCATAGAAAGATTTTCCGACAACAATTATATCTTGAGCAGGGTCAAATACACGTCTTCTAGATGTGTTTGCCCATAACGTGTTTCGAATCTCTTGACAATTTGCTAGACGTTCGCCTGTTCTTCAATCGGTATTGTCTCCAGGACGTCAACGGCGTTACCACGCAATGATACAATCAGTGCAGTGGCACAATCTATCGCGTACCAGCCATTTGCTGTTGCAGCAACCTTGAATTGTTTCAATAAATTTGGACACGAAAAAGTGCCATCAGAGATAGGTGGTTTCACTGGTGCCTTTCCCAGAGGTTCCCGTACTGTGGCCACTTGTGCCATTCCCTGTGGTTTCTGTGCGTGGTTAATTTTTTTCTGTTGGGAGATCAAAAATCGTCAGCTTCTCTTCTAATAGATACAGTAATTTTTCCTCACTCTTCAGAAATTTCTCTTCAATTTTCTCTTCGTTCTTTGAAATTTTCTCCTCTATTTTTTTCTTCGCTCTTCAAAATTATCTCCTCGATTTCTTCTCTAACCAATGTATTGTTCTGTGTTACCTTTTGTGGCTGGTTATCTAATAACTTTCCTTCCAATATTCTGGAATTTTCTTCTAGTTTTTCCTCTAAAATTCTGCAACTTCCTGTCAATTTTTCTTCTAAAGTTTTGTAATTTTCACTCAGTTCTTCTAATTTCTGGAAGTTTCTGTTAATTGTTCTTCTAATTTTCTAGACTTTTCATCTAACTTTTTTTCATTGTTTGTGACAATTCATCTCTTAATACTTTTGATAGATCCGAAAGGTTTCCGGTCGTCTCGAAGACAAAACTCTCTGGATCCTCTCCTGCTGCCTTCATCGCGTTAGCACGACGTTCTTGTAATATTGCTTTCGTTGCGGTGGTCACTTGTTCCCTCTTTTCATACTCCTTCAACAAGTGAACTTTCTGATCCCGTAAGTCTTTTGTGAAACTCATCTTGATTAAGCTTTTAATTCACCACACGTTATACTAATTTGAACCCCACACCTGACCCAATTCTGACGCTTCTTGCGGTGAATTACAACACAAATAATATTTTAACAAAGACGTTTATTTTGTTTCTTAATGATACACTAAAAATACTTGATTTATGTACAGATAGGTTGTGCAGTTCTTGTGTTCTTCACTTGATTATCTCCTTACACACGACTCACTTCTCTTGACTACGTATTTACACTGTTCACTTCTTCTGACTATTTATTTACACTGTTCACTTCTTCTACACTATCGCACAGACCGATGTACCTACCACTGATCAATGCATTGACCACAGCGCTGGCCACAGTTCACGGCGCAGGTCCTCTGGGCTGTTGACCGACTGAACCGCTGTTCACCGCTACGTACACTTCACAACTTAAATTTCCCTTCACACTTCAAACTGCTAGCGGCAGCAGCGAATTTATACCTGGCTGGCGCCCGCCTTGTCCTATCCGGAACTTGCGTCATACTTCTACGCGACTCGTGAACAATCAGGAACCGTCCAGTTCGGGGGCGCCAGTAGATAACGCAATCACGCAGCGGTTTCTGGTAAATGATGCACATTTCGTTACTATATATACCGGCTCAACAAAATAATCAATATTCTACAAGCGACTGTTAGCGTGTCATTTAATGGTATAACACACGTAGAACTATTTCTAAAGATCAGAATAAAACTGTGAAACATTTTTATTCTATGTATCCAAAGAAATTTGTAATTCATTCAGACCCTTATCACATGCATAAGAATCTCAAATTTACGAAAACCCAAATAATTAAGTTAGATAGTAAGATAATTGTTATTATCTCTGTACTTATAACAGACTCAAATATACATCAATTGTTTCTAACCAACTTCTGACAAAGTGATACTGATCCCATCTGAAAGGTATCTACTCCAAGGATCAATCCCCAAGTGGTCCCGCATTGAATATGGGGTCCCGAATATGGGGCAATATAGTCTCGATCTTACGTGCTATCATCTTTCTGTTATACGTAAACTATATACCGTCGTGTATTAAAAAAAGAACGGTTCTGTTTGCCGATGACACGAATGTTCTTTGCAAAAAAGAAATAATAAATAGTACGATTTTAGAAGTTTCAAATTGGATTTGTAATAACAAATTAATAATTAATGAAGGAAAAACTGTTTCAATGCATTTTTGCATTTCAAATCAGCATTCGCATGCTTAATTGAAAATGAATAATATGCAATTAACTGATGTACAGGTAACAAAATTTCTAGGTATCTCAATTCAGTCAAACCTCAAATGGAATGTACATATAACAAAATTAAACACTAAATTAAGTTCATTATGTTACACATTCATAATTCTTTCAAATTCTGTCAGCCTTCATGCAGCTCGTTGCGTGTATTTTGCAAATGTATATTTCCGCCTGAGATATGGCATATAATTCTGGGGAAACACATCATGTAGTACTCAGACCGTGGACCGTTGAGCTTGGAATCTTACCACTGCCTTGCCTATATATTTACGAATCTGTAATATTTGTCAAAAGTGACTTACTTAACGGTGGGAACATATTTTCATGCAAAACTGATATTTATAATTAGAACACACGTCATAAAAATCACGTTCATCAAGGGTTAGTACCAACAGCTCACTATCAGAAATCTACATATAATACATGTACGTTAAGTTACAATACATTGCCAGATGACATTAAACAATTGAAGTCGTTTAAAAAATTTAAGTTAAAAGTAAAATCTTTTCTGCTGCATAACTGTTTCTATACAATTAGAGATGATACTGATTACCAAAAAGAAAACTAATTTTTATTTTAACAAAACAGTGATATATATTGCATTAGTTTACATTTGTATTGTATAAATTTTTAAAAAGACTTAATATGTTTGTAACAAATAATGTACTTCAGCTTCCGGGTCAATGACTCCCATCTCGATCAGGTTTTTGTCCAGTTTCCCTGATCCTTGAGCAAATGCTGAGACGGCCCCTTGTTTTGCTTCTGGACGTAAATGTAGCTTCACTATGCGCACGTTTTGTTGAACTCAGCTTTTGCGGTAGGTAGGTAGGTAGGTAGGAGTAGAGGTAGGAGTATGGTAGGAGTATGGTAGGAGTAGAGGTAAGGGCGAGTTACTATTTTGTTAGCAATGGAGAAAAATCATACTTGCGATTCGTTTACCGATGCAAACAAGTTTTCTATAACTCGGAAACGAAAAGTATATTTTTTTCAAATATTGGTAATCTCACGAGTTTGTAAAATTTATTTTCATTTATTTATTTTTAAACTTTTACTCATCTTTCAACTATTTATAGTTAAAATGACGGGAAGGGATTCTGGAACTCAAGAAACCGTGCGCAGATAATCTTCTCCCCCATACGTCACATACAGTTTTTCTACATAATTTTCTCCCCCATACGTTACATATTTTTTTGACTAAATAAATCTAAATCTTAATCGAATTCTAAACCCACGCACTACCTTCAGAAATCAATGATTCCAATTATTCATAGTGAAACCCTCATGGCCCACGAGATAAACATAAATTCCCATATGGATGTTAATAAATTAAAATTGAACCTACTCTCTCCGCAATATTCTGCATTGAAGCAATTTACACATTTAATATTTATAATTGTGTATATTATACTATTATCATTCAGAAAACATTTGTATAAATTGGGTGTAGTGTAGAAAATATAAGGATCTGAGGACAGGAGCCTCGTCATGTGGGGGAATCGTGTGTATTGACCACGCCAGAATTAGATAATAACATAAAACCATCGCCACCTCCTGTAATGACGTCCAATTTCTAGAAATGTAAAATAAAATGTATCGCCACCAGCTCGGCGCCAGGAAACTTTCTTTCTAGACTTTAACTTTCCATCTAAAGATTTCTTAAGGAAAGTATGGCCGTCACCCGGAAACTTCCAGCGCGGTGGCAGAAATAATGGTAATTCGCCACACCCCAACCAACTTCCGACCTTCGAAATGTAGATGTAAAGTATATGAAAGTGCCATAGAATGACAATTACGTTTCTGTAAACTTATAAATACTGGCTGTAAGGGCCTATGTATCAGTTTACATGTTGTATGTAGTAAGAGTCTGTTCATTTCGCCTGTAATAAACTTGTTGGAAAAGATCTTCGTTTCTTCATTTCTGCAGCAGCTCAGCATAAGCAATTTGAACCTGAGTCGGAGGGAAAGCAACTGACTTTCGACTTCTTTAACTAGTGTACATATACATAATAGATTACATTTGTTTAAAGCGTGTTTTAAGTGTTAAAATTGCAACATACTAAGTATGAGATAGTGTTAAATGAACTATTGTCAATTTTGTAAGATACTTTGAAAAAAATGACACAGCAAACTTGGGAAAGTTTATCTGTTGACAATGAGCGTATTGTACAGTTTATTAGAGAATATTTAACCGTTGTTCGCACAACGAGAAATTGTAAAAATGATTGTTTCGAGAAATCATACATTAAATTTTGTGTGTTATATATACTATTCTATAATAAAAAGAGTACAAATTAGAAAAACTACATAATCAAACAATATGTATACAGCAGAATCTCGCTAATCCGAAACCAAATTCGAAATTTCGGATAATCTGTACAAAATTCGAGATGGAGGAAAAAACAAAATAAATAAAATGTTCATTTGTAGTGTAAAGAAATGATTTTATAATTACCGTAGAACATCTAATGACTGAAACAGAAGTCGAAATGAAATGTTTATTGCACTGAGAACTACGGTGATCATCACATGTTTATGAAGAAGTAATTTTGACTTAGAGGAACTTGCAAAATCTGTAATATCCTTTTGCCGTGAGGCACTGAATCTGCTTGATAATGCGATCGCTACGCTATTTTGCCATTTTCTTACATTGCACACCACTTTACATTGTCCAGTAATTCTATACATGTATTAGTACATGTACGAAACATTTGTTCGGATAATCCGACCCCCCCCCCTATTAGTTCATATTACCAGGGGTTCCACTGTAGTTACAGTATCGTCAAAGATTATTTCTAAAATCCAAATCTACTAATAGAGCCATTTTACTTTCTCGCCATATTTTCTACTTACGTAGAAAAGAGAAAGTAATGTATTTCTGTAGATAAATTCGGCAATTTATCAACAGAAAAACTCGTATTGTGGAACCCTAGTAACGAAAACGTTGATGAATATTATTCCTGCCCGTAGTAAATTACATCATCTAATGCAGAATCTAGATGTTGGAGGCCATTCACACCGAAAAGTTGGTTAACGGGAAAATATCTGTCCGTCAGTCATTCGGCTGTGGTCAACCTGGTGCCTAAAACGTTAAGATTTTCTCCAAAACGGATTTTCCAACAACAATCTGGCCAATTCGTATGGTCCTACGAATGTGAGGCCGATATTTTGAATCTTGGGGGTAGTTTACATGAAGCCATACCATTTTAAATTATTTCTCAAAAATTGCTCAAAATTCTTTGTTAATATTTTTACATCGTGTTCGTAATTCACAGTTCAAACGACTTAAGGTGGTTAGAGCGAGGTTAATGTTATATTTAACATGCGTTTTTTATAGTATTAATCGAAAGATGAGAGGTTCTTCTATGTTCTGGTAGAGTTTGAATCGATTTCACCGTCCAGTTTTTGCGTAACGAGACCGTACTATTTGCTGTTTTAAAATGGGCTCTTATGGTGACCTGAGAGATCAGAACTGAACTTTTAAAATTGTGAGAAAATTAACTGTTGAACATGCTTTTAAAAACTTTTCATTTGGTAGCTAGGATCTCGAAGAATCAACATGCGTAATTTGAAGGAAATCTACCGTTCCAAATGGGAGAATTGTGCAAAATTATAAGCCTAAATCAGTCCAAAGGGAGACGTTCGCGCGCTTTCTAGAGGGTCGGGACAGTGACGCGCATCTCGGCAACACCGCGCGCGCAACGCGCTTCATTCAAATCGAGTGACAAGAGCTTGCAAGAGTTCGTGCATTCTTCTGGATCGTCTGGGAGCAATTAAAATATCATCACTCCAGGAGAACATTGCGTTTGATAGTAACCAGATATTCAGAAAACTGGAATTTGATGGATATAATGATTAGTGAATGAAAATCTTAATTCAATTAATATTCCCAATGACTCATTTTGATACTACTCCCTGAGAAAATGGGTGATCTTGAGAGTTTATAGAATTTTTTAAACATTCAGTACAGTATTATTATTTTGTATTGTGCCGTACGTCAGTTTCTTGCTCCTGAACAATGATTATTTATTCAATTAATCGAAAATTATTCATATTATCTTTTTTATGTAGATACACAGTGGATTGTCATTGTCTTTTGCACCACAGAACTCAAAGCAACAATCTTTAGCATAGATCAGCACCTCAATCGGTATTGCTACTGAATGGGCATTCAATTCAGAAAGAAAGAGACTTTGTAGTAGCTTCAAATGTTTTGCAATGATACATTCTGTTTTGCTGGTGTTAATAAAATGCTGGGGTTAAATAAAAACATTTTATGAAATGTTATGGTAACCATTCAATGTATAGGTGAATGCAGAGCTGGATTTCCTCCTAGCAAAATTAGGCTTGGGACTCCCATCCTTGTGTCGGGTTTTTTAAATTAAATATTAAAAACTTCATAAAATTTTTATATTTGAATAAGCATTAATCAAATAGTTTACTGAACAACAATGTTTGGTTTTAAAAATAAAATCAATGGAATAATAAGAAACCAAACATGTATTTGAAAAATGATAAATTTAAAAAGCAATTTCTACTTTGAAAGCAATTTGTTAATTTACATCTGTATTGGAACAATGATTTATTCTATCATAATTAGTGTTTTTTAGATTTATTCATAATTAGTTTTAAAGATTTTTATGAAGGAGTGCCCAGTATAGTTTTGTGCTTCAAGGGCTATGGTATTTAAATCCGCTTGGGCAAATTTAATAATTACATTTTTAATTAATAATTACATTTTATTGAAGTTGTAAGAGGAATGATATATTCAGCCTCTGGTAATTTTAGTATTTTACTAGAAACTCATTTTTCTTCAGCACTATATTTTATGTAATTGTTTGCATTTCCTGAACAATATTAATGCATTTTGAATGGTTCTCATATCTTATTTTCAAACCATTTAAACCTTTTTTCATTTTGAGTGCAACATCAAGACAAACGATTACAAAAGACTATGTCACTTAGAAATCTCTTTTGAAGATTTTATCTCCAACAATGGTATAATTTTATTGTTGAAGGTTTCAATAATACAGCTCTCAAAATTATCTGATGCAGTAGTTTCATTTTATCAACTTTAACTTGATATGTACTTTACACAATAATTCGCATCTAAATCAATATCATAACATGATATAAAATTAAACTGAAAACCAGCAAATAGTTTCTATGAATTATATAACCGCACCGCTGGAAAAAATACTGCACATTGCAATTGCAAAAATAGTTCTAAAATTTCGATCAAAACTATTAAAACATTAAAATTGATCATGAAGTTTAATTAACTAAGCAAAAATAAAGTAGGGAAATAACAGAAAAAAAACAAAAAAATATATTGTGATAAGAAGGATAGTAAGCAGCAGTAGGAGTCAATGATTACGATTTCTGTCAAGTTAAATATAAAGCTTTATACAATGTTCGAGAGAACCAAACTTTTGATCTTGTTGTTAAGCGATCGAATAGTCAAAGGTTTGACCTACCATTGGTTCAAGTAATTCAAGAAATAAAAATTAGAGATAAACATTGAAAACATATTTGAAAATTTTTTTATTACCTCACTGTTCTCGTGATATTGGGGGAAATATTTCGTTATCTCGCAAATTCCGCTTTGGAAATAAACGTTCCGCCAATTCGCTCAGATATTTACCGCGTGTCGACCAGGCAACGAACAGTATTCAAAGTGATTCAAAACAACGAAACTAAAGCATGAGCCCTGAGCAGTCATGCCAAACTCAAGGACATTGCGGCAAAAACTATAGAGACTCTATATTATTTGATTACGGCGTTGCCTAATTTATTAAAGACTTTTCGCCTCACTCAAACATTGAAATTTTTTCCATTATTAGCAATTACTGCACAAAAGTTTATAGATATGTGTCTATAATGTTACGTTTTATGATTTTGCTCTTACTAATTGTGTAATAGTGCTTTTTTATGTTCGATCTTATGCATCAATTTTTCATTCCGTGGCCACGCGATCTGTTGGTACTAGTTAAGAAACTAGTCAACCGTAGCTCTTTATGTGGTATTAAAATATTTTTATTTTACATCTATTAAAGTAAATTAATTCGAATAATTAAATAAAACTCAGCATAAAAGTCCCTATGTGGTTTATGTAGGTCCCACAATGCCCACGTATCTCGCAAATAATTATTTTTGAACGTAATATGGACTCTCTATCTACTAGGGAATATCTCGCTCTAACCACCTTAACATCTATACATTTTTCTGCTATTCTTAGTTGTTTCACCTGTAAACGTATGTAGATTTCCACATTTTTGCAACAATATAAACAATCCAATAACAAGGGCATAGCTCTCGCAAAAATATATCGTTATATACATACAGTGCCTGAACGTGTTGAACAAATAATATGTAAGAGCCACTAAAATTTTCTGGATATTTGTTTAAAAGCCTAATATGTAAGATCCACAAAATTTTCTGGATATTCAAGACTATTTGTTTAAAAGCTAAGCTCAAATATGATGCATACGACGTAGTACAAGGTCTGTCCCAAAAGTAAGTTGAATAAGACCAAGAAAAAATATTTATTGCAGATAAATATACAAGTAACTAAAATTCTTCAAAGTAGCTTCCTTCCGCTTCGGAACACCTGCGCCAGCATTTTTCCCAGTCGCTGAACGCTCCCTGGAAGGCGTCGATGGAGACCTCCTTCGAGCACCTCGTTGTTGCTTCTTTGCCGGCTTCCAAAGTCGCGAAATCGTGGCCCTTGAGTTCCTTCTTGATCCTCGGGAACAAAAAGAAGTCCAGTGGTGCCAAGTGGGGCTGTACGGCGGCTGGGGCAATGTTGCTACACCGCGTTTGGCTAAGTACTCTCAAATAATGAAGGAGGTGTGCGACGGCGCGTTGTCATGGTGAAGACGCCAAGTGCTGGCGATCTCCTTCCTGACGCGTTTGACTCTGCTTTGGAGCCTTTCAGGACTTGCGAGTAAAAATGACTGATCACTGCTTGTCCTTGTGGCACAACCACTGAGTGGACAATGCCTCTTTTGTCGAAAAACACGATGAGCATGGCCTTTACACGGGACTTGCTCATTCTCGCCTTTTTCGGGCGCGGGGAAATCTGGCGTGTGCCACTCAGCACTTTGTCTTTTGGTCTCCGGGTCATACTCGAAAACTCATGTTTCTTCACCCGTAATCACATTATACAAAAAATTCGGATCATTTTCACACTGCTCCAGGAGCTCACGCGAAATCCTTGCACGAGCAGCCTTCTGTTCATCGGAAAGCACCTTGGGGACCATCTTCGCACAGATCTTCCGCATGCCCAAATGTGCGGTAACAATGCGATGCACAGTACTTTTAGGGATATTACACTCATCTGCCAGCATTCTAATACTCAGGCGTCAGTAGATGGGATATGCGGGTTCTGGACCAGGAAGTGCTTATCTTATCAGCTTATCTTATCTACTTCCTGCCCCCGCCCCCACATCCGGTGTCAACAACCGGCGCCACCAATTATAATGGCAGGAAGTGCTTATCTTATCACCTTATCTTATCAGCTTATCTTATCTACTTACGGTCCAGCGCCCAACAGTGGATGTCAACAACCCACCACCCCTCCCCCCACCCCGCCCACTTCCGATGTAAACAACCGGCGCCACCCATTATAATGCCCCGCCGAATGTCAACAACCCACCACCCCTCCCCCCACCCCGCCCCTCCGATGTAAACAACCGGCGCCACCCATTATAATGCGACGGTTTGTCACGACAGGCAGCCCGACGGTGCGGCAGCGTCCTCCTCCTCAGAGTAGTGTTGGATGCAAGGCTGGCGGAGATAGATGCAAAAGCGACAATTCCGCTTCGACGGCGGCGGTCCATCGATGTGCGTGCGTCCGCGGTTCCAATGCTCTTTACACGAACGAAGTTCTTCAATACACGGTAGTTTTTTGATGTCTTCAGGGAGTTTCTCGAAAACGCGCTCAACCTCGTGAGACGCGGGCCAATGACACAAAAATTCGACCGGCAATTGACTCAATGTATCCGAGTCGAGAAGTGTAAGCTTGTAATCGGCTTCATGCAACTTTCTGAAAGCGCGCTCGATGTTTTCGCGCGTCTCTCGCCTGATCTCTTGTCTGGTATGCTCCAATACTTCGGCAACGTAGCAGATGAGCGGATGAGCGGATGCGTACGACGGAACACTCGACATCGTACTGATGAGTGAAGCGGTGGAGAGTGTGATTATAACATGCAGGAACTTGTTCATCTTATCGTCCTTGAACGGAAGAGGCCGATTACACAATCTCCCTTTTCGACTCCTCCCCTTCATGATGCAACATGCAGGAACTTGTTTATCTTATCGTCCTTGAACGGAAGAGACCGATTACACAATCTCACTTTTCGGGTCCTCCCCTTCATGTTGCAACATGCAGAAACTTGTTCATCTTATCGTCCTTGAATGGAAGAGGTCGATTACACAATCTTCCTTTTCAACTCCTCACATTCATGATGCAATAAGTGCGGTCGATTGACACTCATCCAGTCGTACAGGGCGATGACGTGCTGCCCTGCTAAGCTAACATCACCGCAAGCGTAGAGTTCGCGGTACGTGTGTAAACACTCCTTCAGCGGAGGGCATCCGATCGACTCCAGATCAACAATACGTTTTCCTTGAATAACATCCAGCAGCCACTCTTTCTTCTGTGCTCCCTTAACGTATATCGTTGTGACACCTTCGAAAGCTTTCAACATCACAAACGTCCTGTCTCGATAATCGTAACGGCCGCTACTCCACGGCGGTGTGGCGTGATGGCAGCTTTTGATCCACCACACTTGTCTCTTGTCGTCGCTGTTCAAAGTATAGAAAGGTCGCGGTGGACGAAAGGTGAATTTCTGAACGAACCGTTCCTCAGGATCATCTTTGGCGGTCCGGATGACGGTTAGCACTTTGATAATGAATTGTCCGCCTATCCAAAACCCTTGAAGATCAGCGACAGCTGTGAGCACACGTCTTCTTCTTCTTCTACCGGATTCGTTTTCGCGCCACGGGGTGGTCGGCTGTGTTGTCCACAAAGTCCCCTCACCCTCGTTCTCGTGATTCTCGTGGTTCTCGTGATTCTCATGATTTTTCTTCTTGCGGACTGTTCTGTTCAGGTGAAGAAGAAGCATTGTCTCGCTGTTCGTCTTCTTCTTTCAATAGATTGTATAAAGAATGTTTCACGTAGCGCAACATGATCAAAGGAGCGCAGACACAGTTACAGAGGAAAACAAAAAATCGAATGACACAGCGCAATGATGACTCATCGAGCAGGGTAGCAGCGACTCGCTTTCGCACGCGACAAGAACTGACGATTGTCGTGCTTTCGTCGTCCTTCTTATACAAGACTGTGACGTCAGCAAACATGTCGAAGTGTGATTGGCTTATCGCGCGAGGATGCAAATCCCTCTTAAGCTTCAATGTCTCACGCATGTACCCACGAATTATGGCGTGAGTCGAAACCGAGCCATTTCACGAGGCGAAGCGGACCCTTTTTCCGTACGACACGCTCGACTAAATATCGATCGAGATATCGCGTGCGATGCAATTCCTCGGTATAGAAGCGGCCCTTGATTGTTTCACCTTGCAGATCTTCTAGCGAGTACGTGACGGGATTCGAGAGATGCACACGAACGATTTTGAAGAGTTCGGTTCCCCATCGCGCTTCGTAGCCTTTCCGAAACGGTGAGCTTTTGTACGTGCTCACCCGAACAATGTCCCCGACGCGAAATCGATTTGTCCTCAGGAGACGCGGGTCGAGCGTTTTCACTTGCCCGTACACCGTGCGCATGAGTCTATCGTCCTTGACGTCCTTCGGCTTCATGTCGATTGTTCGATGTTTGGTATTGTTGTAATCTCGGAGGAGGGTGGGGAGCATAAGGGTCCACCGTCGCGTCCCCTCGGCGGTGAAGCGTCTCCACATCCGCTCCTTGAGCGTTCGATTGAAACGTTCGACAACGCCGGCTTTCACGTTGGAAAAGGTGGAATAATGGCGAATGTCACGCTCTCGGAGCCACTTGTTGAGTGCGGTATTGTAAAACTCGGTGCCTTGGTCGGTTTGTAGGAAGTGAGGCACTCGCCCGCTCGACGTCACGATGCTGTTGAAAGCCTTGACGACTTCCGCTCCCGTCTTTTTCTTTATCGCTTCCGCCCAGGCGTACTTGCTATACACGTCGATGACGGTGAGAATGTATCGCATTCCTCTATTGCTTTTGGAGTACGGTTGCATGTCGACCAAATCGGCTTGCCATAGATCATCGAGTCCTTTCGTTATCACCCGCCGTCTCGCGTAACGGCGTCGGGCAGGCGCATGCAATTCAGCAGCGAGTCCTTGTCGAACGGTCGGCAATACGGTCGTCTTCTTCTTGTTATGCATGGTTAGAGGCACTAGCCGATAATACCGGCGTCACGCAATTCATCTTCTATTTCTACTATTTCACCATCGAGCCCATTGTTACCGGCCGTTTTCGAAGCCTGTAACAGACTTAACCTCTCCACAAGTGTGTTCGGATCGCGCCAATATTTGTAGTCTGGTGCCGTCACAAAACATAGACCACTCCCCTTCTTCTTCTTCTTCTTACTTTCTTCAAGTCTTTTGCTTTGTCTTTCCCCTCCACCGAAAAGACGTGAGATAATTGTACGATATTTCCATCGATTTCCTTTCGTGTTAAACGGACAACTCGATTTGAAGCTCTTCTTGTGCGCGGAAGTGAGTTCGAGAATTGTTTTGTATTTTTTCAAATCGTCTTCCGTGACATCCTCTAAGTTGGGCCGTTTTTCAAAAAGGAGTTCGAGAAGACCAGGTTCTGGATAGAATGTGTGACCCTGAACAGAGAATGTTCCATCTTCCGGGTCAAGTTCTAGGATGGAGTTACCGATGTGAGGTCGCCCTCCTTTATAGTACGGTTCGAAAGTCGTATCGCCTATGTCGAGCGCAGCATTCGACAAGTAGCTCCGTAATTGCTCATAATGTTGACTGTGATCATCTCTATTTCTTTCTGTGTTCCCTTCTTCTTCGTCTTCGACCTCTGGGAGAGTTTGGAAGGAGGACCCTTCTTCTTTTTCTTCTACTCTTGATTCCGATTTGATACGCGTGGACGATGGGTTGTTCTTTTTTCCCTCTCTTTGAGAGCGGTGCAGCGCTTTCGAGACGGGCGTTGTGAGATAAGTATCGAGTATTCGATTGCGCATCGTTTCGGCGTCTTTCAAGATGCTCATTTTGTTGCGAATGTTTTCGCGTGCCTTCTCCAACTCCGTTTTCAACCTCTCTTCCGACGTGACGAGTCGAGGGGGAGCGGGTGGTGAGGAAGGACGAGAACGCGCTGTCTTTCCACGCAAACTCTTTTTCGTTTTCTCAAGTGCATACAGCGTTTCCAAGTCTATGTTTGATTGTTTGTTATTTTTTTTAATTGTTTCACTGTCTACATTTCTTCTTCTTCTCAAGTTTTCGCGAATCTTTTTTATTTTTTTCACACGTCCCCCTATTTTGGATTTCACTTTCATTACTCCCGCCACACCGAGCGCGGCCGCTCTTTCACCGACACTCGCGTCTCTGGACGTGACGCGCTCCCACGCTGTCTTGGCGAGTGCTTCATCTGCCCTTTTGCGTTCCTCACCGCTTTTGTAGTTGTGGTAAGCGATGTCGTGTTCCCTACACGCTTCGTCCAAAGGATTAATACCGCGGTCGCCTCTTTGCAGTCTCTTCATGAGCTTTGTACCGGGCCCGCAAAATTGATATCCACCGGGAATGTGAAGTTCGAAGGGCAGTTTGTCTATCGCCCGATTCAGCATCCGTCCTATAAATCCTCTTCCGCGATAGTGTCGGTCCCCCCGTCCCGCGACATTGAAATGCTGTCGCACGTACACCATGGCGTAGAGTGAAGACTACAGCGAAAGAAAAGATATTATATAACCTTAAAATCAGCACCACCACCATTGTCCGTCGGCACGAGAAACCGGTCGAAGCCCGATCGGTAACGACCATTATGAAGCGCACTTGGTTTACAGATGACCACAAAAGCAAAACGGTCGGCGTTCCACACGTTGGAACACACCGCCTTAAAATCGTTGAATGTACGGAAATCGTTTCCGACGTGCTCTTTGTAGATATAATCGAGGTTGTTATCGTCTTGTCGGAAGATGATAATCATATTCGCGTTATCACGAATCAACTGCTTGGGATTTTTGGTGTACGTTTGACATAGATAGAGCACGTCCGTGTGTTTATGTCTCCCGGCCGCGAAGTAGGCTTTGATGCAGTCTTGTTTTTCGGTGGCGATGTCGTCGAAAATGAAAACACTGTCGGGCGACGCCGCGGCTGGCGGCACGATGCTATCGTGTTGCGAAAACGAACGAAAAGGAAGGAGTCCGTCGCAGACTTGCTTCAAGTACATGTACATGGGCTGCGTGTCTGTGGTGGAATATAAATACACGTTGCGGAACGCCAGTCCGAACTGTCCGGTGAGAAGCGAAACGACCACGTTTGTCTTTCCACATCCGGAAGGTCCCACGATAAGAGCGCGCACGCTATCTGGGAAAAGCGGGCCGTGTCGACTCTTGTTCTCATCATCTTGCCCACGCCATAAGGCCGTCACGTTCACGACGGGCAGTGTCGCCGATTGTTGAACAACGTTCATCGCCTTGCGAAGAAAGAGAAAGACTGTTTGCATGCTAGCGAAGGAGACTGTTTTTAAAACCGACAAAGGAGAGAGGGAGGGGATACCCTACTCGGTGTGTGATAAGGATATGAAATGAAAAAAAATGAATAGAAATACATCATTTTATTGATAATTAAAAAAATACAAAGGTGACACATTACACATGACTGTTATGGTTGTCTGTTGGGGTAGACATCGATACAATCGCCATCTGCACAGCTCTCGCTAACCAATTTGCTGCGTTGCGCGCGCATTCGCCGACGTCCAGTGGAAGAAGAAGATCGCAGCAGACCGTATCCGGTGAAGTGGATGTTGATCGTTCTGTCGTCGTCTTGCGGCGTCGCGATGATGCTGTTTTTTTGATCTTTCGCTCTTTTGGTTTCTCGTCCTTTCTGGTTTTCTTCTTTTTTTTTGATGTGCAATGCATCGGACAGGGATGAGCGCATGCAGAAGGAAAATCGGTTGATGGAGACGCCACTCTCACCTCCATGTCCTCCCCCTCCTACATGTTTTCTTTGATGGCAACAAAAAATGCGAGTTGCGAATCGCGAGACGAAGAAGAACCAACGTCGTCTTCACTGGGCGAAGCAGATGGAGCTTCTTCTTCTTCGTTCATCATCTCATGAAGGAAAGACACAGAATGATGGTAGTGCACGAAACACGCGACGTCTTATACGATCACATTTTTCTTCACCACAAAGTCATCGATTGGTGCGTATTGCACTTCCGTTTTGTAGATAATGACACAATAGGCTGTGACGTCGGCAGGCATGGCTGTACCCGTTTCCCACGTGATCTTGATGTCGGTTTGCGAGGGGAGTACGGCAGACGCTCTGCGGAGACGTCCCACACAATAATAGGAAACCAAGTATTCAGATACCAATATTCCATGCTCGAGATGGGATTGCGATTGTAGTAAGAACGTTCAGCTTTTTGCATCATTTCAAAAAGATACGGGTGCCATTTTTCATCGCCAGTATAAAATTTTACATTGCATTGAAGTTCGGAATAAGGGTAAAACTCGTCGTTTAAATACAGTTTTGCTCTTGTCATATCGTTACCATCGAATTCACCCGAATTCTGTTTCAGATCCTTGTCTCTCCCCGTTTGCATCCCAAAGAAAATGTACAAGGGATGATCCTCTTTTGCGGCAGTCTTCACCGTCCACTGAAACGGTCCCATGCCTCCACTTGGAACGTTGGGATATTCGTGAAGTTCCCATCGTCTGAATTGCACGGGGATCGGTCGCCGACTGTCCAGCGTTCGCGTCACCGCGAGGGAAGCTGCATCGTTCAGTGTCAAATGAGGCATTCTCCAAATCACATCCGTCACGGTAATCGTTGTTTCGTCTGGTGTGTCGATTTTCGTCGTGAGACATCGATTATCGTGACGTCCTCGAATGAGGACGAGGTCGTGTTTCACGCCAGTCATGATACGCGTGTGATCTTCGAAAAATCCCATCCACAGTCGCAATGGCACGATACCGTAAAATTTTCCCCCGGTCTTACTGAGCATGAATTTGGTGTTGCTGACAGCAGACTCGTATAATAGAAGGTCTTCGGTCCAACATGCGTTGCCAAATGATCTTCTTTCTGCTGGCGAAAGGAAACACACGTTCTTCATCGTGCTCGTGATCCCCGGATTTTTCACAACGTCGACGATCACGTTGTTGATTTCGTAACGAATTTCGCTAAAAAGAAAGGCGAAGGCATTGTTGATCAATTCACAGTTGGTGCGTGTGGCGGTGCCCGTTTTGACAGCAGATCCCGTGATGACGAGCGAACTCTCGCAAGGTAAGAGAACGGCGTCCTTATTCACGATACTAATGCGAATTTCATCGTTTTGACCAAACGATTTAATGTATGGAAAGTGTTCGTGAACAGCTTCGTTGACGATGTGGTGTTTTATATTCTCCTTGCGGAGAATGTCGATCGCGTGTTCGTCCACAAATTCAATTGAAGAATGATGATTGGTCTTCATTTTCTTCGACGACATTCTTCAGTTTTCTTCTTTTTTGAAAAAATATAGTAACCCAACGCTCGTAAGGTTTGTCGACTGGATGGTGTTAACGTGGTGAGCGGACAAAGCACTCTGTGCCTCGGTCGAGGTACGACCTGCATTTTATAGTGCTTTTTCAATGTTCTTTTAGAAGAAAGCGGCATTGGGATTGCTTCTGGGGCGTACGAGTAAGGTGCACGTCAACGGTGTTTCCGAGTACAATGGAATCAGATGACCGTCCGCATTCTCCAGTCGAATTGATATCTCATCGATCCAACGGCGCGTGACGCGGTGAAAGATTTTTTCAGCCGGCCTTTCTTCGACGATGGCGGCGGGTAAATCGTTCACGTGAAACTGATACAGCACGTGCGCTATGCGATTGTTTATATATCCACTTTCGATCACGTTACACGTCACGAACACTTCGAAATCTTTCACAATCGTCGGCGCAGCATCAGCCGCCACGTACACCCCGAAAGGTGTGGGTGACACGGTCTTTGAAAATCCGAGGAGAGGGCCGATGGACTCGGCGTGATCGAAACGCAGCGTGAATGACGTGTTGACGCGCACTTTGTTCGTCTGCGGGTCCGCTTCCAATTCGAAAAAGTGCTTCTTCGCAGCAAAGTCGCCGGGAAACTGATGCTGTAGATTGTTTGATATACGATGTTAGATGTCTTCTAAAGTATACGTACCCGGAGAGACGGACAGACTATAGCTTGCTGGAGCCCCATCCCCCTCGACAACTTCGTAGTGGAGTCGGTTGTGACCGTCCTGCACGTTGCGAATGGTGTGAACGGTGCTGAGATGCACTAAGGCAATCTCATATACATCATTCGAGAGGTCGACACCCGGCGCAAACTTCACCGAGACCTCTGGACCCTTCCCGATTAAGGTGTACGTGCGCATGACACGATCGTCACAAGCAAAATGACAATGTCCGGTGTTTAATCTTCCTTTTTCTTCTTCCATTCGTGAAAAAGAAATTGCAAACATAACTTGCCGCAATTGTTCGCGTTGTATTGTTGAACTTGACGTGTGTTGTACGTCACGTGCTGTCCTCGCATGTATCGAAGGAATTCGGGAGGGGGCGGAAGTCCGAACGAATCGAAATAACCCACCGTTCGACCTCGTTTCGCGTACGCGACGAAATGAGTACCGTCGCCGCTGACGTCGTCGAGGTTGATGACGCCGCACTCACGCTCCGCCCTTGTTCTTTTGGGCAGCGCATCCCGCGTAAACACACCACGAAAATGAGGAATATTCAAAATCTTCGCAAAACGTGACATTTCCTCGTGCGTGAGCGCTCGACGCGGTACTCCGCTCATTCGTTTTTTTGGGGTCTCCCCCTCTTCCCCTTCGTCTTCCTGCTCGTTCGAAGCATTTTCGCGGCCCTTAGCAACACGCCCGAGCCTTTTTTGGTCTCTTCCATGACCTTGTTATGACGCACCATTTCCGATAACTCTTTGTTTTTATTTTTGGCGTTTTTCACAGCGTTTGCGATAGCGGTCGCGCCGCCTGCGACAGTCCCGAGCGCGCTCAGTCCGCTGAGGATGGTTGGAATCAGAGGTATGAGGGCGGGCAGAAAGCCGCCTCTCTTACTCTTTCTACCGCCACGCGCCGTACTCGTCGTCTTCCGTCCTCGTACGCCACTCCCCTGCAGACGACGATTCCCCCTCCTACAGGGACCGCCGACGCACCGACCTCGCAAAGAAATGCCGCGACCCATCGCGGTCGGAGTAATCACCGCGTCGGAAACAGGAAAAGAATCAGTTCTTCTCTCTCTCTGTGAGCCTCTTTGTCGTAACTCCCTATCAGGTTGTCTCCTACAATCTCTCGTCGTTGTTGTTCTACACACGGTGCGAACCATGACAGTACTAATACACGAGCGCAAGTGTCGAAATATATATACAAATCCGATCGATCTTTTTTCAACCATCACTCGGGAATGGCGCCCATCAAGGACGTCATGGGAATGGTGCTAAGCAAAGACGTCAATGATGAGTTTGAGGTGCCACCAATCATTTTCCCCATTATCTTTGTAAGACTGGAAACGACTGTATTGAGGTTTTTCAAATTTTCTTTATCGTTATTGAAGTCATCGCGCAACTTACCGAATTGACTTACCATTTGCTCATAGTATCTCTTGAGAACAGTAACATCGTTCGCCACTTCCAACACTCGGCTCTGAGAGCTGTTAAAGAGTTTCTCGAGATTAGAATAATCTGCCTCGAGCTTTTTCAATTTTTCTTCGCAAACGGATGCATTTATGCGCTTATCGACTTCCTCACGCAATGCATTTAAACGAGTCGTCAGAGCTCTACCTAAACTCGTCTTGCGCTTATCGACTTCCTCCTGCAATACTGTCTTCACATCGAGCTTTTCCAATTTTTCTATCTTTGTTTCGAGATTAGAAAAATCGTTTTTGACTAGTTCTTTCTGTATATGAAAAAGATTCTCCGCGTGTTTCTTAGCATCCGCCAGCGTGCCATCCAATTGCGATTTAATCACAACGTCCGAGCTGTTTGTGCCAGGGCCTACTTTGCGAATAAGTTTGTCATGAAAATTGAAATTACCGGACGAACCGACTTGCGGTAACATGTCCAAGAGCCTGGGAGGAATTTTACTTTCGTGCGCGGTCACGAGCGCCTTGCATTCGTTTTTCGCGAACACCTTTAATTGATTTTCCTGTTCTCCGAAACGCGTAGAGAGCTTCTGCTCGAGAGCATCGAGGTCGCTTTCTTTGATCACGGTTTCCATAGTCTCATCAACTCTCCTTATACGCTTCACAACGTCATCGATTTGTTCATTGATGTATCGCTTTGTGACGGCGTGACGCGCCCGAACCACATGTCCGAAGACATCCATCGCATCGATACAACTGAGAGTTTTGTTTTCGTCTTGCGAGTTTTATATAAACATTTGATTTAAATAAAGAAAAACTTTTAAAATGCACTATTTGATATCCTGTCACAACCTTGTATGGTAAATTTTGAAATGAATGTAATAATTTACATTATAAATATTTGATACATTTTCCTCTGTAATTTTATCTACTTCATATTGTATTTTTAAGTTTAAGGATTTGGGGAATGGAGTAGGAAAATAAGAAGAACTCTGCACTTATATTTCATATTTTGTTTTATTCTGTAATAAATATACATCATTTTTTCAGTTGTGCAATAAACATTTTGACAACAATTATTGAATGTATTAAAAAATTGATATAAATATAAGAGAGACAATCATTTTGATTTATTTATTAAGTTGTACATTATTTCCTTTTTTTCTAGAAGTCCATATTGCTTGAACCATATTAAGAGATTTTCCCAACTTGTTTGTTTCAATAAATCTTTGTACTTGTATATAAGTACAACACTTGCTTTATTCTTAGGATGAATCCCAAGAAAAGTTAAATGCGGCCTTTCCGCTAAAAATTCTTCTTTGCCTATGGCTTCAATTTCTGATGTAAATCTATAAAGAAAAGTATTATTGTATAATTTAAAAAAAAACCTTTTTACAAACATATTAAAACATATTTTGCATACCTTGTTGGGAGAAATACATCGAATGTATTGTGCAGAGTCGCTACATACGATGATTTTTTATATGCCTCACTGACAGTGAGGTGTATGTCTGTAATTTCGAAGAAAATACCTTTCGGCAACTGCCTCATGTTTACTCGAGTTGTAGTGGCTTCCATCTTTTTTATTAATGCTTCCCACGAACTAAACAATGAAAACAAACATTTTTAATGACAACTCAGAGTAAAACAGCTACAAGGAAAATTATTTCACTTACTCGGTCGTTCTTTTCGATGTGTATATAAATACAGCACTATTACTAATCTGTATGCAGTCTGTGTTGACATTCATTTGTACTGCTTGCATTGCATTGTCTTCCTGTCTTGAAGAGAACGGGAGAAGCATGTTGTTTTTTGATGTTTCTTCTACCTGAGCAATTGTCTGATTCCCCTCATCATCATATAATAACTTCAATGTCTCTTCACACGCTTGTTTCTTTATCACTTTTCTTTTTTCTTTTACCTCTTCTGATATACTTTAAAAAAAAAAGAAACACTTTGAAACTACTCACTGAATGTATGATATATGAAATTGAAAAAATTGAAAAAGACTTACAGTTTTCGTTTTCGAAGTGCTGGTGGCGATGTTTCAACCAATTCTCCAGCGAAGTCCATGGAGTCTTCTGGCATCCCGTTCATGACGTGTTGCGAGCTGCTCATGGTGTCTAGCTAGTTGGGGCACGCGAGCGAGTGAGCGTTGCTCGAATGGAACCCCTTTTTAAGTCGGCGCGTTGAGATTATTAAATTATCAGTGACTCCACTCTCTCTTCCGATGCTCCAATTAGAATGTCCGCTGGACCCCCGAATGCTTCCACTATCTCTTCCGGTGCTCCAATTAGAATGTGCGCTGGATCGCCGTATGCTTCCACTATCTCTTCCGGCGCTCGAGGGATATCAATGACATCCTGTTTTCCTAATTATCGCATCCGGCGCTCGAGTGATATCAATGACATCCTGTTTTCCTAATTATAACTTCCGACCCTCGAGTGATCCTGTTTTCCTAATTATAACTTCCGGCTGTGGTCGACTGCTGTTCTTATCACTATCGCTTGGGGGGGTGATGAATGGCTTCTGCGCATGCGCACTGCACGTGCTGGATGTGATAGTGTGAGATAACATAGGGTTTAAAACTCCATGTCCACAGAGCTCTGCCATTAGTCTGCCATTGCTCTTGAAGCGTGCGGACCTTCTTGTGTACTGCTATTTGAGTGTTGACGTCGTGTTAGTCACGTGTGATTCAACTCTGTCTTGTGTACTGGTATTTGAGTGTTGACGTCGTGTTAGTCACGTGTGATTCAACGCTGTGATTGTTAGCATTCAGTGATTCGATTTGAGATGAAGAAATTTCTATTAAATCGGCACATTCGTGACGAGAGTGAGTCTCATGGAGGTCGACAAGCGGAAGTGTCTTCTCCGCAGCGTGAGGATGGTAAAATAAATTTCTTTTAATAGGAGTGGTTAGTGATGTGTTGTATGATTATCATTTATGTATGTGTTTTCATGGATTCTATAGATGTCCCGTTTCTATTCAATCGGCACATTCGTGACGAAAGTGAGTCTCATGCAGGTCGACAAGCGGAAGTGTTTTCTCCGCAGCGTGAGGATGGTAAAATAAATTTCTTTTATTAGGAGTGGTTAGTGATGTGTTGTATGATTATCATTTATGTATGTGTTTTCATGGATTCTATAGATGTCCCGTTTCTATTCAATCGGCACATTCGTGACGAAAGTGAGTCTCATGCAGGTCGACAAGCGGAAGTGTCTTCTCCGCAGCGTGAGGATGGTAAAATAAATTTCTTTTAATAGGAGTGGTTAGTGAAGTGTTGCATGATTATCAATTATGTGTGTGTGTTTTGTTTGATTCTATAGATTACCCGTACCAACAACAACAACAACAACAACAAGACATTGCAAACGCTCCCCAATGGACGGACGTCGTTCAGTCTTTAAACGCCCGTGTATTTCGAGGTGTCATTTTGAATCCTCCTCCCCCACATGACATTGCGAATCCGGTCGAGTTTCTCAACCGTTGTCGTGTTCCCTTCCATCGTAAGATGTTTGAAGAGCTCAACAACACTCTCGGTCGATCTAATTTCAAAATTTTCGCGCAACTCGAGTGTCAATTTTTAATTGAGAAAGAGAACGTCGAGACGCACGAAATTGTAGGGGTGCTGCAGCCTATCTTTCTTTCGGCACGAACGGCTGTGTTAACGCAAGCGGATGACATTTCGGAATTTTTCCTTTCTCATATAGCACAACCTATAAATTCCAAATTCGACGAGTTTTCCGAGAGAGATTCCGGGAAATCGTTGGCCTCTATCGTCGCTCTTCATGTTTCGGCTCACTTGTTTGAACCTATCGCTCATTCTGCCTCATCTTATCTTCCTCTTCCGGCAACCATCGCGAGTCGTCATGCTGTGATCAACGTGCAAAATCGAGACGAGAAATGTTTCCTGTGGGCGGTGGCTTCGGCTCTTTTTCATAAACGTCAGCCCCCACACATCAAAATTTTGCATTCTAATCGTACCGGTACCTATCAAACCCTTTTCGATGAATTGGAAACCAGTCTCGATTTGCGCGGCATCTCCTGGCCCCTGCCCGTTCACGAGATCAAACGTTTCGAACGTCAAAATTCTAGCTTTTCATTCAATGTTTTCACGTTAGAGTTTGATTCGGCCAACAAAACTTGGAAAATCGTAGGTCCTGTACACTTTTCGGGGTCGAAGAAAGAGAACCATTTCAATTTCTTGTTGATTCATGGCGATGGCGGACAGTCCCATTACGTTTGGATCAAAAATTTAAGTAGACTGATTCAGTCTCAACATTCGGCTCACAAGGGTAGGATTTTCGTTTGCGACAGATGTTTGAATGTGTTTTACTCGCAAGCGCATCTCGAGGCTCACGAAATTGATTGCCGATCCGTGGGGTCCCCCGCACGTTTGATCCTTCCGTCGGAGACGGGCAAAGAGGAGGAGCGCTTCATGCAATTTCAGCACCTCGAAAGACAACAACGATGCCCGATCGCGGTTTATGTTGACTTCGAAGCGCTCACGGTCCCCGTGTCTTCGTGTGAGCCGTCGTTGAATGGATCCTTCCTTCAACCATATCAAATTCACAAACCCTTTTCGGCCGCGCTTCAAGTGGTGTGCTCGTTTGATGAGTCGCGAAATCAACTGGTCAACTTTCACGGTCCCGACGTCGCGATACAATTATTAGCATTCTTAGAAGGTCTCGCGAAAGATTATGAGCAACTTTTGAGTCATCCTTCTCCCCTCGTGATGAACAACGAAAACGAGGCGTCTTTTCAAAATTCCGATATATGCCACATATGCAAAGGACCTTTTCTTCCAAATTCCGTTCGCGTCAGGGACCAGGATCATTTTTCGGGTGTCTTTCGCGGCGCGGCTCATCAAGCGTGCAACGTCAACTTTCCCGCACCAAAGTTCATCCCCGTCGTCATGCACAACGGGAGCGGTTACGATTGGCATTTTCTCCTTCAGGCCTGGGGCGAAAAGAACTGTATGAACAACGACGGGCTGCGCGTGGTTCCACACAATCACGAGAGATTCGTGGCGATTTCCCAGAGAATCGGGAAAGTGGAACTACGCTTTTTAGATTCATTGAAATTTTTAGGTGCATCGCTCGACTCTTTAAGTCGATCGCTCGATTCGGCCGATTTGAAGTTCACCCGTGCAGCCTTTCCCGACGATCGCCTTTTCGAGTTGGCCAGAAGGAAGGGGGTGTTTCCCTACGATTATGTCAATGACATGTCCAAATTGGACGACACGAGGTTACCGTCGCCCGAGGCTTTTTACAGTCGCCTCACAGACACACCCGTGTCGGACTCGGAGTACGCGCACGCGCAGGCCGTGTGGGACGCGTTCTCTATTCAAAATTTGCTGCAGTACGCCGATTTGTACTTGAAAGTCGACGTGCTGTTAGAAAACGACACGATGGAAACCTTTCGAAATTTGTGTTTGGAGGTGTACGGGCTCGATCCTCTCTTTTACTACACCGCTCCCGGGCTTTCGTGGGACGCCATGTTGAAAACCACCGGCGTTCGACTAGAGCTACTCACAGACATCGACATGGTTCTCTTTTTCGAACGGGGCATCCGGGGGGACTCGTGCAAGTGATCGGTCGTCACGCTGAGGCCAATCACCCCTTTGCGGGTGAACGCTTCCGGCCAAGCGATGAGGCATCTTATCTCGCCTACGTCGACGCGAATAACTTATATGGTTTCTCGATGTCACATCCGCTTCCGGTGGGCGACTTCCGGTGGATGCCGGAAACCGACATCGAGCGGTTGAACATCGCAGAGGCGGCTGCGGAAGTCGACCGGGGATACGTTTTGGAGGTCGACCTCGACTATCCTGACGCCATCCACGATCGCTTGAGCGATTTGCCGCCCTGTCCGGAAACCCGCGTCCCCCCCGACTCGAAGAGCAGGCAAGCCAAGTTGCTAGCGACGCTGCTCCCCAAGCGTCGTTACATCATTCACATTCGAAATTTAGTTCAGGCCCTCGAGTTGGGAGTGCAACTCACGAAAATTCACCGCGTTCTCTCTTTTTCGCAACGACCTTGGCTTGCCACGTACATGGACCTGAACAACGCACGTCGACAGCGCGCGTCCTCCGATTTCGAGGATAAATTTTTCAAACTCATGAACAATTCAATTTACGGCAAGTCGATGGAGGACGTGCGCAACCACCGACGCATTTATCTCGTGAACAAGTGGGAGGGGAGGTGCGGGGCCAGACGTCTCATCGCCGATCCCGCTTTCGTGCGTAGTCACCACGTGAATGGCGATCTCATGACCATCGAGTTGCGAAAAACGGAGGTGAAGTTCACAAAGCCCATCTATTTGGGGTTTTGTATATTAGAAATTTCGAAGCATAGAATGTATGACTTTTTTTATAATTACTGTCAAAAACATCTTTGTGACCTTCACCTTCTCTACATGGATACCGATTCATTCATTCTTTCTACTTCCACGAGTGTGTACGCTGAGATAAATCGGCATCCATCCTGGTTTGATACATCCTGTTTCGCTCCCGATAACGCATTTGGCGTGACACCTCGCAATAAAAAGGTCTTAGGGTTGTTTAAGGACGAATGCGGAAGTGATCCCCTGCTCGGCTATGTAGGTTTACGTCCAAAAATGTACTCCATCGAAACCCGATCTCGGGCATGTTCTTCTCGGGCGAAGGGAGTACAACGTTCGGTCGTCAAACGCTATAAATTTCAAAATTATTTGGACTGTTTATTTCGAAACGAAAATAGAATCGACAAACAATTCGGTCCAAATCCCATATCAATTATTCATTTGTTCAAAACAAGCGTTCGTTGTCCGTGTCCGACGACAAACGCTATTGGATCGATAAATTTACAAGTCTGCCATGGGGTCATTTCCGCATCCTGCGTACGCGTCCGTCCGTTTCTTCTTCTTCTTCTTCAGCGTGCACGCTCGTCCCTGCAGGCGGGGTTCAGTTAGACTAGCATTCATTTTTTTTATTTATTTTATGATTTTTTATTTATTTTATGATTAGACATTTTTAGTAGTATTTTTCAATTTTTTATATATTTTATGATTAGACACTTTTAGTAGTATTTTTCAATTTTTTATATATTTTATGGTTAGACATTTTTAGTAGTATTTTTCAATTTTTTATATATTTTATGGTTAGACTCTTTTAGTAGGTGGGAGATTTATGATGAATCACTTTCAACTAGTAGTAGGGGGAGCGTTTGCAAACACGTTGAGACAGGTCTCAACACGTTTAGACAGGTCTCAACATGTTGAGACAGGTCTCGACACGTTGATACAGGTCTCAACACTCATCCATCGCCTGTCGCCATGGAACAAACTCACTTAGACGAAGAAGCGTATGATGCATGGAAGAAGCGGATGATGATGAACTGGGACAGCCTCCGCGACGCCGCCTCCGATCTCGCCATCATTGTTCACAATAGCAGTCTTCAGCGCCCCTACTACGCTGCAGCCTATCGCTCGATTATCGACGTCGCCGTTGATGTGGCGTGTGCTGCCCGACGCTGTCACGAGGAAATACCATCAGATGTCGAAGAAGATAAGGAAAAAACTCTTCACAATCTCGCGATTACATGTCACGAGAAAGTGCTATGGATGATGATGGTTCTCGGTGAAGTGAACTCCTCTCTGTGCTGTGAGTGTCAAACTGATGATTTATTCGTGCGCTATTGCGTCATCCAGAAAGCTTTGAATGCTCCCTGTGATTCCTTCAACATGGGGGACCCCCCTCCCTTTATCATAGACAATGATAAGCAATCACCACCACCCCACAATTCATACGGGGCGGAAGGAGTCGGTAAAAAGAGACCGCCTCAACCGGAAGAGTTTATTCTCACGGTGCACGCTGAAGTGTTAGCTGTCCTCGAAGCTCTCGGTCATCTCCTTCAAGATCCGTATGGTGAAGCACTGCGACAGCGCGTCTCTCGCGTTCGTCAAATCATTCAGACGCTGCGTTGTCCATTCGAAAATACGCCTCCGGCGTACTCTCCAGTCCACAGTGATAGTGACAGTGACAGTGACGCCCATCTACGTCAGCGCCATTTCGAGATGGAACGGAACGTGCCATACAACGTTTCATCAATGACGGGTGTTCTCTTCTCGGACTTGATGATTGGTCTCTGCAGCTTCTTCCTATGGACTTGCTATTACATTGGGCCGCGAAGGACGTGCCTTCTGTCTTCCATCGCCTGTCGAAAGACGTGCAGCGGAACCGAGACATTCGTCGCCTCCTTCCTTGTCTTCGTCATTACAACAATGGACACACGCATGTCGACAACAACCGTTGCCGAAGTGGAAGTGTTTGCGGTGTCGGGGAGAAGAAGTGCTACCTTGTTTCGAGCACGCGCATATCGAGTCGCCGCCGAAGTGGAAGTGCATCGAGTGTAGAAGAGAGGACTTTTAAGATGGAGAATTCTATGTATAATTTGATTTTTATTTGTTTTCAATAAACAAAAACATTCTTTCAATTTGTAATGTTTTTCAGGGGGATGTGTTGTCACTGGTGATAAGTCCACCGCAGTTTAACGGTGAAATTGTGTGGGGAAATCGCTAAATATCTAACAGGCAAACAAACCTGAATGTTATTTATTCTATGTATAATTTGATTTTTATTTGATTTCAATAAACAAAAAACATTCTTTCAATTTGTATTGTTTTTCATTTGTTTTTTCCTATCACCGCCTTTTAGGGTTTCCCTTTCTTCTATTATGAAAGTCTTTTCAGCGGGACATCGAGCGTCAGCGCTCTCGACTCGAGAGAGAGAGAGAAACACGCGGCTGGCTATCTTATATAGAGTGCATTCAAAATGCGCGCCCCGACGCACAGCGCCATCTCCTCTCGTTCCCCGAATCGCTCCCAGAGAGCGCGCGCGTGTAGTATCTCTATAGCGCTAATGAGTGGGCGAACAAAGCAGCCAGCGCCCGCCGCTATCTTATCAGCCACCCGGCCGCCAGCGCCGCCAGCGCGCGCCCTCAGCGCCCCCTTCCCCCCGCTATCTTATCTACTTCCGCAGCGCGCACCCTCAGCGGCCCCCGCCCGATTCAGCATCCGCAGCGCGCCCTCCCGACCGCGTGTAATATCTGTACCCCAAAGCAGACAGCTTGACTCGAGATGTCACCGTAGCTCAGAGCCAAAGTGCTGGTCGCCTCAGGAAATGGGATTGAGGCTGGTTCGAATCCACTTCAGGCAGCAGCATTTTTGAAACATATACACACACACACGCTTCCACAATTCACCACCAGAGCGCAGACACATACGCTTCCACAATTCACCACCAGAGCGCAGACACATACGCTTCCACAATTCACCACCAGAGGTCGCAAGGGGAGGGGTCATTGACCCTGGTCGGTGGGAGCATTATAATTGCTGGCGCCGTTTGTTGACATCGGGTGGGCGGAGGGGGAGGGGAGGGCATTATAATTGGTGGCGCCGGTTGTTTACATCGGGTGGGCGGAGGAGGGGGTGGGGGAGGGGGGCATTATAATGGGTGGCGCCGGTTGTTTACATCGGAGGGGCGGGGTGGGGGGAGGGGTGGTGGGTTGTTGACATTCGGCGGGGCATTATAATGGGTGGCGCCGGTTGTTTACATCGGAAGTGGGCGGGGTGGGGGGAGGGGTGGTGGGTTGTTGACATCCACTGTTGGGCGCTGGACCGGAAGTAGATAAGATAAGCTGATAAGATAAGGTGATAAGATAAGCACTTCCTGCCATTATAATTGGTGGCGCCGGTTGTTGACACCGGATGTGGGGGCGGGGGCAGGAAGTAGATAAGATAAGCTGATAAGATAAGCACTTCCTGGTCCAGAACCCGCATATCCCCCCTACTGGCGTCGATTTGAGTTCAGCATGTCCCTCACTTTCTTCACATTTTGATCGGAATGTGACGTTGACGGGCGTCCAGAGCGGTCTTCATCCTCGGCGTCCTCTCTCACTTCTCGAAACACCTTCTGCCAGCGGTAAATCATATTGTTGGACATGGTGCTATCGCCATAAGCTTCCCTTAGCATGGCAACATTCTCAGCGCCCGTCTTCTTGAGCACAACACAAAATTTTATTGCGTAACGCTGGTCCTTGAAACGTGGCATCTTAAAATTCCGACGCGTCACTAATACAAGGGTTCAAACTAGCAGTGATGCGCACTGTGAAAGAGCCTGCAGACAACTGACGTGCTTGTCCTTAGCTTCCCTAAACCCCACACAACCATTCACGTCACTTGGCGCGCCTTGCTAGTGGCTTGCTTCGGGGGCGTAAGGTCATTCAACTTACTTTTGGGACAGACCTTGTATACCAAATAAACTGTTTACTTCTGCCACCAGGGCTATCAATGCTGCATATAGCAGTATAGCTCTGACGAAGACCACAGCAAGATGGCCGAAACGTCAGTACAATTGACCGAGACGCGGCTCATCCCGGATAGCCAAGAATGCATTGACTCCGGCCGCGGAAGCCTACGAACCCATAAAGTACTTTTGCGATGGTGCAAGTTGTTATTATAACTAGTGGTGCTACAGAATGGCACAGACTTTCCCGAATTAGCTTTCAATTTCCTTTGGTCTCGGTTCGCTATTCGGACTTGCCACATTAAATTGCCCGCTGCCATCTATCACCGTCCAAAGTACATTTTTTTTACATTTTCTTAATTTTTTGGTTTCTTAATAGTAGCTAGTTAAGTTTCGGTCATAGCTCGACGGAAACCCTCGAATAATTTATTGATATTAAATTGCTAATTAATTGCCTCAATTTGGAATTAATTGCCACAAATCTTCTTGGAGAAAACGGGCGTGAGCTGGTCGCCAGCACACACATAGTTTAAATTTGGGTTGTAGCTTGACGGAAACCCTCAATTTATTGCTATTTAATTGCTAATTAATTGTCACAATTTAGAATTAATTGCCAAGAATCTTTGTGGCGAAAACGGGCGTGAGCTAGGCGCCAGCGCACACATAAGTTAAATTCGAGTTCGACGGAATCCATCGGATAATTTATTGCTAATTAATTGCCATAATTTTAGATTAATTGCCGCGTATCTTTGTGGCGAAGACGCGTGAGATAGCTGGGCGCCAACACACACATAGTTTAATTTTGGGTTGTAGCTCGACGGGAGCCCTCAAATGATTTATTGCTAAATAATAGCCACAATTTGGAAATAATTGCCTCATATCTTCGTGGCGAAAACCGATGTGAGCTGGGCACCAGCACACACGTCAGTTAAATTGGAATCGTAGCTTGTCGGAAAATCTCTGAAAATTTATTGCTAATTCAGTGCCACATATTTTCGTCGCGAAAAGCCGAATTTTACTTTGTGGGCGGCTTGACCCGTCAACTCACGAAGTTAAACTGCTTGCCCCGTTAATCCAGCCCACAAAATTAAATTCAGGTTGTAAAAAACAATTTTTGCGTCGAAAATACATGGCAACTAACTATAAACTGTGGTAATTAATTAATAATAAATTATCTGAGGGTTTCTGTCGAGCTACGACGCGAATTTAACTTATGTGTGCTGGCGCCCAGCTCACACCCGTTTTCGACACGAAGATTCGTGGCAATTAATTAGCAATTAAATAACAATAAATCATTTGAGGGTTTCCGACGAGCTACAACCAGAATTTAATTTATGTGTGTGCTGGCATCGCGTCAAGCCAGCTCACACCCGTTTCACCTCGAAAATGCGTGGCAACTGATTCCAAATTTGCCAATTAATTAGCAATAAATCATTTTAATGTTTTATTCCGGTGTTCTGACATGGCTGTTCCAGCTTGACACACTTAGAGACGAGACATCGCATGGCGCACGGACTGCTAGAAAACGCATGAAAAGGAAACATGGCTCGTGCCACGATGATGAAATGTTCAGTATACATTTATAGATTAATAATACTTACACCATATTAAAATTGTAAAACATTTAATTTATTTTATTACGAAAGGAATTAAACTATTACTTATTCATCAGGTTAGGCAGTGCCTATTTTGCCTACCCCAAGGAACCGCTGTCGAAGGGACAAACAGCAACGATTACCTAGGTATTGAATATTAACAAGCTACGTTTTGACATTTATGTTTGGTAAGTAAAGAATTCATTCTCCTAGTTTTCAGGTACCTTTTAACATATAATTTACACTGAAGAGCCACAAAACTGGTACAGCCATGCGTATTGAAATAAAAAGTTACTGAACTAATCAGAATACGGAGCTCCGGTCGGCAACGACTATATAAGACAACCTGAATCTGGCATATTTGTTGGATCGGTTACTGCTGCTATAATGGCAGGTTATCACGATTTAAATGGGTTTGAACGTGATTTTATAGTCGGTGCAAGAGAGATGGGGCATAGCATCTCCGAGGTCGCGATGAAATTTGAATTTTCCGGTACGACCATTTTACGAGTGGGCCGTGAATATCGGGTAAAACAATCCGGTAAAACATCAAACCTCCGGCATCGTTGCGGCCATAAAAAGATCGCGCAAGAACGGGACCGACGACGACTGAGAAGAATCATTACACGTGTCAGAAATGCAATCCTTCCGCAAATTGCTGCAGATTTCAATGCTGGGCCATCAACAAGTGTCAGCATGCGAACCATTCAACGAGACATTATCGACATGGGGTTTCGGAGCCGAAGGCCCACTCGTCTACCCTTGATGAATGGAAACACATTGCCTGGTCTAACGAGTCTCGTTTCACATTGTTTCGAGCGGATGGACGTGAACGAGTATGGCGGCAACCTCATGAATCCATGAACTCCGCATGTCAACAGGAGACTGTTCAAGCTGGTGGAGGCTCTGTGATAAGGGGCGTGTGCAGTTAGAGTGATATAGGACCCCTGATACGTCTAGATACGACACTGACAGGTAACACGTACGTAAGCATCCTATGTGATCTGCACTCATTCGTACCCATTGTGCATTCCGACGGACTTGGGCAAGTCCAGCAGGACAATGCAATAGCCCACACGTCCAGAATTGTTGCAGACTGGCTCCAGGAACACCCTTATGAATTTAAATACTTCCACAGGCCACCAAATCTCCAGACATAATCATGATTGAGCGTATCTGGGATGCCTTGCAATGTGCTATTCAGAAACGATCTCCACCCCCTCGTACACACACGAGTTTATAGACAACCCTGCATTGTTCATAGTGTCAATTATCTCCTGCACTACTTGAGACATTTGTCGAGTCCATGTCACGTCGTGTTGCGGCACTTCTGCGCGCTCGTGGGGGCCCTACATGATATTAGGCAGGTGTACCAGTTTTTTGGCTACTCAATGTATTAAGTTATCGCGTCCATAGCAACAGCCGTTAAAATGTTCGAGAGTCCATTACAGTTATAAATGTCATTAGGCCGATAAACGAAGTCTGTTATTTGTGATATCAGCCATGTGACATTCAATACGTTTCGTAATACCATCATAATATGAATAAGAAACTCCCTTGCTTTTAATATGTAGAAGTCCAACACCATCTTCCATTTCATATTTATACGATTCTTGGTTCAGACGCGACATTTACAAGAAGTCCAAAATTTTTATCGTAATAACATATTAGAAAATTGTTAGTGGAAGTAAATGGCTACTTAAAAAAGTTATTGTAGTTTTTGGTATTTTAGGGCACCTTCTTGTCCCATTTTGTCCCTTTGACCCATTAGGTTGTGTGTGTGTGTGTGTGTGTGTGTTACGTATGTTGTTTCTCATCTGTTTATAACTTTAATAAATACTAGTTCGAAATTCATTTGGATCCTTAACGGCTGGCGGCCATTACGATTGCCTTTTCATTCCTCTATGCAGATATATTAACGGACAGTATTACGAAAAAATATTTTACGGACTTCCAGTTTAGATTTTACTAGTACTCATAAATCTTTGGATAAATAGATCATTGCTACAAAACAGAATTTGGGGGGAATAAAATTATTTTTACAATTGTGTTGATGCAGATATATTAAAGTTACAATTTTTGAAATTACCACTGAATGTAATGCAATTTGAAGCTGTGAAATTTATCTTCGTTTGTATTTCAAGAAATCGATTTTGAAATGTTTGTGCCTTTTGCTCTAATGTCCCCTTGTCCTTTTTGTATCACTTCGTCCCTTTTGTCTCCCATGTCCCATTTGTCTCATTTTGTCCCTTTTTTCCAATTTCTCTTTCCTTGTTCAATTTTGTCCATCTTGTTCCTCTTGTCCCATTTTGTCTCTTTGTTGCACTTGTCCTCCTTGTCCATTTGTCCCCTTTTCCCTTCTCGTTTTGCTCCTTTGTCCCCATTCTCCCATATTGTCCGTGTCCCCTTTGCCCCTTCCCTATTTTGTCCCTGGCTTCCCCTTTCCCAACTTTGTCCCCTTGCCCTCTTCGTTCTCCTCTCCCCGCTTTGTCCCCATTTTGTCCATTTTTGTTTTATTATTCTTTCCGTGCACTGCGATTGTTAGGTATTTAAAAACGGTGTCAAGACCCTGTACCAACAACCCTTGCTTCAGGACATTCAGAATAATGACAATTTTAATACCATAGAAGTGTTAAATAATTATTTTGAATTACTAGAACAACTAGAAAAAAACAAAGAAACATTGTATTTAATACATCCTCTATTGGTCTTAAAAACTTGTTACATAAATAATTATTAATAATTCTTTAAATATTTCACAAATATAAAAGATTATTTTGCATACACATCTTTTAAATTGTGTTTAAAAGTTTGTATGTGAGTATTGGTACTGTAATGTAAATGAACAGTACCAGTCATAAAATATAACGCAAATACTAGCCTAAAACAAAAATTGCTCTCTATATTATAAAAAATACTTGGTTAAAACTGTAAACACTAAGTCAAATCGAGTTATTTAAAAAACAGAGGACTTTTTATTGACAGATTTCGCTACAAAAGAACAACAGACAGACAGATCTGGTGCACCAAGATCATGGCTGGAGCTATACAGGAAGTGACGATCTGTCTTGCATGTCACCACTAAGGACTTTTTTTTATGAACAGGTAAAGGCTGATCAACCCCCGACCCCGTGTTACAATTTTTCAAGTTGCAAAATTATACAGAGATGCAGTTTCAAGACCAGCTACTGTTCAAATAGCATTGATTCAAAAACATCTATCTTCAGTTTTGTAGTTTTAAAATGTTCTTTTGAAATTTTCAAAAAATCGTTTTTTGAAATTCAAAAAAGTTCAATACCAGAAAAAGAGGCTAGCACCATATTTTTACTGTATCTCATTACAAAAAAATGAAAAAAAATCAAGAAACAATTGAAGGGTTTTAGAGAATTTTTTAAAAAAATTAAATCGAAAAAACTACTTATTTTTTCCAAAAAATTGTATATGACCTTTTTTGAAGAGCTTGTTGTGCACACGTCTGTCGGAGGCAAAAATCTTCATCTTCAATTTTGTAGTTTTAAAATGTTTTCGAAATTTTCAAATAACTGAGCAATACCTGAAAATGGAACTAGCACCATATTTTTTTATCATCTCTTATTACAAGAGGGGAAATTTAAAGAAGAAATTGGGAGCTGTTTTTGAGATTTTTTTTGTAAATTTCAATCGCAATTTAAAAATACGCAAAACCCACTCGTTTTTTCACAAAAATGTACATGACCTTTTTTAAACAGCTAATTTTGTACGACAGACTTTGTCTGGGAATTAAATCTCTAACCCCAATTTTCGAAAAATCGGGTATGTCAACGAAAATGAGACTTTCACCTTTCCCTTAAACGTCAACAACTATTCAACAACAAAATTTAACCAAACAATTTGGAGCCATTTTTTTTATTGAAAATGTTTCAGTGGCTTCCTGTAAAGTACCCTCAAAATTAAAAATTCGGTTTTAAATTGCAGGGCCCGCGACATCAGCTAGAACGATTGGGAATATCAATTTTTGAGAAAATCGGCTGGACGGTTTATGTGCTAGCGTTGTGCACAGACGGACGGACAGAGACGTTTTGCCGTCAATCGATTTTCAAGTCAATTGGTATGAAGTTCCCACAAAATAAGGATTCTGGCTACACTATGCGTTAGAGGCTTTTTTCTATATTTAGGAACTTCATTTATCCACTTTTTCGTTACTATGCAGTTTTGTAGACCTGTGTAATCATTAAAACGAATAAAATCATATCGCAGCATGCCCCGAGTATAGCCTACGACATTGTACAAAATATGTAATGTCACATTCAACCAAAACATTTTTAATTTCCCCTCCCCAAATCTCTTTTCTCTATCGTATACCACCTGCATTACTCCGTATACGAGAAAGTAAAAATAACCACAAGCATCACTATCGACCTAGAACATATTTGTATAATCGCGCAGCACCAAGAGTTCGGTGACAATTTCAAACTATCGAAATAATAATAATAATAATATAAATAATAATAATAAAGATTAATATAGTAGCATACATTTTTTCCATGGGCCCAACATTTGTCGCGGCCGGGGAGGACGCTTATTGGCGGACCTAGGGAAGTAGAGGGGGAGGTACCGCAGTGTTCATATGGGGAGGAGGGTGTTATATAGTGCCTCATTTTTTCACACTTTTGCAGGATAAAAGAAAATATTTTCATTATTCGGTAGAGAGTTTTATATGCTATCAAAAGGCATTAAAGCGATAGATATTGTGTTTTTAATGGTAAAACTGGGGGGGACTGAACACACTGGGGCCAGAGAGGGAAAAAGTTGGCAAGCACTATTTTTTAAGCATTTTCGGAAATTTTTTGAAATAAAAACACTTTTTATAAGTAAATAATGACTTATTCAATTGTTTAACCTTCAAATATTTAACTATATTGTAACCCTTATGTGTGCGTGGCTTCTGGAGTGGGAATGGTTTTTTTTCAATAATCGTCTTTAAACTTTTACAAACAAACATTTAATATCTCATATATGATGGTGAATGATGGATAATTACACAATATCTTACAATTGTATCTTCTCTCCAGCTTCGCTCAATTATTGTCCTACCGTATTTTAGCGGGAGTAAAGCTGGTGATTACCATTCTTGTTGTTTTCCCGGCTGTAGAACACACCCAGCTGGTGGTGGTGTTGTCCGACGGGTAGGGACGGGTCGCCCCGGACAGCTGCAGCCAAGACCACGGCCGCGCTCGTCTCCCTTGCTCAGGCCGGACCCAGGGATGGAAGCCCCGACCGTCAGGCATCCATGATTCGCGTCGGCGATGATTAATTAGAATTCATCTAATTCCCGAATCAAGGGATCGCGGACGGCCCACTACCGTAGCGTGGGCTAAGCCGGCCTGTGGCACGTAACTGAGTGCCACTGTGCACCGGTGACTGGCATGGACGTGCGAGTGCAGCTCACGGCCAGCGAAAATATTTTCTAAGGCCGCTTGCCCACGCCGCCACAGAAGCGCGCGAAAGTCAATCATCAGGGCTCTTCGCCGACCCTCCGGCGACAACGGACAAAAGGACCGCAGCAGGTACCTGCTTCGGTCCCTTTGTCCGTCGTCGGCGAAGAGCCCTGATGATTGACGTTCGCGCGCTTCTGTGGCGGCGTGGGCAAGCGGCCTTAAAGCTGTGTTCTGCTAGCCGTGGCGCGTGGCCCCTCCTCCGCTTCCGCGCCGCGCTGCTGCGAAGCGCGCTGCGGCCGCGCCGTGGGAAGGGGCCCTTACACTAAAATCATTTTTGTAATTTTATTTTATATATTCTACTTAAATTGTATTTTGTATTGTTGGTAAATTGTTATTATTATTATTATTATTATTATTATTATTATTATTATTATTCTACATTCACACATCATTCATACTAGTTTCATTATATACATAACCATTCATTCGCACTTCACGCTTCTTCACTTCCCACTTCACTGCACTGTTCGCCACGGCACTGACTTGACTCGAAGTGTCCGTGGCGCTCGGGCCCATTGGGAGGCGTGGCAGGTGGGCGCGGCGTCGCGTTCCCCGCGCGCCCCTCGGCCGATGGCAAGTCTTCCCCCTCGCGCTCTGCTGCCTCCGCTCGCTCGCAGAAGGCAGCAAGCGTGTCGTGAGGCAGCGCGCGGAAGAAGGCGACGCGCTTCGGACCTTTCCAGAGGTGGGACCGATGCGCGCCACTGTTTGCCTCACGGCCGGTGTCGCGCAGGATGCGCGGCGCCTTCGGACCCAGAGCCCTTGTAAGCGCCGTCACTGACCGCCTTTGGAACTCCGGCAAGAATTGGTATTTTACACCCAGAACTCCGAACACGTCGGTGTTTCTAGGGTATCTATTGGGAAGGGGAGGAGGGAGGTGGGGGTACGCCGCGAGACGCGCAGCGCGGTTTTCCGCCGTGCGAATCGGGCGGAGGGTGGAGGGAGGTGCCGCCGCGAATACCTCGCAGGCATACGTCCAAATGGACCGCACGCAGGCGGTGAATAGGCGGCGTTTGAGGGCAGGATGAAGTTCGGGGGCTCGAAGGAGTGGGCGTAGGAGGGTGGTTCGGGCAGTTATTTTTTGGCTAACGTACTTGGCGTGGGCGTGCCAGCGGAGGCCGCTGTCAAGCTTCACACCAAGATACTTCGCCGTCTTTTGCCACGGTAGAGGCGTGCCTAACAAGCTCGCGACTTCATCGGGGTCGGCCCTCTGCCGAGTGAAGTTGACGGCTACGCACTTGTTAGGGTTGAGGGCAAGCTTTTTATGGCTTAGCCATTTGGGAAGCTCGGCGAGACAATCATTCAGATATCTCACCGATTTCCTTTTGTCCGCCGATTTCGCATAGTAAGCGAAATCATCCGCGAACATTAGGAGCCCGCAATGTTGAATGCCGGTATTTTTTTCAACAGGAAGCGTCGTTGACGTACAGGCCGAATAGTGTCGGTGAGAGCACGCTTCCCTGAGGCACGCCGGCTGCGGCTCGTCTTGGGGACGAATGTACGCCATTGACGCGAACCTTGAATCGTCTATCTGTCAAGAAGCTGGCGATTAGCCTGACGTATCAGTCGCTCATTCCAATGTCCGCAAGACACGCGAGCGCCCCCTCGTGACATACAGAATCGAATGCCGACCGCATGTCTAGAAAAAACACTGGCAAGTTCTGCCGTCTTTCGAGAGAGAGAGACCGATCTCGGTACTTAGCCGCGTCAGTTGTTGCGCGGAACTTAGACCAATTCGAAATCCGAATTGCTCATCTCTAAGAAGCTTAAGACGCCGTATTTCCTGTTGCAAGCGCTCCAGGATCAGGCGCTCGAAAGCTTTCGCAAGAAGCGAGAGGAGACTAATTGGTCTGTAACCGCTCGTCAGAAGTTGGTCCTTGTTAGGCTTTGGTATCATGAATACTGTCGCGATTTTCCACGCTCTGGGGAAGTATCCTAGCGCTAGGCACGCATTTAGGAGTTCCCGCAGGAACTCCACCCCGTCGGCGCCGAGCGCGCGGAGCTGGGCGCCTGTTATTCCGTCCGGCCCGCATGCCTTGCGCGTATTGAGTTGTCGCAGCGCTTCGCGGAGCTCCCTTCCCGTCACACGTCGCGCAGAGGTGCTCGGCCTGGCGGTCAGGTAGTCGCGTAAGCGTGCAACAGTGCTCTGGTCCCCGGAGTCGCCGGACTCGAATGGGCGGAACTGCCGTTCAAGCGTCTCCGCGAAGAGTTCGCTTTTCGCGGCGTCCTCCCACACGTATTCCGGCTGCATAGCGTTGTGACCGGGCGGCTGTGGTGTCGGAGTGGTGCGGAGCGGGCGGTTTACTCCCGCCTTGCGGCCCAGCGCTTTAGATAATCCCCAAAGGTTTCTTTCACGAAGATTGCAATCTTCGATCGTGCGCGACCATTTTGCGGTTCTCTCTTCTTGTAGAGATTTACGGAATTCTCTGCTGAGAGCTCGCGCCCGCGCTCCGTCCGCGGGATCGCCGTAGCGGCTGTGTAGCTTAGATTATCTGCGCAGCTCCCGCAGCGTCCTTCTCTGCTCATCTGTGAGCTCAGGACGTGACTCCGGTTCGCGAGTAATGAGTAATTTTAGTATTTGATTTGTAGAACGTTCGAATCGCGGAAGTGATGTGAGTCAACCGGCCCAGTTGGTGTTGTGTGATATTTTGAATTTGTTTCGGCGTGCTGCGGCGAAAGACGAAACCACGAATGTCACCGGCCTGTGACCGGAAACCAGATAGGAGATCGAGAGCGGGGCTCCGCAGTCAATTCCTTTCGCGATCGCAAGGTCGATAATTCCCGGATTTCCAGTCGACGGGTATATCGTGGGTTCTTTCGGGGTGCATACGTATACGCCACGTCTCGTCGCTATGTATTTGGCTAAACGGGTGCCGTTTCGGTTTGCACCGAGGCAGCCCCACTGTCTGTTCCTTGCATTAAAATCCCATAGAATGAGAACTTTAGTATCTAACGCGAGTATCGCATCGATACAGGCAGTGTCTAGTTGCTGATTTGGGCAGTAGACGGACGCGATTGTCAGTCGGCCGCCAACCGTCCAAACTCGCACCACAACTGCCTCTAGAGAACGCAAGGCGTCAGGTGGGGTCGTTACTTCGAGCTGGGGGACTCGGACCAGGAGCGCAACACCGCCCCCCCCCCCCCCCCCCGTTTGACCTCGCGGTCTCGGCGATACACTGCGTATCCGTGAATACGGGCAGTGTGATGCTCACGAAACCACGTTTCCTGCAGCGCCAGTATGTCGAGCTGTCGCTCGGTAGCAAAGTTCTGTATCAACTGGGTCTTTTCGCACGCACTTTGAACATTCCAGGTGCATGTTCGCAGCGGTGCTTCGCAATGAGACGGAGGATTTAGATTATTCTGCGCCATTGTTGGACAGAAGCAAGGTCAGTAGATGGATCATTCCCCGAATCTGGTCTTCGGAGAGTAGACCCAATTGAGTCGCGAGAGCGCGTCTCTTGCGCCGCGTTATTGTGCGGCGCAGCGGGGGCCTGAGGGGGGAGGGGGGGCTGGGCCCGCTACCTCTGACCAGGTCGCCTCGCCGCGATCTTATTAACAGAAATTCTACATCGAATTCGCAAGAGCTCGTACCGTTAATATATAACCTCTGAATCAGAACTTTCATCATGTGATTTTTCCAGCACTGAATTCTTCCACTTGAAGGCAGTAACATTAGTGTAACTTCTAGGTTAAATGCCTTCGTCACAATTTTTCTCTATTTCATTTCTAAAATCAATGGGTCAGATGCAATGAACACCCTGCGAAGCAGTTCCTTGTTAGTTTGATCTCTGGATATTTTACTGGTGAAACTTTCTCTATATTCTTTCTTTTCAGTGTTAAATAACGTCACACAGCTCCCTCCTTGTTAATAAAGAGCTCTCAGTACCAGATCATGATCGAAGAAATAAATCATGAATACTGTAAGTAGAAATGCTAGCAAAACTAGGTGTGCATCATTATAAACAAAGTACCTAAACGCAAAATTGAGCAAACTTTAATGTTTTGAAAACTTGATGGATTCCAGAATCAGATTCAGTTAATATCATAGCCTGGAAGGAAACTAAAAGACCATATGATAAAACGGATTTAAAAATTTCATTCCGTTATGACACGAAGTTTCTACTTGGAATTACCGAATTACAATTAAAGGAATGTTGTTTTACTAATAGATTTAAAGTACACACCTCGAAGAATCGTATCCACAGCACATACGATTCTGCTGCTCCAGAGCGAAACTAAAGCGAAAAAAACACCTCTTCTTAGTGCGAGAGCGAAGTGCGCCACGCGATACTTGGGTAAGTTCAAACTTGCACTAAAAGGAGTGTGTAATTGCCCATCCCATTTCTGATCGGGGAACGACATTTGGCAACCCCTTTCATATGAAATGGAGCTTCTGAAGCATATTTTGATTTTGAACTTATTGCCAACATTCCCCTCGTGTGCCAACACTCTCCCCACTGTGCGGCGGCACAATGAAATTATCTCCTCTTTATTAAATGATAAATCAACGAATCTAAATTCAGTAATTATGGGAAGTTGTCTGCTCGGGTTACAATTTAATTTTTATTACACATTCTTTAGAGGGGTTTCAAGCTGTTTTACGGAGAGCAGGAGTAGAGCAAGAGACGGGATTTTGGGAGATTTTTTTTATTAAAATGTTTTAGTCGAATGAGCCGTATTACATATTATGTAGTATGACGCCAGCCAGTCTGCTCGTGTGCGATACAATTGTATTGGTTTTAATGTTTATACGAAAATACTTTTGTTTGAAAATTTCATAACTTAAAATTAATAGTTACTGAAAAATGTTGGGAGGGGAAATTTCCCTCCCCGTGGATCTGCGTCTGAACGATTTAACATACTCCAAATTTGCATTACGTAATTTATGACCGATCTAATTTTGCACGAGGGTTGATCACATATTATTTCAATTGTATATTAACACCTTTCAAACAAACAATAATTCAGAAATAATGAATACATCTCACTTCATATTCATTATCTCAAGTATTATTATCATCTCTGAAATGGGGAATTTCTACTTGTTATTTCTTATAGGCCATATTAACAGAGATCCTTTGCAAGCAATTGAAATTTACATCAATTTGAAATCAAAACACTCAGAATTCATGTTTCCAGATGAAAACTTCATGAATTATCACAATTATTAGCAAACTCTTGGCTTCCAAATTAACATTTTCACTTCGATTAAAAACAAATTTGCCATTATTACATTACTTTCTCTTTTTTATGAAGAATTCATAAGGCAAGAAAGTAAAAGCAAACTTTTCATAATTATAGATATTATGTTTAAAATTGAAATACCTTGACTTTCATTTAATGCAAATTTTTGAAAATTATATGATCACAAACAACATGAATTTTCTAATGGAATGAACCATTTGCAACTGCACACAATGCTGTGAAAATTCTGTTTATTCACCCTTTGTTCTTGAAAAAAGCGTGCCAAATGGCTGCACTGGCAGAAGAGTATGCCTTTAAGAATCTCTGGATTGACAGGTCATCTCAAAATCATGATGTCTGAAATATGGTCAGGTCTTAACAAAAGTAGGAAAATCAGTAACACTTTTATGAATTTTGACTAAACTTAATTTGTTTTTAAATTCTATTAACTGCAAAAGATATGGACAAAGGGTAATTAATTAATCTTGGTGGTATTTATTTTTATTGCAAGGAACATTAACATTTTGTTCCATATGTGTATCATCCTCTACATATAAAGAATCAAGATTAAGAAATTGTGTAACAGTACTTTGGAATGTGTTAAAAACTTGCAAGGAATTGCACAGTATGAACAGTGCTAAACAATCATGGAAGGGAGAGTGCTCAAGGCCAGAAATGAAGAAAAGGGATTTTACTTCAGGGTCTCATTGGCAAACATGGTCTTCCATGGGAGTTCTTCAATTACTACATCTAAATGCTGTAGTTTAAAAATATGCCTGCATTATTATAACAATTTATTATTCCATAAATACTGAGAAGAGAAATGATTTCTGTTCTCTTTTTTTTTTCTTTTTTTTTTACAATAAATAATAAAATTTCACAAGCAAAATAATTCTCATTAAAGATCTTCGATCACATGACCTGAATTATTTATACCTAAGACTCCAACTTACGTTTAATACATTTGAAAAATTAATTCATTTGTGCAACAATAATTTATTCTGGAACTGGGCACAAAAATGAAACCTAATGCACAAACCAATACTGCCAACACTGTTATGCTACAACTTAAACAATCTAATGTCAAATTAATGATTCATTGATAAAACTGGGATATGTAGTTCCCAGAATATGCAAGTATGAAATAAAACATTTTTCATTAATGATATCATTCTATTAGATCATCATTTTCACAATGGACTTTCTTAACTCCAAAATGAAACTCAAAATTTTGTGGTTTGAATTTGGCGAGGCGTGTTCCATATTGTTTCTATGTACATTTTTGTTTAGGAACCGATGATATAAGTAGGAATATTACAACATTGCCTTAAGCAACAATGAATACCATTTTAATAGTTTATTTTCTTGGAAATAATATCTAACAAATAAACTTTTTAAAATGCACTCTCATTGATGCAAAAGGGCTTCAGTCTTTTATATCAAAAGCAACTTGTTCACCTAGCTAATATGCAGTTGGAAGCCAACTGATGAGACATAAGCTAGAACACTCCACAGAAGATACAACAGGATTCTTCTTTATTTTGATAGAACAAAATATACTCTTACACTCTGAAGAACATGCAACCTCAAAATATTACATAACAAATGTTAGAAACTGGATTATCAATTACAATGATGAACTATTCTCTTTGAAGGGCACAGATGAGTTTCTTGGCCGTCTTTAGTTTTCAATTTGCATTATGCTTCAACACAATGAAAGTCATGACAATCCACACATCGTTTGTTTTATATTCACAGGACATCACAATCTTTCTTATCCACAATATTCTAATGCAATTTACAAATCCCATTTTCAAAAGAAACAAAATATGCCTTATACCAAAACTTTGAAATAAAAAAGTTTTCAGTTTTGCAAGGTACATTAATTTTCATTTCAAGCAGGTTACAACTTAGGATGTAAGACCAAAACAGAACTATTAACACACACGTGCAAGAGTAAACATTCACATATTCTTGGGAATACCACTCACATAGACACCTATTTGAAAATAAATGAATCCATTTAATCATTACTGAGTATTTTTACCCCTCACATGACTAGAATGTCACAAGCAATAATAAATGCTTCTATGTTAAATGTATTATTACAGAAATAAAAAATTAAATTCCTTAGCTTTTGAAATTTCTCCCCAATAAGAGAATGGTATAGATCAATACCTTATGTCCCAATACATGAATTGGAACTCAAATATTGCCATTAAATAAGAAGATCAGAATTAAAACATCCAATGGTAAATGAGGTCTGAAGAATTAACAAAATGGTTCAATGAATGTTTAATATTATCATTACCAAATGACGTCCTATAATGTTTAGACTGCAAAAAGAGCTATTATTAATATTTGAAAAATGAATGAACACCAGCAAAGTACAAGACAAATATAAAACAAATTATTTTGTCTCATTACAATCTACTAAAATCTCATAGAACTGTATCATGACATGTCCTAGAGCATGCCAAATACTATTTTACAAGATCGATTCCATAATGATAGCAACTGATATTGAACACCAAGAACTCAACAATAAGATATACTTCCACTTTTTAATGTGATTTATTTCACATTCGAAGTATAGATATTAAATTTTGCAAAATTTTATTCTGTCCTTTCCCAAGATTATACTGATTCATAAAAAATCATCAGTTATTGCTAGGGGGCTGATTTTAATGAAATGTTTTTTTTTTTCCACTTGTGAACAATGATTTTTAGTATAGACATTCATTTTATGTTGTAACAAAAGGAAATGATCCATTTTTATAAGGCATTTTTTGTTGTTGCATTTTTCATAGATTTTGACTAATAAGCCATTTTTTATCCATTTTCTGTCATTATTAAAGCATTTTTCACTGATTTCAGTGATTTTTAAGCATCTTAATGGCACTTGCTTCAAATAATATTAAAGAGATGCAACAAATGTTATCCACAGAATTCCTGAGTAGCCTATTTGATTTCTTCGCTCAGAAATTGTAATGTCAGCCATTGTGAGTATGTAATCTAAGGTTCCTGTGACGCCTATCGATACCATTGTAAGTTTCGCCATTTTAGGATAACTAAAGACAGAGATTTCCTGATAAAGAACAGTCCAAATCTAAAGTTTGCGAACTGAGTTCACTTACATGAAAGTAAAAAGACTTGATTAAATCAGTATGTTATCCAGCAGCTTGAGTTGTTCATCTGAACTGGTTTTCATCAAATTTTTTTAGGTCTTTTTCTTTGCTCATTTTTGGCGAAAATCTGCCCCCTAGATATTGCTGTAGTAAGAACTAGAATACACTTCAAAGTGCATGAACACAAATGCCAAGTGATTAAAAACTTTTATGGGTCTTTTTGATTTGTTCATCTATAAAGTTTGTAAGAATTGTATAGATAAAAACACAACGTAATATCTCTTTAATATCATTTTTGGATAGGAATTATACCTAACAAATGTAAGTAACCATCGTCAGCAATTACAAGTTGATTAAAATTATCTATTACTAGTTTTCTTATGCTGCCTAAGAATGATAATTATATAACCCCTCCAAGCTGTCCCCTACTATAGTGAAGATCAAAAACAGAAAACAAATGCACACATCTAATAAAATAATTTTAAGAGTAATTAAAATCACAAGTACATAAAAATAAATATACCAACAAAAACGACTCTTAAAAAATCTCATTAAATGCTTAACTAATTATGGAAGAAGTGGAATGCAGCCCAAACAATTACTAGAAAAATACTTCCACATCATCTCTTTTCTGAGTAAGAGCCAATTTAAGGAGAGAAAAAAAAAAATCTAGCGTTGATTAAAAGTGGAATCATAAAAATTGTGCCTTCTGTAATGGAAAAATTAACCATGTTGTGTTACTACATGCCTATTAAGCAAATTACATTTGACATAAAAAATTTGAAAATTTGAATTTGACATATATTCAATAGCGATCACAAAAAGGTTTTTAAATACCTACTCTTCACAGGATGGATCATCTTACATCTAAGTCTATGTCAAAACAAATTATTATCAATATATCACAAACATGTTACACTATACAAATATTACAATGTAACTTTTCATTATCATCATAAAATGGCACTTGCCGTGGTGGATTTACACCACATTTGACACAACAGTTTAAGGCATATTTTGACACATAAATTTGGTTATGAAGAAAACTAATGGACAGTTATCACTAAGCACTATCATTTTAAACACGTGGTACAAATTAAGAAGTTCTTAATTTCAATACTAAACACTCAAGATGTCCTGTACAATACAAAACCTACAAAGGATGAAATGTTCAATATTTTATGATGGTTAAATAACATTCTTACATTGAATTCAGAAACAAAGAATTACACACATCAGTAATCAATTAAACTATCCAAAACTGAAGTAATGTAGGCCTGGAGATATTTGTATAAATATTTTAATAAATAACAAAATAGAAATAGAAATTACTACTACAAAAGAAAGATCAAAATTATATTTCAATTATTTTACATTAAAATTGTTTTATAGATTATCTGATACGGGAGAAATATTCCTCTAATTTTGAAAATTAAGCCTTGAAACATCTTGAAAATCAAATAAAAAAGAAGATTCTCCAAGATCAGTTGTAGTTTATAAAAAAAAAGCGAAGTTCATCAATCATTCATAATAGTAATGAAAATGAATAAATTTTTATCACAATATTCTAAAATGTTTTTCTGTTTTCTAGAACATCACAGAAATATGCTTCGTTAGTCATGTATTAAAGCACATACACGATCAACATGCAGTGCATTTACAATAGTAAGATAGGGAACAATTTTTTATGAAACTGTAAAACTATGGTCAGTCTCTTGCTCTTCCAACTGCATATGCCAAAGAGGCAGGAAAAACTTAGGGAACTTTCAAATTTCTCACATGTCATATACAGAGCTTAACAATGTTTTAAAACAAAAACTGAACCTAAATAAAATTGTGAATAAAATAACTAATGCTTTAAAACTACAAAATAAGTGAAAAAATAAACATCTGTCACTTTATTATTTGAACTTACATAAATCACAACACGATTATTTCCTGTGAGAGATCACTCTACTCATGGTACATCCTGTGAAGGATGAACATTCAATTTATATACATTAAGTAAATGTTGTTCACCACCAGTTCTTTTATAATTATAACTATTTCTTTTGTACTTGAAATTACACAGATCAGATAGCATTTTATGCTGACATTTTACAATTTCTAAATGTATAAAAAGGAAATTTGACAATTTTGAAGACAATAGTAAATGAGAGTAGTGAAGAAATCCAGAACTTTAAAGACTTATCAATTTTTATGTTTTTATTTAATTTGCCAAAAGTTTATATAGTTTATATTGTGGGTGTATAAATAAAGGCAATTCTCACATATATCAAGAAACAAAGACTAGCGTAATAGCCACATAATACTTCATCAGCCATGAGGCTATCATGTGTATATAACATGCTGATATTGCTTGTGTATATAAGCACACACTTGTTTACGTATAGAGCACGGTATGTAAATTACTAATGTAATTACATATATACAAACAACTTACATTAAAAAATTCTATACATATTTTCATTCATTAGCAAGATAATTTACTGATACAGAATACAAAAACTTCACTACAAATCACAACTCTAATGAACCATAAAGATGTGTAGAAAATACTGAAAATGACAAACACATCTAATATGAAGTTCCAGAAATAGAAACGGTATAATAGAAAATACATCCCTTTTGTACACTATTAATGAATAACTGAAAACTGTGCCAAGACATTTAGTTCACTTTTAAGGAAGAGATACACAGTCCATAGCTCTCAAGTCGTTTTTTTCTTTCAGCAGCTAATCAAAGTTATATCTGACATAAATTTCATAACATGCATTTTCTTCTTTCCCATAAACATTGCTTAAACTAAGCTATGAATGTGAAAGTACTATTTCTTAGTTCTGTTAAAGAAATAATTTGTTGTTATTTAACTGAACTCTGATGGCAATAAATCATCGACTATAAACTTGTACTACTACAAATGAAATCAAATAACCAACTAACTTGAACGAAGTTGAGGCGTTCAGCAGCAATTAGTATATTGATATTTCTTATACATCAGTAACAACTTACATTGTGTAGCTATTCCAAAGAAATTCATTTTGACATTAAAGAAAAGAAAAGAAAAAAAAAAAAAAGGGGGGAAAAAAAATAAATCTTTTGGCACAAATTTTCAAAATCAAACCGTAGAACATGCATACAGATATTGGCATATTAGTAACTTGGCACATCTTCAAAATTTCACAACCTAGACTTTATATACTTTGTTACTAAAATTGTACAATGTGATTTTAAAGGAAGGTCCATTTTAAAATAAGTTATAAAAAATAAAAACCATTTATTATGGCTGAATCAAACAAAACTACATATATATATATATCATTTCACCAGTCTTATTTTGTTTTAAAGAAGTGTGTCATGCTGAATGAACAATTTTTAAACTGTTGGGAAGTAAGCAAATGCTTTAAACAAAAAAGTATATGGTGTCTGCAAATTTGGAAGGGTTGCTAACCTGTCGAGATCTATTTTGCTGGATAATGCTTGGCTTCACACAATAAATTACAGGAACATTGCATGTTTTGTGAAATGTTTTGACAGATAAGGCCTACAGCTCTGATCACATGCCCAGTGACTGCACATCGATTTAAAGTAGTATCTGTTTTCCAGTGCTTTGAAAAAGTTGAAAAATTGTGTTAGTGACGGATTGTATTGATTGGAAGCAGACTTTAAGAGTGGTATTTTTTCAAATAAATGATTGTCCATTGAATAAAAGCAGCTGCACAGTCATGGCACAATGTAGATGATCTTAGAAACTTTAATAATGAACTTGGATTTGGTGCTAGGAATAGTTTGAAACACCAGTTAGCAAAAAAATACTGTACAATTTTTTTAAAAAAGGTTTCGCAGAATTATATACACATTAAATTGAATTATGGCAAGAAAACAATTTATGAATGAATAAATTTATCAAGTTGGTCAGTTCACCAGAAGGTTGAAATCCAAAACGGTATGTAAAATAAAAGCTATAGTGTAAACACTTCTTTAAAATCTTTGTTTAATAACAATAGTTTGGTGATCTGATTGTCCTTAATTAAAGGAATCTGAGATTAAACAATTTAATAGTAGTATTACATGAAAATTGGGGAAATGGTATGAAACATTTAAATTTAATTTAAACTTTTTCATACAAAGACATGTTTAACTCCCAGCACTGTAACAATTACTTGCTAAAAATAATTAGGTTTGGTGAAAATTATGTTCAGCAACAAAATGATTGCTTGTAAGTCAATTTTTTAATTATCTCCATGTCTTATATTTTAGTTTTTACACCTAGTATGGAACACTTACAACCAAGGATAATTAGGTAGAAATAAAAGGCAAATTTATACATATAATTTGCTGCAAGCATAATTACCGACTTTTGAAGCATTTTTCCTATTTCAAAATGGACCTAATTAAAAATACAATCTAAATTAATTAAAATGTTAACAAAATCATTTCCATCAGCACTAAAGTTAAAAATATTAAGTGAACCATCAGAACACTACCACAGTAAATAATGAAAAAATGAACTTTTGGAATTGCATTGAATTTTTTTAATCTATGAATATACAGAAACAAATTTTCCATACCTTTCATTCTTCAATATAATTGCAATGTGAGGGCACTTCACACTTCATGAATGGATACTTTACTTTTCGTTGTTAACTAATCACTATGTTTAAGAGCATTAATACATTTTGTAATAAATCATTTCTTTCTATATAATAATTTTAAGAAATACATTACAACATACAGAAAGGAGAAATGCATGTTTTAAGTCAAACATTAAAATAAAACCTGTATGAAATTCTAGAATTAAAAAAAGCAAGAGGAGAGCAAGAGTGGGTAGAAGGGCTTCTTCTGTACAAGTTAGGGTTACCATTTGCCTATGTTTTTTTTAAAGTAAATGTTACTGTCGGCATAGTTTTGAAAACTCCTACTTTGCATCTTCCTTCTCACAGTGAATGCTTCGCTCAGCATTTTTTCTTTGCAATTTATCTCAATTTAGAATGCACAATACGTGTTAAGAGATTTTTTTTCACTAGTAGAGGTTCAATGTACCAAGGAAAGAAATAAAACTATAGATCCAGTGAAAGCCTTTGCTTTGATTAAATTTAATTTTAGACTTTTTCATGCAAAGATAACTCCTAGCACAGGAACAATAACTTGCTAAAAATAATTAGGTCTGGAAAAAATGATGCCTCACAAAAAAATTGATTTCTTGTAAGTCAATTATTTTTCAATTTTCTCCTTGTATACTTTAGTTTTTACACCCAATTTCTCCAAGCAAAATTAATAAAGGAAACAAATTTGGAAAAGGTTTTATTCTTCTGTTTTAAGTTAGTGTCTATGATATCAAGGTCATCAGAGCAAAGAGTCTCAGCATTTTGGTTTTCTGGAATAAGGCAACACTAGATACAGTAACAGCATTGTACATGAGAGTAAGTTAAAACCATTTTCTTTCAAGGGCTGAAAATTGATGAATAATTTCATAGAATTCCTGTCTACATTGTCAGGCTGAGAATGTCACATGCAAATACAAATTCTATAGATTATGAACTATGGGAACAAGGCAAGTGGAACTCCTCACAAAAGCGAAGTACAAACGTGAAACAATTAAATAATGCCGTATTTTTATTTACAATGTTAAATAAGTAACCATGCCGATGTGTTGATGAAATCTATTTGAAATGCACACAAAATAACATTAAATAGCCTTGCACTGATATACCTCTTAACCTTCATTTCTTTTCATGTAAGTACAGCAGATGAAATAGATTATGAAGTAACTCTCAACAAAATGAATGCAAATTGTTGAGGCATACAGGACATTATGCATGCTTTTTTTTTCTTTTTCATAATCATTCTACAACACTAACATTCAGATTGTTGTGACTTCTGCTTAAGAAGATACTTTTCAATTCTTTGGTCAGTATTCATAATAATGAAGTGACATCTCTCAAAAGAGCTTCTCCTTAAAATTATTCAATCAATTATCATTTCTATCATCTTATGTCAGACCAAACACCAATACAATTTTTTACATTCCAAAAGCTAATAATAAAAAGTACTTCAATACTTCATTACTTAGGATGAGCTTTCCATTTTAATGTATCGTTCATGCAGTCTCATTACTCTGAACATAAAAATGTAGTTCCACAATGACATTTTCAAAAATAAAGGTGACATACACCCTTGGATTGCACTATCTACAATGAACTTTTATTGAAAGCAATACAGATTTACGTTAAATCAGACCACTTAGAAGATAAATTACCAGCAATTATACTACAATAACTGACCAATATTACCAACAGAAGCAGGAAGAAATTACACTCTTGTACTAATATACAAGTAAACATCTGGAATGAAAATATTATCATCTCAAATAGAATATTTATAAAACATCAGGGAAGGAGAATGTAAAAAACATGTACAACATTAAACCACGACTCTACATGCCATTGCTTTTTCCTCTACATGCTGAGATATTTTCTCTCAATAAGGCATGATTGATGGTCACAGAAGTAGAACTTTCAAGTGAAGCATACTACAAATGTTTCATATATGATCAAGAGTGAAATTTGTATTATGCAAGCACTGCTGGTTCAATGAAAAAAGTAGTATTTTAGAGGAGGGGGGGGGGGGGGTTGCTTAATTGAAGGATTTTTATGGTCAATTATCACTCCTAAAGAACATATTTAACAGCTTTTAGTATGTGAGCACAAATTATAAAAAATGAAATATTTTGCCAGTTTTTGGTCTTTTTTTATGTAAGGGTCTTTTCAGACATATTTACCATTTTTTTAAATGTATTAAAAAAGAAAAATTATTCACATGTCCTCTTGGTTAAAAATAAACATTTAAATCATTTTCAGTTTTAGTATTCTCAATTCTTCCTTGCCAGTAATTAACCTCCATTTCCTTGTGTAGACTCAATATGATATTTGAGTATGCATGCCACACATTGTTTATCACAGGAATAACAGAACTCTTATTTTCTTGTTCTTTGCACAATTTAAAAAACAACTAGGTCTTGGGTGAGCACTGGGAATGGATTTTGGATGCAACCCAAACGTTTGCATGTCAGGGGCAAGTCTATAACCCTGATTTCCGACACTGATGTTCCTCCATATCAGATAATTTTCCAGGAAGGTAAGATAAGGTAAAGAAGATTATGAGAATTCAAAGAATTAAACTTTAGGTCACTTATATACCTGCCATCACATTAGAAGAAATGAAACTGAACTGGCGCAAACAGATGAGGTACCATATGCGTATCCATGGTATTCTCTTGCACGATTCCTGAATCGCTCTCTGCTTTTCTCACGAATCGAATCTCAGGCCCAGGGCATATTGAATGAAAGCTGCTTATATTGCTTGTTATCATTTTAACTACTGCAAATTTGTGTATTCTCACAATTTTCTTAAAGGTGGTATCTTAAAAGGGGTAATTAAGAAAACTGCTACAGTAAAATCTGACTGAGTGGGAAACGATAGGGGCAAAAAAAAATTCTGTTTTAGGGAGGTTGCTATGCAGGGTTGTCCATTTAACAACACTTGTGATATTGATATATCTATTCTGAAACTAATAAATGTTACAGTTCTATGGTTTTCGCATTGTTAAACTGGTTGCGAAACACACAAAACTACACACCATCTCACTGTAATGGCTGTACTCCGATTGCTTGCTGATTCTTTCAATGCACAATGAGTCACAGCCCAAAGTACTATAATTTTCTGATACTCTCGCATGGCCTTGATCAATGTGTCTCTGGCCGAGGAGTTTCAATTTTAAACATGGGGGCAGGGAGAGGCACGAATAGAAGCCAAGCCCGTGCACCTTCCCAAGCTCAGAGTTGGGGGGCGGGGGATTCTCCTACACTTTGAAAGAAACTAAGAATTCCCGCATGCCTTAAAAAGACAAGTGATCCCAAGGTCAAATTCTACGCTGTCCGCTGAGGCCCCTCTCCTTTCTAGTGTGGTTGCCATGACTAAATTGCATGGTATAGAGAATTTAAAACAGACTTGCAGATATTCAATACATTAAGAATATCTCAAATCCCTGCCAATTGCATTAAATTCACAGGAATTCTGTCTCAAAAACTTTTTCCACGTATGGGACATGAAAAACCAGTCCATTTCCACGTTGGACAGGTTCCGCTTTATGTTGTGTAAAATACCATATAACTTCACAGCACAGCAAAATTTTCCAAGTAAGGCAGGTTTTTGGCTTGTACAGATTCCAGTTTAGACAGATTTTACTGTATTAAGGGGTCAGGAAGAGGGGTGGTCTGTTATGAGTAGGATTTACATCCAAGTATGGGTTTTGGTATCCAAGAAAATTCAGTCATTGAGAGGGGTGGTTTTTCAGAGAGGTTTCACTTTAATTACTCTTTGACCGTCTTTTCTATTTGTGTTCCTAGAAGGTACACAAACTTAAAATGCTTCAACCTACAAGTATTGAAGAAACACACTAGCATATAGTAACAGAAAATATAATGTAAAGAAAGCTATTTTCATACAAAAAACAAAACGGAAATATGGATGTGATATTGCAATAGTTTTGTATGAATTTCAAGAACTTTAAGCTTAGAGATCAATAACGAATAAAATTAAAATTGGTTTTAAAATGTTCCACAGCAAATGAATCTGCAATATAACCCTATAACCTGCTACAGTTCTTTTACTTAGAAATGTTATAATTAAGTCACTGACATGAATAACATTTTAAAAACTGTAACTAATTTAGAAACTACCTAATCTTTGATTCTGGCAAAATTTAACTCTTTACTTTTACATTAATGCTTGGAAAACATTTACTCCTAGAGCTCCTAACTATACAATCATTGATTTTTAAAAACAGATTAATGAAGAAGTTCTGAACCACAGACCCCAAAGCATTTGACCATTTTTGAAGCACATGCTGTCTATTTTATGTATTCTTGCCAGTTATGAGTCACTCCGATTTAATGGACCATTAATCAAACTTGAACTCATGCGAAATGGAACTGTAATCAAATCTAAAGCTTGTGCAGGTAAGAGTACTAACAAGAAATATTTCTTCAGCATTTAGAAATAAAAGCTAAAAAAAAAAGAAAAAGAAAAAAAGATATCATCAAAATCAGAGGTGAGGTAGTTTCTATGCATGTTCACAGTAAAATGTTGCAATTATCAAAATTTTAAACAAATATATCATTTCTAAATATTTACAAATAAAATCACAAAAACTAGATATTGATTCGGAGCATAGATATCAAAAGAAGGGATTACGGTCACAATTTAACTAACTGAACAACCCATACAATACAACTCTTATTAAAAACCAATTTCTCTTTTACTAAAAATAGTAATAAAAATTTCATTTTGAAGGAACACTTGAAAGTCTAAAACACAAAATGCCGAACTGAAGTAGTTTCAAGTGTATGATTTTAAGAAGGAAATACAATTTTGGCTTTCCTAAAGGCAAATACAATGGAACTTTTATTATCCCGGGTCTGCAACTTTGGGATAATTTACTTTATATAATGAATTATTTTGGAAATATATTATAAATTTATCTTGGAAAATGCAGACAGAAAATAGAAATCAAACACAGTAAAAACATAAAACAGAATATTTCTGTAAATAAAATTGTAAAATATACTAAATTGATGTGAATTACTTAATATACAGATTGTAAATTTTCATATATAAGATTTTTTATATATTTCTTAAAATAACTTTTGATTAACACTTTCCGACTAATTAAAAAACAATTTCTATTATTTGGGTTTCCAATTTTCTGTGCATCCCCTTCTATGTTATTACCCCAGATAATGAAAGATTTACTGAATATTAAATAATTGTAAGTCAAGAAAATTGTATGGCACAATTAGTGTAGTTTTGAAGTCAGAAATTGCAACATGGGAATTATTGGATATTACCAGTTATGAAATATTATGATAATGTGGGTTAATAGCATGAAGATGGATTGTTAGAGGGGGGGGGGGGAGACCTCTCTTGAACATGATTTATCCAATACGAATCTACTTTGATTGAATAAGGACTGAACCCTATCCAATCCAAGAAAGAAGGAGGAGGAGGAGGAAGAGAATAAGAAGAAAAGGAAGGACTAGAAGAATAAGTAAAATGGAGGAGAATAATTCACTTAATTCATGAAACTGTCTTTATAAATTGCTCACTAAATTATTCTAAGACTCTCTGTAAACAAAACAGCAGAATCAATGAAACCTTCAGAAGAAAGTGTAATAAGTGATAATTTTGAATACACACTTCATCTGATTGGTTTGTTTGGTCTCAATACTTGCTTGCAATTGGCATTTTTATGAGCAAAATAGTCACTACAATATTGCCTTGATTCTTCAAAACTGCAATTTTAATTTGTTACACACACAAATATGTATGTATGTATGGATACAGAAACACATCCAAAAATACAGTCTCAAACTGGTAACATCCCTTCTCAGACTACTAGTGTAAAAATTATGTCTGCATACGTAGTACTCTATTACATACTACTGAAATATAATACATACATATTTATGTACTACAGTGTGATTATGATCATGCGTTTCTGAAAAAGTACTTTTCATATTCGAAGTAATTTAGGAAAATGTTCATAATTTTATAATCACACCATTGTAATGTGTTACCTAAGTAGTTTATGGAATTATTATTATTATTATTATTATTTTAATTATAATATTTCACAAACTATTAAAACCAATTAAAAAATATTTACTGCTCAATATCTACTAATTATTTTAGAATAAATATAGAGGAGTTTGAGAGACTGATGTAATCACTAATGTCATAAATAAGATATTAACAGTTGAGGTAAAATAACGGAAAGCCTGAAAACTGTCCACAAAGAAGTAATTTTGAAGTTTTCCTTCAGAATTGTTCATGAAACAGTTGCTGCTAATTAATACTAGTGACCTTTGTAAAAACTGATATTAAAGTCACACACAAAAGAAAAGGGGAAACGCACAATTCTACTATTCTAGTTTTTCTCTGGGACCAATACGAAGGGGATACAAGATCTATTGAGTCAATGGTTAAGATTAGCTGAGTTCAATTTGTACATACCCCTGTGAATAAGCCTTGGAACTGCTATAGTCACAGACAGAGATGAAACTGTACTGTTCCTACCCAAATGTAAAGTTTGCCCCAAAGCCACAAAATAAATCACAATAGAACCAGTCACTTTTTGAAGAATAAACAAGTCACAATAATAAAATTGAAAGATAATTAGAAATGATAGGAATTGCAGAGAACATTACAAACTTAAAATTGAAAGATTAAATACAATTCAAAATCAAGCTTAGTAAACGTGATACTAAGCATCTATTATACAAATTCATTTTGCAGAAGTTTCAATAACAAAAAAGCTATGAGGAGGACACCATTGTATAATTACATTTTCTGTATTTCCTCTACCTTCTAAAACTGATAAATTTAATTTTCAAAATTTCTTACTCTCTCTTGATATCCTACACAAACTCAATAAACAAAAGTTTACAATAACTTAGTTACAATAAACCACAAATATAACCTTTCATTATTAGTGAAATGAGAAGATTCCAAATTCCCAATATAAGAATACTTAATTGTAATACTTCCAAACAAAACCCCCTACTTTTGTAAAAATGTACATTAGAACTCTCAGCTGGACTACAATTAAAGAATAATCATCAAATAAAGTTATTCCACACATAATGTATTTTATGGGTCCGGGTAAATTCATTTGCTTTGGTGCACTCACTGATTCTGTGTAGTGCATTTTGAAAACAGCAAGAAATGTTCTAGGAACATAGGACCAGGTTGCTGAAAGTCATATTTCAAAAAATTAAATAATAGTTTATTGATAATTGTAATATCACAGCATCAAATTGATAAAATCTGAATATACTCAATTTTAAAGGAGTACCAAAAGATACAAATTTAGAGCTCACTTGTATCTTTTGTTTTAAAATTATACCTACTGACTGAAAATTACCTAAATATTACAAGGTATTAATAACCTGCACATATCAAATAATCCTAATACTAGTAACTCATAACAAATTAAATAGACAGCAATACTTTCAATAATAATTATAATAATAATAATGAAAGAAAAAGAAGTGATCCAAGATATATCACAAATTTAAGTTGGTTAAAATATGGTTTTGTCAATAAATTGCATTACCTTTTCCAAATTATATTTCTATGTTGAATTCCTTTAAATCTATTTTATGGATGATTCAGTACATATTTTTATGACAGCAAAGACATTCTCTAGGGTGCATAAAAATTATTCCCCACAATTAGGAGTTTCTCAAAAATAAAGTAAACCAACTATCACCATTATAAAACGAAAACAAACTAAAAAAAGTACTTCCCATGTTTAAAGAAATTAAACTTGCAATAAAAAGTAAAATACATTATTAAAATCTTATCAGAAAAAGTTAAATAAAATTTCATATTCATACTATAATATTTGTAACTAAATATAAATTTCATATTTCATGCTATAACTAATTTGATAATTGGGTAATGCCTCAGTATTCACATTATTTGGAATGTCACTAAGGAAACTGAAGAATAAACAATAACAATAACCGATTCAAAAAAGGAAAGCTCAAACCAAGTGCCTGGATGGAAATATTATTTCAAGGTTTTTTACAAGTTGAACTTTTTTGTTGTTGTTTGTTGTTGGTGTTGTTGTTGTTGTTGAGAGGCAGTCAATTAGGATAAAATAAAATGTTATTCAGTAATATTGGCTCAAAATAATAATGCTAAAATTTGACAACTAAATACAAAATATTTTTTTAAGTTCTTTATTTGCAATCTTTAATTTTGAAATGGGTTCATCAAATCATTATATTTCGACAAAATGATCAGTCACTTGAGAGGTAAGTTTCCATAAGGCATTGAAACTCTTAGGTCCCTAGAGAAAAATCTTCTTAAGCAAGAATTCACAGTAATTTTGCATCTCATGTAACTATTACATAATTAAGTATCATTTCATGTCCCTTTTCAAAATATTTCAATACTAAATAGGCCTGTTTTAAATTGCCTGGAAGTGATGTAGCTATTACACAAGCCATCTAACATGTAAAAAATTTAAAAATTTCCATATATATTTGTAAATGGATCAAATACACCCTCAAAATCACATTTTAACAGAACTTAATGAAACATTTATAAATTTTCTTTTCTACAATATGTAGATTCCACATAGAACACTTAATGAGAAAATCAGGTACAAAGTCACAGTACCATTTGGAGGACTTGCGTTAAAAACTCTCAGTAAATATGATCAGAAAATGTCTCTCTGCAAAAAATGCCATAACTGATCATTAGATTGCTTCCATTACGATCATGCCTGGTCAATTTGATTTGAAAACTGCAGCTATTTTCTGTACACTGATCATTACATCAATGGTTAATTGACAATTCTTGGACCGGTACAGCTGCAGATTTCCTCACTTAAATGTATAAGCAATTTCAGCACATAGTTGACCAGTTTGAACTAAAAATGGGAGCAGTTTGTGCATTTGAAAAACCCAACAAAGGTTGTGCAATATTTTCCAGAGGTCAGGATGTTAAAATACTCCTCACAGCTTCATCCAATGCCGAGTCTGCATTTTCAGTACTGTCATCTTCCACACTCCTACCATTAGTAACTATAACATCACTACCTTTACTTGCAAAATCAACTTCTCCACTGTACTCAACAAGAGGAGATCGCATTTGTGAACTGGTTACATCACCCTTTATTTTTTTGTGCACTAACAAAGTTCGGCTTTCTGATGATTTAACATCAGTGTCTAGTCTCAACCTACTCTCAGATTGTAAATCTAAGTCACTTATCTCGGATGATGTGTTAATTACTGAGTTAGAAGGTAGTTCAACACCATCCTCAGTACGTTGGAGATTTAATATGCTATCAATCGCACTTTGAACTTGAGCGTTAATTTCATCATCATCATCACATGTATTTTCATTTATAACATTTCGAACGTAATGAGTGCCTTCATTTCCTGATGGAACTAAACAGGATGTTAAATGTTTGTGCCTCTTTTTCTTTGGCAAAAAGGTAAATGTATTCTCAACACTATCACAGGCTTCTTTAATTTCAATCACCTCACTTTCACTTGTACTACTCACTCTACTTGAATATCCGTGCACAGATACTTTACCAGTACTACTTTCCCCCCCACCTTCATCACGAGGCCCACCCACACCACTTCTATTTTTAACACCACCAATTGATATAGGAAATTTCTTTGCCCAATCATGTTCATCAGTTGATCCACAACGTGTGTTGTTAGTGCTCTTCTCTGATCCTTCATTTTGAGTCTGATAATCATGTGCTGATGTACTATCAGGAGAATTGTGTACAACTTCCAGTTGTTTCATAGTTCCTGAAAATTTGATATCTAAACTTATATTAGAATTTGCAGCGGCAAAATTAGCTGTATTACTAGGATCTGCATTATTTACATTATTTGAATGAAGTTTAGAGTCTTGTAGTTCAGCACACGTATCAGAGTTATTTTCACCATGCAGAGTGCTGACAGAATTATCCACAGCGTCCATTTTTTCTGGTTTCACTCCAGCGCTAGGACAAAATACACTCAACTCTTTCTGAATTTCTTCCCACTCATCATAGCTTTGATCTACTTTTGATGCAGATGAGCTAGTTTGATGATATGGTTCTTCAGAATTATCTTCAAGATCCAATTTTTCTCTCTTCACTACAGTGAATTTCTTATCTTCTTCCAGCTCTCTTTTAATAGATTCATTCTTCATAACATCTTGCACCACAACCCGTACCTCTTTCAGATCACTAGCACTTGAACATGGACCAACTTGACTTCCAGAGCCTGAGTCTTCATTTTCTGTTTTGATGTTTGCAGTTAACAAAAGACCATTAGAGCCAGTGTCTTCCTTCTGGTAGATACTCTCTTCTGAAAAAAATAACAACACAAAACAACGTATGAATTGTATGAATATGACATTTATACAGTCATAATAAAAATTATTATTTTAAAATATCTACAATTAAATTTCCTCTTATACAGACTTTCTTAAAAAAATATGAACAGTTATCTTATACTTAATCTATTTATAAACATCTAGTGTTGTATTTTTGTATATTTACATAATTTATATATTTTATTTTTTTCTCTTCTACCTGAGGATCAGCATGACAGTTAACATAATACTGTGACAAATGTTTTGAAACGAAAACAGAACGTCAGCACATAAAAATAACTTTTAATATGAACCAATGTGAACACTGCTCTCTTTAAGCAAAGTATTCTTGAATAATCAAGAAGTAACACAAAATCTATTCATACAGAATAGACATTTTGAATACTCTAATGTATGAACTCACTAGTGTACTCGGACCCAGTAATGATGAGAATTAAGTTCGAGGTGACAGAGTAGTCGCATAAAATTTACTTCCAAAATATCTTTGACGGGAAGTTGGAAATGAAAGTGAAGTTTGCAGAATGGTAGCTGAAACATTGGCACCTGTGCCTAGGATGCAGCGCCTCCCGACAGCAAAGTAAATACAGGGAAGTTTGAAAGATTTAAAAAAAGGTTGTCAAGTTTCAGCTTGATGGAAAAAGATAAAGACTTGCCTCATTAGTTCTAATTTATTTTAAAACTTAAATTTAATAAATAATAATAATTTAAAAAAATAATTTGCAATTTTTCACAAAAAGCAGGTGCTTTTCACTATAAAATTATGTCTCTTATATTCCTTTTCTCATATTACAGATAATGTCTTTCTTCAATATCTTGTTTGAGAAACATATCATTTGGAAACTACTCATTTGAATATAAATGGATTTGTCATGAACCAGATAAAGCTGTTTTCCATAAGATGGGACGAGTCCCAGTGACCTGCCATAAATCTTGTCAGAATGTAGACCTTGCAGTCTTAAGCTCAAACATTGTGATCAAGAGCCAATCCTTCACTTTAAATTTTGAATCATGAACAGCGACTTAGAGAAAGAGATCATAGACGAGGATTTCCAGGACACAGGAGTAAACACATGACTAGACTTTGGAATTCTAGGCCCAAAAAAGTGAAGATTTAGGCACCTACAATAGGAAACAAGAATATGAAATGAGGCACCATTGGGCTTGAAAAGGGACATTTTTGCAATTAGAAACACATTAGAAAATGATTAAATCAGGCAATTAAAAACATTAAATCATGTTAAAATAATTTTGAAAGCTGAAATGGACCATTCCACTAACAGGTTTATCTATTAAATGTGCCTGGCTGCTGACTGTGGGGGCAGGAGACTGCTTAAACAGAGAAACATTTACATGTCTTATGCTTCAAAGTTGCTGTTTCAGCAGGTTTCACAGTATTAAGGGGTAACAAAAAAATATCAATATCAGAAAAATTTTGGGATTGTATATTAGTTTGATTATTTTGTCGTTACAAGTTTTAAAGATGGCTTGTAATGAAAAAAACAATACAATACTTGTGATATGCAATCTTAAAACATTCATTATTATTAGAATCTGGATGGTGTTTCTAGATACTGTCCAAAATGTGAAACCACATTTTGCTAATACAATGAAAACATCAATACTTATGACACATTCAAAAGAGCAACCCTACCTCAACCTACAATGCCCTCCCGAAGTAAAACAAAAATTACTAGGAAAAAAATACAATAAAGAGGAAATATAAAAAAAAAATAAATTAAATATTTAATTTAAGAGAAAGACAAAGCATGTGTGTAAATACAAAAGAAACACTAGGAAGGAAAAAACAACAAAAATGATAATACACATTTTACAAAATTAATAGGATTGAGTAAAAGTAAGATTATTACTACCCTTCAAAACAAATATAACTATTCATACTCAACCCTTATTTCTTTAATAGAAATGTAGTTTTTTTCTTGAAATAAATGTTACATTTCTTTTAGCACAAAGATTCTCCAAAAATATAAAAATACAAAAAGATACAACTACCCGACTACCTTTGGCTTTACGTTCCTCTTCTCTGAGTCTTTCTAAAACTCCTTGTTCTTCTCCTACGAACATTCTATCAATCATGACCAATTCTGAAGTATTTACTTCTCGCTACAAAAGGGGAAAAATTGAAGTTTTGAATTATTAGAGTTGAAAGAAGAAGAAGAAATAGAAAGATAAAAATTCAACCAAACACATAAAATATAAAGCGCACAATAAACAAATGCAATAATTGTAGACCTAAGAGGGAAGTTATTAACTATGTGCATTTCCACAACAGAAATCTTACTACATTGGAAGCATACAAGCTATAACTCTGAGCCCCAAAATTAAGGTTCTTTTTGAGACCTCCTGAGGTGTGTGATTTGTTAAAATCATTTGGGCAATGCAAACTAGTAGTTTATCAGATGGTATTATGCTGTGACCCAACTGTTAACAATTACATTAAATCATTTCACATTCACAGTGAAGGATAAGCTAACATGACTCAGCAATTACCACATTTCTTTGTCACATATTTTCAGCAGGAGCTGTTTGTCATTATTAACATCAAAGCAAGAATGAGACTTTTGTGTTACAGAATAATTATATATCAATAGCTACGATGAGAAGTGTTGAACATCAAAACTTAATTATTTGCAAGATTGCACATGTTAACTGTTTTTCCAATAATTCATCTGGTTAACTCAACCTTTCTCTAGCAAGGTGCAACAAACTGCAGTTTAAATTATATAACTTTTATTTGCAAACAGAGTTATTTAGTGAAGTTTAGCATGATGTACTTCATGTTAATTACTTACTGTGCTTTCCATCAGAAGCAAATAATGATATTTGTTCATCATCTGTCGAAATTTATCAAGAAGATGCTTTGCTGTTGCTTCAAATATTTCATCCGCTTTCTCCAGGTCTTGCTGGCTCAATACTTTTTCATTGAAAACATGATAGCGAATTAATCGCTTGCAGGCATCACTAGTGCTTATAAATGGTGATTTTGTATCCGGAACAGAAGCACCTGCTTGATCCGTTTTTAATTGTTGTTCAATTCTAGGCATAAAGACAGGAATACAGTGCTTTTTAAAACTGTGCTTTGATGCAAAGTAACATACTATTATAGTAAATAATCAAACAAGGCAATACTGCATAAAGAATACAACAAAGTACTTACAAATCACTTCTGCTAATTGTTGGTCGTAATGGGCTACTAGCTGGACGCTTCACGCCTCTATTTGGTGTTCCATTTGCAGGAGGTGACACTGGAGCTCCTACAGTTTTGTTCCCACTACCAGTGTGTATATTGTTACCACTGGTGCCACCGTTGTTACTGTTACCACTGTTAATATTATTACTACCAATATTATTACTAGTATTATTGTTATTATTAATATTATTATTATTGCTGTTAGATACATAAACACTCTGAACTTTATTGCCCGATGATTTACCACCAGTTGGTGAGAAGGTGGATTGCGTAATTTTGTTAGGTGCAAACACAACCTGAACTTTGGTATTATTAGGTGAAAAAACTGGGTTTGTGGTCTTATTCCCACTTGGAGAGATACTGCAGGGCAATTTTCCAGGAGATCCTCCAACATTTGGCGACACTTCACAAGGCAACACTGTCTGTGTTCCAACCTAAAAAGAATAACAAAATCAAAATTGTAGTCACATGCATCATAATAAGGAGTATTTAAAACAGTATAATTAATAATACTCACTTGTACCTGGATAGGAGATGTACTTTTTTCGCAAACTACAGGAGAACAACTTTTAGTTGCATTTACATTTCCTGCAGTCACCACAGAAGTTTTAGGAGTTGCAACACTTGACTGATTATTTTGTTGTTGGGATGATTGTGAAGGTGACAACTGCTGTGGCTGCTGACATGGAACTTGAGGGACATTTTGAAACTGAGATGTTTGTGGTTGCAAAATCAGCAACTGAGGTTGCGTGATGGGCAAAGACTGCAGTGCTGAAGTTTGTGATGGCTGGGATGAGGGTGAAGTCTGTGGTCCTGTCGGTGTGGATGTAACAGGTTGTTGGGGTACAGGAGTCTGGGAAGATAGCTGTTGATGTAACTGTTGTTGCTGTTGCCGCCGCTGTATAGGTTGTTGTTGTTGCTGCTGCTGCGGCTGTGGTGCCGGCTGCTGCTGTGCCGGCTGCTGCGGTGGCTGCTGCGGTGGCTGCTGCGGTGGCTGCTGCGGTGGCTGCTGCTGCGGCTGTTGTGATGGCTGTTGCTGATGTTGCACCAGTTGCTGCTGAGATGGCACTAGTGTTGAGGGCTGAGATGATTGTGGTTGCTGTGAGAGTGATAAGGAAGACTGTAGGGCTACTAATGTGGCACCTCCTGCGGAGGAACTGTTGCTACTTGATGCAGAGGCTAACTGTGGAAGCTGAGCATGTAGCAATGCCATGTTTCCTTGACCTTGAAGGAGAGTTACATTAGCAGCAACCTGCGGCTGTTGGTTGTCGATTCCCAGTGATGCCAGATTTGTGGTGGTGCTTGACTAGTTCAAACAACCATTGCCATTTTGAGTATTAGTAAATTGGTAATACTGTCATAGTAATCATCACCAAAGACAACATGCAAAAGCAACAGTACAAAAAATGATTCAAATTTATTGATGCTACTTGTAACAGAAGAAAACTATTGTGCATTCAGCAAAGATGCAATATTTACTATCAGGGATAATTTCATACGCTAAATAAAAAATGTACATCAACCCTTTTTGTATAATAATCTTTATCAATTATCATTACTGCAGTTGTGAGGTCACTAGTACTAGTGACCTCAAACTCCTAAATCACAGGTTCCATTTTTAAGCCAATGAGCTATTCTCAGTTCTATCACTACAAAACCAATCACCTGCTGTTGCCATAATTCACATGAAACCACACTCATTGCTGCCAAACTTCCTACTGTTATTAGTTTCATAATCAAGACAAAAAATGTTTCTGTGTTCTCGTATATATAGCCCTATAACCCTTGACCAGACTAAATTAAGTTCTAATACATTTTATAGTGTTGTCAGTACTTAGTTCTTTCTATCCCATTTTGTTAGCATTCTCTGGCCCAGCATTTAGTAAGCTCACCCAGTTGTCTGGCCTAAAAGGGATGGAATTTCTTCAAACTCTCCCTTGTTATACACATTTAAAAAATAATTGCAATAAATAATCTGAAGTTACAGAGCAATCAAAGAAGACAAGTTCATATTACCAAGCACTTCCAGATCTTTTTATTACCCCTTTTCTGTTTTGTTGTTCTTCTTTAACGAAACAGAGATTAACAATAATAATGCATATATTTACTGGGGAGTACAAGTGAGAGTTTTTAACATGTAAAAACTAATTGAATAAAAAAGTGCTATCAAAATTAGAGTGTACAGAAAACATCTTTATAGATGTATGGTAATAACTGAAATGAAAATAGCAAAACAAATTTAAAAAATTAAAATAAATTTAAAATAATTTGTACAATTTCCTTCAAATGCTAAGAGAACTCCTTGGATGTCCCAGTCCTGATTAAGCTTTGACAAAACTATATGTCACTCAAACATCCGATCTCAATATTAACCGATCTAGTAAGATAAAAAAAATCAATAAAGGCTATTGTGAAATAAAGATAAAAACACCATTGAGTGTGATGAGTCAATGATGCAAATTGATGACAAACTTAATAACGTGCCACCTGCCCACCAGAATAATAGAAAGAAAAAAGAAGAGAAAAGAAAAAAAAAGTTTCTTATAAGAGAGAGGGTGGAAGAGACATTATAAATTTTAGGATACTTCGTATTTAAGTATCCAAATCAGAAGGTAGGGCTTGATTTCACTTTATGTGTAATCTTACAGATATCCCTTTGGAATAAAAATTTTTAACATGTGTCTTAACTTCACAGTAAGTAATTTTCACACCATTTAAACCACACATCTAATACAATTCACATTCAAATGTCTATTCTCCTATCACAAGTAGCAAGAAATAAAATCATATATTAATCACATATATAAATATTAAAAGAAAAAAGAGTATTATATAGTTATTTATCCCACACGTGACTAAAAGATATTGTTCTGTACAAGCTAGTTGATTATTAAAGAGGATAGTAGAGTGTGTGGATAATCATCGAGTACATAATGGTCTTTTAACAGTAGCGTAATGAAATGAGTGCCTGCAAAACGTTTATTCCTCCCCCTGGTTATAAAAGTGTATACTAAACCAGTCATATTAATACCCTAAATAATAAAAATTTCCTTCAACAAAGTCATAATCATCAATTACTACATGGACAATCCCCAAACCTTACACTCGCAACTCTTACTACTGCAAAACCCTCAGCCTCAAAATAGGCCCTCTTTTACCTGGGCCCGCACACATTGCAGGCCTGAACATTGTGCCACTGTCTTTAAGGCATTCATAATATACCATGCTTTATATTATTCAATCACCTTTTGAATGTTTTGACACATTTTCTATGAATATATGATTTATGGTATTCATAGGCATGCATAGATTGAGTTAACTTGCTCTCTTGCTATTTTTCAATAATTAAAACTAATTTTTCATTATTTATACATTTTTAATTTTTGGAACAAAAATAAGTTTTAAAGTGCTCTGTAATAAATAACATATGTCATAAATTGTAAAATAATAACATTTTGAAGCGAAAATGCGAAGAAACTTTTGAATCTACCCTTGACAGGTGGATAATATCAACTCTAACCCTTCTCAAAACTCCCTGCAATTGCACTAAAAAATTGGTTGAAAAGAACTAAAAATGCTGAAAAAGACTACAAAACTACCATGAAAAAATGCAGTCAAGTTTGACATCTACAGCCACTAAAAATATATTTTAAAAATTCAAAAAGAGACCGAAAATTTTGGAACATGTACAATGTTTTATTGTACATAAAAAATTTCAATGAATATTAGACCTAGAAAAATTGTTCCCCCCCCCCCCCCCCCCCCCCCAATTTTAAGCTGTGCATGCCTAAGATGGTATTATATATTGACTTCAGCAGTTTCCTTTTTTACACCAGATAGAATGAGCTATTTAATCTACTTCAAACACAAGACAAAGAACATATAAAGGGGATCGGATAAGATAAAGATTATTTGTAACAAGTATTTTGTTAAATAAAGAAAAAAGTAATTTTGTGCAGGATATAAAATGCTCAAATAATCCAAATGAAAGGAAAATATTGTTTTCTTAGAATGACAAGATTTTAAATGATAACTCGCTGAAATTTTAAAAATATGAACATTTAAAGGGTCTTATCTGTGTAACTTACTATATCTAAAATACTATTCTGGCAATTTTGCTACGCTTTATTATACAGTGAGACCATTCTATGAATGTGCTGGATGCGGGGAAATTGAGTTGGGTGGTATCATTGAAGATGGAAGATGGCCTTTTGCTACTGGAGAGTGTAAATTGTATTCACTTTACAGTATAGTAAAAGCTGGTACCCTCTGCTCTGTAGACATTGACATGTCCTAAACAAGTTCTGGTTTACTCGGTAAAGATCGTTTTGTGGTATTACAGAGATCTGTTCCTGTATAATGTACCTAAATTATTTTTCCATGTGGGGACGTGTGGCATGTATGCGATTTTTCAGGAATCCCTCCAGAAAGAAATCGCACGGAGTCAGGTCAGGAGAGCGTGCAGGCCATAAAACACGTGTGATAATTCTGTCTCCATAAACGGGATCTAACACCCTTAAGGAAACTGAAGCAGTGTGCAGTGTCCTGTTGAAAATGACAGTAATTATGCTCATTTGTCAACATTGGAAGAAAGGTTGCAGAATGATGAACATAACTGTTTGATTTAGCATTTCTGTGAATAATGAGGGCCCAATTATTCTCTTGGTACTGATTGCACATCATATACCGACATTTGCGTCATGTAGCAGATGTTGGTGAACGTCGTATGGATTTTCTGTACTTACAATACCTGTTATTTTGACTATTACATGGCCATTGAAATAAAACCACGCTTTGTCAGAAATGAAATCTCAATCCATCACAAATATGCCTTTTGCAGGGCAAGACCTTGAAACACTCTCATCCGCAATGTTCCCAGGAGAGTTGAGCACGCCATTCCCCCCTCAATCTGTAGGCCGAGCAAGATTTCCCACGATGGCAGCAACTCATAAAAGTGTCGTATTGTATAAATGTTCACAGAGAAACAGAGCATCTCCCACCCAATATTCAACTATTATGAGAAATGGATCTGCATGACCTTGACATTCAGACTGAAGCAAAAATCTTAATGATACAGTTTTCAGAAAATATTTAGAAAACAATAAAATTTATTTCATTATACAATTAGACATCAATGAAAATGAATTGATTTCTCTTCTCTATTCTTGAATACCCTTTAAATAGAGCATAATAGAGTCTGATATTTATGGATTTTTCTGAGATATATTAATTGTTGTTTATGGAATTTCATTCATCATTATGGACCTTCAAAAACTTCAAATTTTAAAGGCTGTAACATTGCCCTCCATTCTCCTTTCAAATCTCCTCTTTCAATACATGGATTAGATCTATGCCGGATCCACTTCCATAGAAATAATATTTCTAGGTTTTCTATTGGTTTCCTTTTCATCAATTTGTATGAGTGTGCAGCTCTAAATATGTCTTAAGTCTTGAGCTCTCTATTCCGCTAATGTACTGAAACCACTTAATCTTTTTTAAATTCAATGCATAGTTACTCTCTATTCATTATGGTTGAACTGATGTCGTTTAGATCTTTTCCTCCTTGTACATAAGACATCCCTCTTATGTACAAAATCCTCATTTATAATACTTGCCATAAGTTCTTTGCATACTTTTTTCAGTATTTCGTCTGGCTAGGGTTTTATTATGTTGGTAACTAGTTGTTCATAGGCATAGAGAGACAAAGACCCCATTGTTTTATAAAACATGATCCTGGCATCCTTGTGCGTTTAATTTTTTTGTTTTGTTCTGCTTAAGGATTGTAAACTATGTAATTTCTTCTCAATACCATTTCAGCCTTTGTTACATCTCAGGCAACTAAAATTTAAAAATTATTTTATATTTTTATTGAATAGTACTATTTACTTAATATCTACAAGAATTATTTCATTTATTTAATAGTTATTACAATTATTGAGTCACATGGTTCTTCACTTTAGAATTGATCACATCATACTTCTTGCATATCTGATTCAGATATTGAAAGGCATGCTGCAAATTATTTTCATTTTCTTGTATTACAACAGTTTCATCAGCATAGTAGTAGATTTAAAATTCTTTGTGTTATTATTATGTTTCATTAACCAAAAAAATGTTGTTAATACACTGAAACCTGTATTAAGCAACCACTGTTAGTACCATGAAAAAGTTGTCTTCCAGAGAGGATAACGTTTTTTTTTTGTTTTTTTAAATCAAAAAGGGGCTATGTCTTATTTCTATTAACATTTTGAAAGGTTTTTAGTTAATGTGTAAAAATTATTAAAAATAAAATATTTTGATGAAGTTTTAATTTGTCTTCTTAGTATACTTTGACAATGCCTTTTTAGACTCACTAGTTTGTTTTAGTTTTAGTATTCCCCGTGGTTGCCTACTGGCAACAAACTTCATTTTTTGGGGGTAGAATCAATGTCATTTGGGTATGCTTGACACATTGAATTTCTGAGGCTCCCTACGACTTGCTTTTCTTGTATTTCTTTGTTTTAAAAAAACAACACAAAGCAGTGGGACTTAGGTGAGTGCTAGGTACAGGTTCTGGACACAACTCCAAAACTTGCGTGTTAGGGGGCAAATCCATAACCTAGCCTTCAGAGAATGATTTTCTGTCTTACCAGATGATTTTCAAGGAAAGAAAGGTAAGGCTCTGTTAATTCAAAGAACTAAATATTACATCACTTCCACATCTGCCGCCACATTAGAAAGAAGAAAGGAAACCGAAATGGAATAAGCAACTGTGGTACCACTGAAATGAAATAAGCAACTGTGGTCTCAGTATACTGATACATAATTCCCAGAATTTCGCCACTACCAGATTTTTTCAAGAATTGAAACTCAGGCCCAAAGAATGTCACATGAATGTCGTTAACAATGTTCCGAATTTTCACTTCCACTGAAAATTTGATGAACTATATTCTTACAATTTCCTGAAGGTGTTCTCTTAAAAGCAGTAAATTGGTGATTTAGAGGGTGGGTTTTTCAGAGAGGTTTCTTTGTGCAAATATTCCAAAGATTAGATGCAATAGAACGTCCACTACAGAAACCCACTAACTTGTGGGTTGATAATTTTTTTTACTATTTTAGTATTTACCAATACGTACTAAAGGATGTGGCAGTTCAAGCAACTTGTTCCAGACCCTGAACAAATTTTCGGGGTTGGGGGTGGGGGGTGAATGAATACATACATATAGTATATACACACCACTTAATCACCATTTAAGATACTTGCCTTTTTACAAAATAATCAATTTTAAAAACTATGAACATTAGAATCTTGTCATTCTAAGCTTCTAAAATACACATTTCTATATAAATTACAAAATCCAAAATTACATTTTATCTTTGTCATTGTTCAATAAAAACAACCAACATTCAAAAGTTTAATTATGAACATTGTAATGTGAATGTATGAAGTGTGAATGTATTTGTTAGTAAATGTATATAATAAATCATTACAAATTGTACTTACAAACTGTAAACCTTGTGTAGATTGGCCAGTTACAGTTGGAACCACTTTTCCTGTAGTCACAATTCGCTGTTGGGTGAACAGCATATGAAGGGCAGCATCATCAGCTGGATTTTTCTTCGCCATTATGGATTGGATTTGAAAAGGAACTGCCTTCAACTGCTACAGAAAAAGTAAGAAAATGGTATGAGACTAATTAAAAATGTCTGCATTCAATGAAAATTCACAAACATTACATGTACATCACATACTCTTATAAGGTATGATCTGTCAAATTGCCACGTCAAATATGTTTACCCACAAATTCCCCAATTTAAATTTTGAGAGATACTGAAATTAAGAAAATATCTGTATTTAGTAACAAAATATTTTATACATTAATTGACTAAGCCCTAGGGCAGAACAAGACTAGTTATTATAATTGTTAAAAGGTAAAATTTATTAAAGTAAATTATCAACTCAAATATTTGGTTTAAGTTTCTTAAAGCCCACACAGAAGGCATTAATGTAACTTCATTATTACTTTTATATTTAATAATAACCAAGGGTAGTTGGTTTTATTATTGTTAGCTCTGTGTAATCGAACTTATTAAAATTTCCAGACAATTTCACTACACTGTTAGTTTACTAACAAAAATATGAAAGCTTTGAATATACAGTCGCCATATCACAACTATAATTTACCCAATAAACTCAACTTTATGAACAAAAAATTTGAATTAAATAATAAATTAGACTTTATTGAAAATGTTGAAGTTTCATTGAATAATATTATACATTAATATAACTTTACATTTTTACAACAACAACAATAATAATAATAATTAATAATAATAATAAAATAGAAAGTAAATATAAAAATTATTTTTAGATGTGCTGAAGAAATGGTTATTAATTTGGAGAGCCACAATGTTATATAGCATAACAAAAGGCACACAAAATAAACACCTTTGAACTTAATGTTGACATTTTTAAATAAAAGGTGCTACAACAGCACACACTTACTAGTATTATTGGAAATGGTTACTTAATATTATAATATTGCACCTCGATCCTACTTCAGTCAATACTTTAAAAACTCAAAACAATGCAACTCAAAATTAAGCAAAAACAACTAATATGTTGGAAAGGAATACATCAATTGAATCGTTTATTTCAGAAACCTGTCAGATGCCAAAATCTGAAACACGCATTAACGACGGATTATTGTTCAAAGAGGATAGACACATCGTTTAGTACATATTTATATGAAAAATATTCATTTTCAACTGCATTAATAAATAAAAATATTTTGAAATCAGAAAAATTGTGAGACCTTTTCTCACTTTCCTTGAAATGAGAAATTTGGCATTTGACGGGTTTCTAAAATAAACAATTCAATTGACTTGAAGATAATAAACATAGGAACAGATTGCATTAAGAAAGAAATATCTTGCTTCAATATTGAAGGTATAAAACATGTCAGAAAAAATTTGAACTCTCAAAATTCAGAGGTTTTTAATGAAAATTCGACTTAATAATGTCATATTATTAAGAGCAATTCATTCTAACTGAGCAAAAAAAATGTTGAGATTTTTTTTGGATAAAAATTTCTCTTAAATAGATGTAGTTGTAAGAAGAGGTTCAAAAAATGTTTTTTGACTTTTGCAGGTTTTAATAAAAATTCAAACTACGCCATTTTTACAAGTGTACTTTCCTCTACTCAAACAAAAATAAAGAAAACCCATGGAGCTACTTATAAGAAAGGTCTGAAAATGTCCTAGGGGCTTCACAGTAAAGTACTACTAAAAATACTAAGATCAATTTCAAATTCAAGGGGCCCCGGCATCATTCAGATTGATCTGGAAATAGCCGATTAAATGAAAATACTATGTATGGTTTAGGCACGGGTCACAGCCATGTATGGTTTAGTGTGGGTCAGACAGATATAAAACAAACACTTTACAGGACATGTATTTCCAGCAAAATCTCCACATTTTTTGTAACATTGCATAATTTTCTTTACCCTAAGGACATGAGAAAGTAAAAGATATAGATAAGTTCCTTTGGCAAAAATATAAATTTACAAGTCACATGAATATATGAGTTATTTTACATTGTTAAGTATGGAATTACTTCTTAACAAGCAATGATTAGTTTTCAGCACACTAAGTAATTTCAAAAAACTAGTCACTAACTAAATGGACACTGAAATAGAAAATACAAAAACAGAAAGTTCATCACAAATTTATTCCTTCAACAGTTCAACATGAACACTTGGCACATCAAAAAGGCTTATTAAAACACTATCTAGGATATTTTGATCTTGCAACCACCTAAATAATGAATAAACTTTCATGACAAAAATTGATTTTCCTTTGGGAAAAGAAACAAAGAAGTAAACAACGAAACTTTACATATCTCCACCCGTTTTGATGGTGCACAACTCACTGAAGCAGAAGTCGCACACAAGCATGAAAGGCGAGAGTGGACCTGATTATATCAATACAGACATCAGAATTGAAAACGATCCAGAACTGGGTGACTGCAAACAATGTAGGGCAAGGATTGGAAACCATGTAAGCTTCAAAAAGGACAGACTTGTAAAGTGTCTCTACTGAAACATCTAACATATATCTAATACGACAAACGATTCAAGGGGGTGATCACCTTCATATGATTACCTCGAAGGATTTTTCAATACCACAGCTAAATTTTGAACAAAGTATGCTACTACAGCACATACTGTCATGTATTATAAGTAACTTATGTAATACTATAATACTACTAGAACCTGCAAAACTATTTCACAGGATTGCAACGCATAGATAAAAGGGCACCCAAATGGTGACGGCAGGTGGGTGCGGGGGCGGAGCTGGAGGCTACCTACCTCAGGCCCCGACTTAATTGAGGCCCTTCAATTTTAAAAAAATTCAAAACGAATAAAAATGTATTTATTTAAAATTCAAATTAACCACAATGTTATTTTTGTTGCATACAAAAATAAATTATTTATGTATTAGGAGGGAGTGGAGCTTTTGAAATAATTATTTTAGAGATAAATGGATATTTTCCCTTAATCAAATCCGTTCCTTAAAGACAGATTTTGAAATAAGGTAATGTACAATTTTTCGAAAATTTGAGTACTTTTCGCCTAATTTTGCGTGAAAATACGGGCGAGAAAGCACGCGCTATTTTAACATTACTAATTTCTTTCTGGAGGCGTAAATTCTAGGCTAGTTGCGAAACCCAACGACGGTAAGAAAAGAAAACAAATGAGAATAGTATATATTAGTTTAATTTTAATACGAAGAATGCAATACTCTATACATATTTTACCCAACCGTGAGCGCTGGCCTGACGCTGGCCATTCGGACCAACTTGCCTAAAAAGGCTACACGGTTTTTGCGAAGGCACTCAAATGCGTTGGCAAACGACATGAGTGGACGAGGGGGGTATGGTGAATTTTCACGAAAAATGTTCCCTTTAGAATAACTAGCCGCGAAGTTGCCCAAAAAATACGAGCATTCACGAACGGCTGTCGCTCTGGGTTCGCGTGCCATCCACGGCGCTCACATGGTGGGTTGGGGAAGAACTCCCGTAGTCACTCTCTCTAGCTCTAATGAAAACAAAGCTCGTTTTATAGTGAGACAACAGGAGAAAATGAACTTGGCCAGTTTTGTGGGCCAATGGTTGTTCTCGACCCAAAATTAAGTGTGTGCTTGCCTTCTGGTGAATTTCGGCGGGTGGGTGATTAATTCATGGCGTACTACGGGTGTTGTGTGATATAATAACTGCAATAATTGCTTGAATTTAGTATTTGTGAAAAACATTGTTCTCTTGGACAGAGAATTAGAGCAGAAGATTTGCGGACAGCCATTCCATTCAAACGGTTGTCGTTTCAACAAAAATTTGAAACCGCGAAGGCAGGTAAACTTCAGCCATCTCTTACTTATCTATCTATCTATCTATCCGGGCGCACTAGTCTGTATTCGTGCTACGTCAGAACTGGTGCTCTGCGGCCGCAGTCATTAGAGAAACGGTGGATGCGTTAACAGTTCCGTTTTCTTGAAAGCAGACAGTACTCATTAATGGCACGATAATTTGCAAATTTTTCTTCGTGGATTGGTTGCATATAATTTCGCGTGATTATTCAATATTTTTAAAATATCAAAGCTCTGTAGCTAATGTAATATCATTGATTATAATTATTAATTACGATCACAAAATATGTACGAAGATGATCAGTCTCTTAACTTTCAGTACAAAATTGCATACAAGAAAAGATAGCCAGATATTAAACTTAGGATACTCCATGGAATTTTTCGGTATCAAGGATCCACAAAGCATGGATTCTAGCTAAACTACATATTAGAGAAAGTAATTTACTATATATAGGAACAAGAAATTTTTTTTTGGGTATGAATCACAAAACAATTTCTGTTGAAAAATAGGCATGCTTCACTGCAGTAATACAATACTTTCTGTATTCTGTTAGTATACGAGAAAGTAAAAATGGACATACAAAAATCAGGAACTTTTGGAGACGATGTTGCGTGACAGCCTCCCTGATAGCTACGACACTTCGCTGTGCAATCGTGCTCTGTTACAACTGACAAATCTAGGATAATCTAAAATCCTAAATCATTGAAAAACGCACAAATGAAAAGTGGGTGATACTAAAACGTAGCCATGTTTAAAAATCGAGCAGTGTTCGAAGCGATCCAAATATGGCAGCACTCAAGTCCAACAGCGCACCACTAGAAATACACAAACGCAAAAACAGAAACCGAAAATGAACCTTCTGCGGAGTACCAAGACATCAGGAGTCCAAATGCCATTTCTAAAAGAAACTAATCTAGCACACAGTTGACGAGGCAGACAAGGCCCACTGTTGCTACAACAAGCGCAATGAACACTCCCGAATTCACACGACACATACACGAGGTGTATCGACATAAACTTTTCATTTATGCTTCGATGAACACCCATTCACGAGATATATATGTAATGTGGGGATATATATGTAATGGGTGTATGTGTGTTCTTCGACGTAATAATTTTTTTTCGTTCTGTCTTTCTTTTCGATTTCGAAACACATGACACATCTAAACGTGACTTGGTGACACTTGCAATTTCAAGTCATTATGCGTTTCTTCTGCACACGTGAATGGGTGTTCATCGAAGCATAAATGAAAAGTTTATGTCGATACACCTCGTGTATGTGTCGTGTGAATTCGGGAGTGTTCATTGCGCTTGTAGTAGCAACAGTGGGCCTTGTCTGCCTCGTCAACACACATACACACATTACATATATATCCCTGGCCTACGAATCAACATCTCCGACTTGGAGATCGTGAACAACGACCATGAAGTTACTTTTTCGAAGGATCGAGTAGTCCTACGGGACATGGTAAAGTGATCATAACAGCCAACACGATGTAGGATGTTCTACGTACACTGTCGCCATTTCGGAACCAAATATTATCGAAAGTGACATGGAGATCTGGCGCGCACTATTAGCACATGTTCCAGTTGTTGAGAAACATAGGAAAGTTCGATAAATCTTTGGATTTAAATCGTGCCGCGAGTACCGTAACAAAGAGAGTTCACGATCATTCCAGATACAGGCATTCAACGACGCCTTACTACACACACCTCAGTAGAACGGCAAAGCAAAGTACAAGAACTGCACTCAAGGGGAGACTGTCCATTATTTGCCAATCGACTCTGGGCAGCCACCATTGTTCTGGGTAGAGGCTGTGCACATGGTGACCACATCCCCAACTGGTGCCTAACAAATAGACTATCTGATTGAACCCCTTTTGATAATTAAGTCCTGACAACCACCAGATATCTCCACACCTTCGGGAGTACGGAGTGCCTTCTGACGCCAAGGGCAAGACAAGTCGATCTTGTTAATTTTATTGGAAACTCCAACTGCTCAAATGGTATCATATTGGGGTTCCTGGTGAAAAGAATGGCTACATTACCAAAGCCGTTCAGTTTCGGACAGATTCAATTCCGAAATCTGGTTAAAAGATTTCTCTCCAAATGATGATACTGTCAAATCACTTCCAAGAAGAGAAATAGACTCGCAGATCTGGATTCAGGAAGCCGACAATCTAGGAGTCATAAGACCTGGTTGACAAGACTAATCTGGATCGCAATCTTTGGATTTCAATATACCACTCTCCCCAGGGACGATGTTGAAGATCAAAGAAAGCGTTAGCGAAGTCAGTACGAGAACATGGTGGACCCAGCCCTTAGAAGTGAAAAACGAGGACGCCCACTGCTGTTCCACGCGGGAAGAATCAGCCACAGCGTGTAGTATTCCAACACCAAAGACGGGCAAGAAGGTGAAGACCTCGAATCATCGGTCGGAGCCGCCTTCGGGTGGGCACGGCCACCACAGCGGGGAACACAACGCTCACTCGGGTCTAGCACGAGTTTTGTCAATGAGGCTGGAACAGCAAAATATCAAGTCATGCGAGCTAAAATTGAGATGGAATGTTACAGATAATATCCCTTGCACAGTGTATCAGTGGTATACAGTCACTTATTTATGACGTTGCATAGCGTGCCTTCTGTCGCTATTTTATTTTTCTTTAAGTACCACGCCTTCTGCATTCATCGATGAACAATGTATTCGGGGGGGGGGGGGAGGAAAAACTTCAAAGGGAATCGCAGCCTGACGCAATAAAATATTGTATTTCTTTATTTTTTTCAATCCTTCATTTCCCCCTTATTACCATCTTGCTTGGTATAGAAAACGTTACGTAATGCTCCGATGAAAAACGGCGATTTTTCGGCAGACATATTCCTGTGTCCGTCCCCGAAAGACCGAATCTAAGTTTTGTGGGACTTTTAGGCCGAAAATTTGGCTTACGGCAAAATGTCCGACCATCTGTTAACAACGCAATCGGCCACACCGTAGGCGGAATTTTCACCAAAATTAATATTCCCCGAACCATCAGGGGGATGACACGGCCCCTTGAATTTGAAACGTATATTTTGGTTTTTGAGTGTCACCTATGAAACATCAAGAGCATCTTCAAAATGTTCTCCAATTTTTTCTTCACATTTTATTTTTTATTTTTGAAGATAGCAAAGTGCGCTTTTAAAAAAAAAATGGCGCAGTTCCAATTTTCGTTCGAAGGAGACAAAAATGTGAGAAGTACAACCAGTCGTGGAGAATATGCAGAAGAATTAGCTGTGGCGGTTCAAGTTAGCTACTTGTCACAAGGCAGTAAGAAAGTAGAGGAAGCGATCAAAAGGGCTGCAGATAGTTTTCCTCTCACAATGAAGTGTATTAAGAGAGCACATTTGATTCATGTGAAGGAAAATACTGTGAGAAGTTACACTCCAGACAAGACACAACAATGATGACTGATTTAAAGCTATCGAAGCATCAATATATTGTTTTAGCACATAGCACAAAAGAATGAAATTTTAAATTGTATTCCCAATATCATCACGTTCTGGACGTGAAGAAAAAGGGTTGCCCTTCTGGCCCCACAACAATTAAGGGAAACCTCTGCTGAAGTGAAATTACAAAATCTACTTGATCACACTTGCAACCGTCTGATAGCGTTCCAAGATATCTCTGTGTATAACAAATTGTAGAATACTGATGGATAGAAAAGTGAGTAATTCACCTATGTTACAAGACTCCTCTCAGAAGTGCTATATTTGTGATGTATGTCTGTAGCACATAAACAATCTAAAACAAATTATAAAAATACCTAGCCATAAGCAGTTTTCAATTTTTATCTTTAACTACTTCACCCACGCACAAATTCTGGTTTAAGTAGTTTCAACATTCATAATGTGATAAACCTTACCAGACCTCCAAGGCATGAATATATTATTTCATTACATTACAGTATAATGGAAAATGACACAAGGAATGATTCTGACCATTTTCAACCCCGTCGGCTCTACCGTTCTCTTGATAATATTTTATACAGCTAGATGAAGAAAATCAACCACTGTAGAGCGGTGCCCCGCTGATGGGAGATACCTGATAAGAGGAAAATCATGCAGTCTGGTCGACGCCGGATCTCGCCAGGGCAGGGGAAAATCTCGATCCGGCAGGGGAAAATTACAGAAACCTCACGCGATAAAAGCAAGTACTACTTACGGGACCAATGACCTTGACTACTGACGTGCTCCATATCACTTATCAATTGATCACTTATCAATTGATCACTTGTGGTAGAATAGTTTATCAATTCACTAGTAAAAATGTTGCATGTAAATAAAAATGTTCAATGGTAAAGGGGGGTCAAAAAACATTGCCCCTCCCCCCAGTTGTTTTAGGCTGCACACTTCAATGGTGTGCTGTTTTAAACATTGTGAAAAGAAAACAAAGTATACGATAACCCAAAAATAATTACACAGAAACATTAAAATCAAAGATAATATTGTATTTATGAAGGAAGAATATTAAAAAAAAATTAATAATACAAATTACTGTCACCAAACCACGAAAGAAGCAACCACAATGCCTGAAAGTTGACAGAGCTTTTACAAAAACTTCTCATCTAAAAAGTGGACAAATATTTAAAGGGAAAAAAGAAAATAAAAGAAAAAGGGGGGATACACAACTCTCAGCATTTTTGCACATAAATGTTATATCAATAATTCACAATTATTTATAAGCAAAAGGGGAAATCATCTGCAAGTAATAGGTGAAGCTACAAAAGTAGCCATTTCAAAAACACACAACAAAAAAGCTAAGCATGTGACTGAAGTAAATGTTTTTAAATTGATAATTTTTCTGCTAATAATAGGAAATCTAAGCAGACAATGAGTTTAATGCCAAAAAGTAGTGTTATAATTTCATAGAGGGTATTTATTTTTACTTTTAAACATGCATGTTTGGATACTAGAGAGCTCATGGTTCTATGCATGAAGTGCAAGAAATCCCATCTTTAGTAATATTACAAACAGTGAACAAATAATTTCTTACTGAAAGGTAAATGTAAGATTTATAAACATCTGGACAACTCACAAGGAAGAAATTCTATACGAAAGACTTAAAGAGTACAGAAGCAGCAGAATATTATTATTATTATTATTATTATTATTATTATTATTATTATTATTATTATTATTATTATTATTATTATTTCATGAAAAAATATTTAGAAGAATATTTTTATATGAATTTACAATACCAGGCTTCCTTCTAAACATGAGAAGAATTTTCTTCCCTAATTAGTGCAATAAGTTGAAATTTTACTTGGCAATAAAAATGTCAGTACATTGGTTACCTAATAGTATTCTAAATAGAATTTTCTATTTGTAAATTCAGGAAGCATCTCAGCTGCTGAGAGCGAGTTGATCAATCACCATTGTAAACAGACACAGTTAATCAAATATGAAACCACAGTCACCAATAGCATTCACAGTAACAAGATATTTGCAATCTTATTTATATGGAACTAAAAATTAAATAATTAAGACTAGTAAATTTTAAGCTAGAAAAATTCTAACGGAGAAAAAACATCTTTTCAACAATTCAATAACAAGTACTTTCAATAAAACTAGCACCTGAACTTTAGTTATTATGTGGGCAATTAACAGATTCTAGTTTAATAAAATTCCAAGTATAAACTAACGTATTAAAATCATTCAATCACTACAAATTTGAATCTGAAAATTACTTAATACATACTGTATTTGAAATAATGTATTCGTAAAAAAATTAACAAAAATCTACATGTTCAATTAGAGAGAAAGTCTGACCCCCCCCCCCCCCCCGCATTTTGAATATAATTTGTGAAAAGACTTACTTTTAAAAGAAGGAACCGATACACAAATGGGGTTCTTATAGATACAAAATGTGACATTTCATTGTGTGTATGCATTTATACAAATACATACATATATTCGAAACTTCCCCTAACTTCCCCAAAATTTCCGAAAAAGTTAAGGACACTGACACATCATGAGAAAGAAAGGGAAACAAAAAAGGAAGAGGTAATATTAATGCAATGTTCCATTTGTTACATGTACATACATACAATTATGTTCACAAAATTCAAGTAAGTTACTATTTCTGCATTTCTAGATAGATAAATTCAGCAGTAAATATTAAACATTTTAGTAACATGGCAGTTGTTCAGGGATCAAATATCACTCAAATTTGACATAGGACAATATTGAGAAAGTCCAGTTTCAGAAACTCCAAAGGCTAGAAATGTTATAAAGTTTACAGGGGGGCCACTCTTTTCTTGGAACAAATTACCCAACTTCCAGGTTTCCCGGTACATTTCACACTGTAATAACTTTCTTAAGAAATAATATTTAGTTTTACACTTGTCTCAAAAATTTCCCAAACTTCTACATTATCTTCATGTTTCCTGATTAATAAATTACCCTGACATTTGCCATTTTTTCAGAAAGTGGTCAAACTGGATTCAGTATTTTCTTTAATATAGGGCCACCTCAAGTGTAGGCCATCTCAGTATTTTAGATGAAAATTTCAGTATGTACTTCTTATGTTATTCGTATTCTTTCCAATAAAGTTGGTGAAAATTGCAGGGAATTAGCAGATTTTTGAAATCAGCATGTTCTAAGAAAATTGCAGGTGGGATCTTGGAAATACAAATATCTATCTATTTGTAAAATTGTTTGAAAAATTATTTAGCTGAATTTAGAGATATTAGCATATTACTCCCCCTCCCAGATTTTTTGGTTGCCAATTTTTTGGGGGGAAAAGGAGGGGGGCTTACATTTGAGAAAATACAGTAAAATATAATACAAAAAATATATTTTTAGTAAAAACGTGAAGGTATTTTCAGAAAAATAACACCATTTTACACAAGGAATGGTCTGATCAGCATAAGCCTATTATACATATTATGTGCAAATATGGAAGTGTAAATGATGTTAAAATTAATGTTTTAGCTAACATCTACAATATGTGAACATAATATTAAAATAGCACTCGCCACCCCAGAGTGCAAATCAAGCACTCTATTCTAATATTATTGGGTGAATTTTTAAAGATTTAAAACAATTTCTTCCTTCTGCAGCATTCAAATACAATGAATACACTTTTCAACTAAGGTCATACAATAGCTTTATTTCAGCACTTATTTTCCCAGTAATTGGTAGCATTTTAATAATATCCCAGTACTTTATCATGCACTAAAAAAATGCAGGTTATACCACTATCAAAACACTAAATAACGATCTCTATAATACAAAAGCCAATTTGTACTATGAAATTTCAGAAAGCAAAGAAATTTTTTGCTACACATCCTTAACTTTTTCTGGAAATTGGAATATTATACACAGTGAGGATCAACTACACACAGAATGGTCCATAGACAAGGAAAAGGCCCCAATGATATTAGTACTTGTAATGGTGCATGGACAATAATCAAATTAATGAACAATGCACAAATATTGCATATATTAGTGATTTGCCTTAAATCCCCCCCAGCTCATGGACCCTGGTCCCTCACTTTTAGTTGTTCTTTTGTGAATAGCCCACAATGCTGCATACCTATTCAAATTCCTTCACTTGACTTTCTTCTCATCATCAAAGACTGGCAGAGCTACGTGGAAACAGGAGGAGGACAAGAACTCCAGGAAATGTTTCGCAGCTTTAGGGAATCAAGTAGGGAATCCTGAGACTGACTTCAAGAATATAGGCAATTTGTGTTGGCAGTTAAACAGTTCACATGAAAGCAAAACTAGATTCAAAATGACAAAATATGAAAATTCATAACAATTTGTAACTTCTTTGCAAATGCAACGATCAAGTGCCTGATGATAATAACATCTATATAGCTTCCACATAATACATTCCACGAGTCACAATATTATAGATTGGAACTAGAAAATTCAAAATTTCTTTATCCAAGGTTTCCTCTTGCTCAATCACAATATTGAGTTCTTAGCTCAATCACAATATTGTTCTTCAGTAGTAAACCCTGATGATGCTCAAAGTATGCACATGTGAAGTAGTTGCACTCAAATCTTCATGACTAGGCACGTAAAAGAATTGACAACATTAAAACAGTAACCACAAGAAATATATTGCTCCACAGCATATAAAACTTATGAATCAAAGAAATTGTTTAAAACAATTCTTTTTGCTAAATATCAGCTCACTGAATATGTCAATAATCTGCATTTGTCACAAATCACCAACAAAGATAACTGCAAATAGTACACGCAATTGCAGTATCCTCTGTTTTTATGTCTAATATCAGCTCTCTCATTCGCTAAATTAGAATTGAAAGATGGCTAATTGGGTATATTCACATTATAAAACATCACTCATTCATGTTAAATTTGTTTCAAAGGAAATCATCAGAAGACACATTTTCCAAATGGACATGAAGACAGTTTCTTCAACATAGAACGAGGTGCATGATGTAGCCTAAGAAAGCAGTGAATCACAAAACTTCTTGGTGCATATCACACAATGAGGCATACAATTATCATTGAAAATCACTGAAATAGAATAATGCCAAATTATAACACTCTTCTCATTTGTTTAATTTCCAGGTACAGGCACATACCAGGGATTTCCATTCGCAACTGCCAAAGTCACTTAATTTAAAAACTCATTGGCTCTTGATTCCAGGAGCAAGCATTGCATCAAAATAGGAACCCTCTTCAAAATTTATCTGAGTATATAATTGTTTCTTATTTCAGAAAACAAACTTTTCCCATGGCCACAAAATAAGTTTCTTCTTGTCACTTGTCACACACATCATCTTGTATGATGACAATAAGAGGCCTTCTCGAAGTTCTAAAAACAATTATCTTCTATTACCATTGTTTTTGTATTAATATTTTTCCTTTTATAATTAAATTTCTGAATATAATTATGCATAAGAAAAGTCCTATTTTTTACCAACAATAATCTTTCATTGGCAAAATATTACAAGTTCAACATTCTTGAGACATTGCACTGCAACAAATTCTTCAGATCTGATTCATCTGATCTCAACAGAACAACCAGAAAGTGGTGGACAAGGGCCCAAAACTTTTGATGAAATGGTTGGTAAACCCTAAACACCATGTGAACCCAATTCAAAATACAAAAGATGTTATATATACATACATTATTTTCTCTCACTGATGAGTTTACAACTTCTGTACTAAGGTATGTATCAATGTACATCTCTGTGCACAATTGAATGAAGAAATTGGACAAAAATATTAATATAAACTTTAAATGAGCTTGGAAACAAATGTTTCATTTTAAAAACATGCATAAATAACAACTGTATGTGCTTGTTGAAATAAAAATTATTTTTTTCTGCTGGACAGCTTATGTAAATTATTTTTTTTAAATGTCTTGCTTATCATCATTTCTCTCCAAAATTGTACCCCTCAATACTAGAATGTAATAGACAACAACACAAAAAACTTAAACAGTTCAAACAGAACCGATATGACTACAACAGTTCGAACAGGATTTAAGCTGCCCCAAAATTTAATGTTTTTTTTTTTTTTTTTTTTGGGAAATCTAGCAATAGGTGTACATACAATAAACAAAAAGTTCACATTGTTGAAAATTGCTGATGAAAAACAATGTGTAGCAACATTTCACTTTTACATTTATACTATGACATAAATGGAATGTGAATTTCACGTTGGAGTTATGGACAAGAGTATTAATAGTATTCAACAATAGTCAATTCAAAGTAACTTCGGAGTTTATCAACACCAGCTTAAACCCTGCCATAACAAGGAAAACAGCTAAAGAAAATATAGGCACCATGCCACTTGAGAAAATTAGTCGTTTTTAATTTACCTTCTGACTTTGTGGTGAAAGATGAATGGTGTGCAGTTTCTGGAAGATACTTCCTGGTAAACCAGAAATCTGCGCCTGAATTCCAGTAAAAGTTGCCACACCTTGTGCAGATCCAGGATTGCCTCCAATGGATGTAACAGGAATCGGTACCAAATGGGGCAGAGCAGGACTTACATTATTCACATGTGATTGATTGCTATGAAGATGAGGCAACAAGGTTTGTGCACTTGAGCACATTGATGAAGTATTCTGCTGTTGAATTTTAGAGCTTCCAGTACCTGCGTTATTAATGTTATTACAATTTGAGCTGCTGAGACTATTTGTATTGATGCTACTATTGCCAACATTACTATTGTTATTACTGCTGTTGCCACAATTATTACTGATGTTACTACTGCCAGTACTATTACCATTGTTACAACTTCCAAGATTATTCGTACTGTTGCTAGTGCTGCTACCGCTTACATTATTGGCATTGTTGTCATTGTTATTTGAAATAACTCCATTGGGATTAACTGGCATGTGTTGACCAATCTGCACATTTGTTGGCATACTCATTGCTGATGTGTTACAAACTTGTAATACTGATGGATGCATTCCAGTTTTTGAGAGAGTAGTCAAAGTATTGGAATTTGTAGGAAGATTATTTGCACATGAAATCACAATTGATATAGTCCGAGAGTTAAGGTTATCAACATTTGTTACAAGATTTGATTGAGATGACTGTGGCGGTACATGAACTATCTGAGCAGGTGACTGGGTTGTCAGTTGCTCTTGTCGGGCACGCACTATAATGGATGCTGAAGGAGATTGCTGCTGCTGTTGTTGCTGTTGTTGCTGCTGTTGTTGCTGCTGCTGCTGCTGCTGCTGTTGTTGCTGCTGCTGTTGTTGTTGCTGCTGCTGCTGTTGTTGTTGCTGCTGCTGCTGCTGCTGCTGTTGTTGTTGTTGTTGTTGTTGTTGCTGCTGCTGCATAGTTACTGTTGTAGCTGCTGATGTTGTAGTTGTTGTTGTTGTTGCTGTTGCTGTTGTTGTTGCTGCTGCTGCTGCTACTACTACTACAGTTGGAGTAGCAGTAGTAGTAGAGGTGGTGGTGGTAGTAGTAGTAGTAGTAGTAGTAGTAATAGTAGTAGTCGTTGTGGTAGCAGTAGTAGTTGTAGTAGTAATTGGAGAAGTAGCGGCAGTAGAAGTATCTGTAACTGGCGACGATGCTGTTGTTGATACTATTGGTGGTGGTATAGGAAGTGGTTGGGATGGAGGAGGTGGTGGTGGTGGTGGTGGCAGCAGTGGCTGCTGATGAACTTGCTGCTGTTGTTGATGTTGTTGCTGTGGTGCTGCTAATGGTAACTGTTGCTGTTGAGACTGTTGTTGATTCTGAGGATGTTGCGGTTGATCTTGACGTAAAGAAGCATGGTGATGAGGAAATTGCAAAGGTGGAGGTTGGGATGAATTACTGCAAGTTTGTCCATTGCTAGAAATTTGATTTTGTTCAGTATTTCCAGGAATAGCACTTGTGTGCTGCATTGTCACTTTGTTTAAATGTGGTGATACGGATACAACTGGTAAAGTCAAATGAGAATTAGTGGTACTTACACTGTTTCCTGACTGACAAAACACACCTGCGGATATCTGACCAGTATTTTGATTAGCAGAACATACAGAAGATAAAGGAGGTACAGTTGTGGTTGCTGGAGTAATATTTGTTGGTCCTTTTATATTTGGATTAACTGTAAATGGTGCAGTGACATAAAATGATGTAGTTGTAGTTGTTTCCGAGGCAATTTTTGCAGTAGTAACTGGAACTGAAGTTGAATTTCCTACTATTATGTTTTGACTGGTATTTTTGGCAATCAATCGTTCTTGTAAAGAAACCTTCACAGAATCAAATTGGTTGAGGTTTTGTATTGCTGTTACTGACGCTACAGTACCTCCTGTACCCATTTTTGTTATTTGTCTTTCCACTTTCTTCTTCTTTTTCTTTGTACCCTGTCCTGCCAAAGAATTTGCCACACTAGTAAATTGTGCTGTTTTTTCAACTTTGTTCACTATTAGACTAGGATGTGACTGAGCAATGCTCTCAAGAAAATTGTTTTGAATATTAGGAATAACATTAGAAGAATTCTGACCAGCGTTTTGTACACCAATAGCAACAGTCTGAGTTTGTGTTTCAATAGATTGTTGCGAGGTATTTTTTCGAGATGATACCTGTGCTATAGTTTGGCTCGGTTGTGATTGTGATTGGTTAATTAAACCAATAACTGGAGGGGGACTATTTATAGAAATTGAGGACGTAGTTGAATCGGTTGAACACCGCCGTAAGCCGGAATTTAATTGCTGAAGTAAAACACTTTGTTGAGGAATGAATTTTGTACTATTAGTAACTAGTGACGAGCTGGATTTCTGTTGATTATTATTGAAGTTTTCAACTGTATTCCCTCCAATGAGAATTGTACCAGCATTAAAGGTCAAACCAGATGTGGAACCCAAGACTTTGCTAAGGGTAGTAATTGGAGACATATTCATCAAGCCTGTTTGTTGCCCTTGTGCTTGTTGAAGACACTGTAGCAATTGGGGTCCAGCAATTGGAATGCCTCCTTGATGAGCAATTACTAACTGTTCAGTCCCTGTATAAGGCAATGGGGAACTGAAATTTGAACTATTGGAAGGTGCATTTGATGATGCTGGAGGAAGTGTGGCCATTAATGGTACATTCGTTGTTGATGATACTAAACCTTGTAAATTCTGGATTGAATGTAGGCCAAGAAACATATGAGTGCCATCAGTGTTTGCCATAGTTGTTTTTGAAGCAGCAAATGTAGTTGATGGAGCTGTGGAACATACAGGAAGTAGCATTGTATGGTTATCTACCATTTTAGGCACAGCCAGAGAACCAGCTGAATTCAAATGCATGCTTGTGCAAGATGTGCTTGTTGCCACTCCTGTTGTTGGCATTTCAATGGCCTCTGTTTGTGTCATAGTTGAATTCCCAGAAACTATTCTTTCTGAATGATTTACTGATATAATTGGGCTAGTAAAGGATGGTGGGCTAGAAGATGGCATTTTTGTAGAAATTGTTGTCAAACATAATTTGGAATTCTCCATTGTAGCAACTGATGAACACTTTGATGTGTCAAGTTGTACACAGTTACGCAATGAAGGAGTACTTGAAGAATGCACTGATGGCATGAATGTCTGAATATTCACACTGCTTGAGGAATTTGTACTTGGATTTGAAGAACTTCTTGATAATGGAGTATTAGTTGATGCGTTAGTACTGTGGCTGTTCATTGATGGTTTTCCTGAGGCACTACTGTTTATTAAAGATGAAGGAACACTGATACTTCCAGAGCTGTTGCTCACCATTGTAACTGACGTACTACAGGGATTCACAGTACCCAAAATACACGGCGGATTTAAAACACCAGAACTATTGGTTATATTTGTGGAATTGGTATTAGCCAATTTTCCTGATGTTTGAGCCAATGCAATATTTGCAACAGCATCTTTTATATCACTAGTAGTTTTACACGACACAGCAAATCCCAACGAATTTCCAGAATTTGATACAACACTATCAACCTTACTAATGTTTTTAATGCTTATATTTGGAGGTTGTTGTGCAACTAAAGAAACCTCAGTAAACAAGTCTCTGACAAATGTACTTGATGCCTTTGCAGACGGTACATATCGCTCTGACAACGTTGCACTAGCACTTTGTGACAGTTGGGCATTAGCCGCAAATGTGGTAGAAACAAAGTGGGCAGGATTTGCTTGTGATCCAGCTGAAGGGGAAGGAGAGGCAGAACCAGAGGTTCTTGTGTTAGTGGTGTTGGTTCCTGTAGAAATAAGGTGCGGTGAACTGGAAGTTGCATTCTGTTGCTGTAAAAGTGAAAGAAAATCGAGTAAAGAAAAAGTATTTGGCAATTTCACATTTTAAAGAAAACAGTACAATATTTTAATTAAATGTTTAGGATAAGAAATCTTCTAAATTCAGATACAACTATACAGTTAGTACCGCAAAGAACAGACCATACTACTCATATATGAAAGCAGAGTATAATTTAAATAGAAAACAGAAAAGTGCTCTGTGATATGAAGAAAGAGAGACTAGCTACAGGACTACGAAGGTATCAAAGAAACGTGCAAATGGAGAGTATAAATGAAAAAAAGCAGGTGAGCAATAAAGGACATGTACGCAAGAATACCAGAAGCTGAGCAAGTGACTGAATGCAATGACAAATCCTTTAAGGAAACAAGGCATAGACTGAATGCCCCTATTTTCTATTTTATGTCTTCAAATTTTAATTTTGCTAAAAATTATATATTTATTTCTGTGGAGCTTTGGAAATCTCATTTAAACAGTACACACAAGTAAATAAAATGTTCCAGCATGCAAAATTTGCAGTAGGCATGTTAGTTTAAAATTGTCAAGACATAGCTGTTCCGAGGGGAAATTGTAGTACTCGCCAAATATTTAAGTATTACCATATTACAAATTGTACTACCTGTTACTCGTGCAATATGCTTCAAAGTTAACCTACAAGTTGAATAAATTTTGAAAATTAACTATTTAAAAAAACGTGTTTATTCACAAAGGAAATTAAAAAAAAATATACACACACAATATTATGTGTGTGAGCGCGCGCGTGTGTGCGTGAGTGAGAGAGAGAGAGAGAGAGCGCGAGAGAGAGAGCGCGAGCGCGCGCGAGAGAGAGAGCGCGAGAGAGAGCGCGAGCGCGCGAGAGACAGCGCGAGCGCGCGAGAGAGAGAGCGCGAGAGAGAGCGCGAGCGCGCGAGAGACAGCGCGAGCGCGCGAGAGAGAAAGAGAGCGCGAGACAGCGCGAGCGCGCGAGAGAGAAAGAGAGCGCGAGACAGCGCGAGCGCGCGAGAGAGAGAAAGAGAGAGAGAAAGAGAGAGCGAGCGCGAGAGAGCGTGAGCGAGAGAGAGCGTGGGCGAGAGAGAGAGCGTGAGCGAGAGAGAGCGTGAGCGAGAGAGAGCGTGGGCGAGAGAGAGAGCGTGAGCGAGAGAGTGTGTGTGAGCGAGAGAGTGTGTGTGAGCGAGAGTGTGTGAGCGAGAGAGTGTGTGTGAGCGAGAGTGTGTGTGAGCGAGAGAGTGTGTGTGAGCGAGAGAGTGTGTGTGAGCGAGAGTGTGTGTGAGCGAGAGAGTGTGTGTGAGCGAGAGAGTGTGTGTGAGCGAGAGAGAGTGTGTGAGCGAGAGAGAGTGTGTGAGCGAGAGAGTGTGTGTGAGCGAGAGAGTGTGTGAGCGAGAGAGAGTGTGTGAGCGAGAGAGAGTGTGTGAGCGAAAGAGAGTGTGTGAGCGAGAGAGAGTGTGTGAGCGAGAGAGAGTGTGTGAGCGAGAGAGAGATAGTGTGTGAGCGAGAGACAGAGTGTGTGAGCGAGAGAGTGTGAGCGCGAGTGTGCGAGCGAGAGAGTGTGTGAGCGAGAGAGAGTGTGTGAGCGAGAGAGTGTGTGAGCGAGAGAGAGTGTGTGAGCGAGAGAGAGTGTGTGAGCGAGAGAGTGTGTGAGCGAGAGAGTGTGTGAGCGTGTGTGGCTGTATCGAAAAAAAAATAGAATGCAATGGCTTAGTGAAAAAGTGAGTTTTCGGTGCAAGAAGAACATCGGCACAAATAAATCTGGTTTTATAATGGGTTTAGGGGTGCCACAAACGTCATAAACACTTCATTTTATCTACTTTTAAGAAAATAACGAATAATTATTATTTATTATTTTAACTTTCCCGTATACGTACGTACATACCGAGTAATATACGCATTATAGGGAAAGTTATGTAATGCTGCAGAAAATTGATTTCGAGATTTCAATGGAAATACGTTTTAAAGTCCCCTGAAACCGAAAAAGTGTTTCTTTTCAAAATGTCCGTCCGATGTCTGTGAACACTACTAGCGCCTAAACCATGCGTAGAATTTTTTCCAAATTAAAGAAACCCGTGTCAATCTGGTTCGAGCCGAATCTTTGAGATTTTGAAAAAAACATTCTTTAAAACTTGTGGGTATTGTACATGAAGCCCTCCGGACATTTTCAATATTTTCTCAAAAGTGGCTCAAAATTAATTTCTTTAAATTTCTTGCGAGAATAGAGCAAAATATACTTAAAAAGGTGGCATATGTCAGATTTCCATGTTTAACTCTGAATTTTCGAAAATTTCAAAAATTTTTCGGGCGTTTTCTTACAACTACAAAATTGAAGATAGAGATTTTCCCTTCAAATAAAACTTGTTCTCCATAGTGAGTTCTTTCATTAAAGCTATGTACATTTTTTTAAAAATTTTAGTAGTTTTCGCGCAATATGGGCAATTTAAAACAAATAGCCAAACAATATTTTCTCAACAATAGCTCCAAATTTTTTCTTTAAACTTTTCGTATGAATTGTGCTAAATGCACTTAATAAGATGACATAAAAGCAATATTGCTATATTCTTTTGTTTTTTCAAAAATTACACATAAGTAATTTTTTGACGTCCCTAACGTTGATAATATTTACATTAGCGGAAATTTCTTTATATTAATGTATTTGTGAGTGCATGTGCTTTAAATAACGTGAGACAAAGTTTCGCGAAAAACAGTTTGCCGTGAAAACTAGTTCAAAATACCGCATTTTCAGAAACGCTCAAACACATTTTTCTCTAAAACGGCTACAAATTCTTTCTTCCAACTTTTCCAACAAATTGTGCTAATTGCACTGTTTAAGATGACATAGAATTAATTTTGCTTATTCATTTTTTTTTTCAAAAATCACACAGATGTAATTTTGTTTAAAGATTTCTCACGCCTTTAATATGCACATTTCCAGCAATTTGTAAACATTATTGTATTTGCAAGTTAAAGTACTTCAAATTTCGAACTGACAGCGTTTAAACGCCATTTTCTTAAAAACAGCTCCAAATTTTTCACAGAAAATTGCCATTAAGGGCGAGGTTTTACTGTTCTTTAATATTCTTAAAATATTTCCGTTCTATTAGAATACCGAAAAGTAAGAAAATTTCCAAAAAGTACTTTGGATGGCGATAGATAGCAGCTGGCAAGAGTATGTGGCAAGTCCGAATGGCTAGCCGAGACCAAAGAAAATAGAAAACTAATGCGAAGTCTATGCCATTCTGAGCAAACACTACTCTCCCGTATCCATACGTATATACGGAGTAATATTCGTATCATGAAAAAGTTAAGTAAAATTAAGGAAAATCGACTTCGAGATTTCAACGGAAATACATGTTTTGGGGTCACCCGATACCGAAAAAGTGTTTTTTTCTTTCTTTTTCCAAACGTAGAATTTGTTTCCAAAATGGATATTCCCCGGTCGATTTGGTTCGACTCGAGGCACTGCGATTTTTAAAAACTTCTTTTCAAAATTTGGGGGTACTTTACATGCACCCCTAAGGGCATTTTCAATTTTTTTTAAAAATGGCTCAAACTTTTTCCTTTAAACTTTTGGTGGGGATGTTGAATAATGTACTCCGAGATGGCATAAAGGCATATATCGCTCTATTCTTTTGGTTTCCCCAAAAATTACAAAAACGTAATTTATTTGATTTGTCTCTCGATATATTTCGTCGTTAATATTTCCACTAGCGGCGATTTATTGCCTTTATGAGAACATGTACTTTAAGTGACGTCAAAGTTTTTACAAAACTCAAAAGCTTTCTGTGAAAACAAATTCAAATTCCCCACTTTCAGAAACGCTCGATCGCAATTTTCTGAACAAACTGCACCAAAATTTGTCTTCCAACTTTTCGTACTTATAGTGCTAAAAGCACTCTGAGATTACATAAGATTCATTAAGCTGTATATATATATATATATATATATATATATATATATATATATATATATATATATATATATATTTAAATTAAACAAATGCAATTTTTTAATGTCTTACGTCGTTAATTTGTACATTTTGAGCCATTTGTTAACACTATAGCATTTGTGAGCGGAAGAGCTTCAATCAAGTTTTTCGGAAACTCAAAAATTTTCTATGAAAAAGATCTTGAAATTTCGCATTTACAGTATCGCTTAAACCCATTTTCTTAAAAACAGCTCGAAATTTTTCAATGAAAATTGCCATTTAGGATGACGTTTTACTCTTCTTTAATATCCTTAGTAATACTTCAGCTCCACTATTAGTAAACAGAAAAACTGAGAAAATAAAAAATAAAAAAAAAAAGTACTTAGGCGGTGATAGATGGTAGCTGATAAATGTGACAAGACAAAAAAGCAAGGCCAGATCAAAGAAATGAGAAAAGTAGTACAAGAAAATCTGTGCCATTCTGTGGCACAACTAGTTTCAGATTTCTTCTGCGTTTCAAAGCCTCAAATGATTTATTGACATTCCCACGTGCAAGAATCATGCAACCAAAAACGTTCCACACAGTGCCACACATTTATGAAACTAAGAGTTTTTCAAAACAATTGTTTATCTTAGTTGTTTCAATTTATAATTATTTATTACTTTATGTTACAACCATAATAAGTATAGTGTTTAAAATAATATGAAATTGTGTATATGAAATTCAATTATTCTATTCATTTTAATTCTGACGTAAACAATGTGTGTATAAACTACACATTATGATATATTCTGTATAAAATAATTTTGACTTCTGCTTCTTTGTGGATTTGAATGTTGCGCCGAATTGATGCACTCGTTCATGAGGCTTTACCAACGAGCTAGAATATACTAGAGAGGCTGACCTAATGGTTTCAGCGCTCTTGGTCGACACTCGACGCAACCATGTTTGTTTGTTGTTGTTTTTTGCAATAAAAACGTGAGATGCCTGATGGTGGCATGTTGTTTGTACCAGATCTTATTCCTATATTATTGTATTTTTGTTAACCTGTATTTAAATTATATTAGTGGTTAGAATAATATTCACAATACCTTTAGTGTGTTTGGCAACTGTAAAAATCAAACCACAAATGTGTAATTTTTCAAGAGTACCGCCTTATTTGTAATCCGTTTGTTTGCTTCCTATTGCAACAACATTCACGTTTAGGCTTTATGCCAACTACAATAAAATTTCAACAGATTCCATTCTAATGAAAATAACTGATTCAGGAAGCAACGTGTACTTAAAGTTTCTCTATTCGTTCCTCTGACAAAGACATTCGCCTTTTTAATGATTGGTTTTTGGTCGTGGAACACACAGGAGGAAAATTTACATACTGCGCGGTCCACGCCCACCCGGCCGTAACCAGCGCCAAAAGGAATACTATTTCCCCGGAGGCCGTTGCTTTGACTGCAAAAACCATGGCTATAATTTGCTGCAAAGATGGAGGCGCTTCAGCCACGGTATGTAGTATACTCTAGCTTGTTGGACTTTACTAAACACTCTGGTGACAGTTCTCTGAACTTCATTATTTGATGCGAAAACAAACAGGGAGGAAGATCTTACAAAGGCGTCACTTACTGAAGGAGTAGCACTTTCGACTTAGATTACCACTTTTGTTTGCGGAGGTATACTAAATATTTACAGTTTATTTGTGAGTTCTTTTAGGTACAATTAATTGACTGTTGAACTTGATTATGTGATTTCTGACACAGGTTAATGCATTAATGAGTGTGCCTCCTTCAGTGGCGCGGGCCCGGGCGAGGCGCGGGGCAGCCCAGCAGGCGCGACGACATGGACACACTTGCACGCACCGAAATGAGGAGGGCAAAATGTGCCTCATCGACTTCCAAATACCATAATATGGATATATATATATATATATATATATATATATATATATATATATATATATATATATGTATGTATGTGTGTTTTTTGTTGATGTTCTGATATTATGATGTTTTTTTAGGCTAGTAACTTCCAAACCCTTTTAATATCTCTACAAATATGTTCAACGCAGCCTAAAACTGAATAAAGAAATCATAGTTTCTTGTTGTTTTTTTTTTTGTTAAACATAGTTTATGAAATATTCTTCCAGAAAATTGTATTACTTATAAACCTGTTTTTATCCTCTAATGCACTGTGGTGGATGAACTCCATATATATTTCTATATGATCATGTCTTTTTTTTCTTTTTTGTTAGTCAAATACAAAATAAATTTTCATTTTCCTCTTTTTCATCAGATTTATTCGCAATTTAAGTCAGACTTCCTATATTCTTTAATTTAACTTTCACAAACGTATAAATCTCAATCCTCTATAACCTTTTAAACTTTCAAATTTATTTATGATTGAGAAAAACGCCATTCAGTGACAATTTATTAGCTCAGCATTGTCATTGCTGCCCACCGCACGGTGCAGATTCGGCGGTCGCGCTCTTGGCACCGTGTGCTACTCACTTTTCCGGCTACATGATGCTTCTGTATGGAAATGTTAGTTAATCTCATTACCTGAGATTTCGAAATGCACAAGAAATTTGAAAATATGAAAGGGTAACTTTTCAGAATGCATTAACGTGTGCGCCCCCTTCAGCGGCCCGGGCGGAGCGCGGTGCAGGCCAGCGGGCGCCTTGATACGATGCCCTGTTGCACCAAAACAGAGGAAACAAGTGCTTGTAGGAATGGCACAGACTTTCCGTGCTAGTTTTCAATTTCCATTGGTCTCTGCTAGCTATTCGGTCTTGCCACATACTCTTGCCAGCTGCCATCAGCGCCACCCAAAGTACATTTTCTTTTTTAATTTTTCGGCTTCCTAATACGAGAACTGAAATATTATTTTAAGAATATTAATAAACAGTAGAACTTCGTCCTAATTGAATTTTTTTTGAAAAACTTGTAGCCTTTTAAGAAAATGTCATTTAAGCGCTACTGTAAATTCGAAATTTGAACCTTTCACAGAAAACTATTGAGTTTTCGAAAATCTCACACGACATTTCAAACATATTCAAACTTCAAACAAATGCAATAGTGTTTACAAATCGCTGAAAATGTGAAAATTGAAGACGCGAGAGATCATTCAGGAAAATTATATTTGTGTAATTTTGAGAAAACAAAAAATACAGCAAGAGTAATTCTATGTCCTCTATACAGTGCAATATATCTGTTGGCAAAGTTTGAAGAAAACAAAAATTTGGAGCAGTTTTTGAGAAGAAGGCGTTTAAGCGTTTCTGAAAATGGGGAATTTTGAGCTCATTTTCACGGGTTTTCGGGAAACTTTATCTGACATTTTCATCACGTGTACTCATAAACAAATAAATGTAAAAAAAAGCTGCTAATGTAAATATTAACGTGAAAGCCAAGTCAAAAAATTACTTTTGTGTAATTTTTTATAAAACAAAAGAATAGAGCAATATGGCGTTTATGTCATCTTATACAATGAAATTCCTACTATCTCTACCAAGTACAAAAATAAAATTTGGAACCGTTTTTAAGAAAATCGGGTTTATGTTATTTTTTAATATTGAGAATATTTCACGCAATATTGCGCGAAAACTACCAAAATTTCAAAAATCTTAATGAAAGAACTAATTATGGGCAAAAAATTTCATTTGAAGGAAAAATCTTTATCTCTAATTTTGTAGTTGTAGGAAGGCACCGAAAAACTTTATACTTTAGAAATTTTCGAAAATTGAGAGTTAACAGTGAAAATTGTACCTATGCCACTTTTATAAGTGTATGTTACTCTATTCTTACAAGAAATTTAAAGAAAAAAATTGCGCCCGTTTTTGAGAAAAGTTTGAAAATTTCCAGGTGGCTTCATGTAAAGTACCCCCAAATTTTGAAGAATGTTTTCCAAAATTTTGAAGCTTCGACTCGGCTGCCAGATGGACGGTGGCTTCTACAATTTGGAGAAAATCATACGCATGGATTAGGCGCTCGTAGTGTTCACAGACGGACGTTTCGAAAAGAATCACTTTTTCGGTATCAGGGGACCCCAAAAACGTATTTCCGTTGAAATCTCGAAATAGATTTTCCGCAACATTATATTACTTTCCCCTATACTACGTTCATTACGCCGTACGTATACGGGGAAGTAAAAAGTAGCTCATGGGCTTCCAATTGCAATGAAGTGTTCTCTAACTTCTAGTAACTTCCAAAATAGTTTCATATCTCCACAAATATGTTTAATGCAGCCTAACAGTGAATAGAGAAATTATAAAGCACTGCGGCTCAAACGTGGGTCGTTGACAGTGATGGCGAGCGTCACAATTTTAGCCGATTATAATGAAATAGTTAATTGTTTAAAGCAAGGTTCTTAAATAGGGAATTTCAAGCTTAAATCTTAATTGAATTAAAAGTATTTTGGATAATTTACGGAGCTATGGCCATTTGAAGTGTCTACTTCTATAGTTTTAATGTAAAATCTGTCATATTCGAACTAATGTGACCCACTGTTTGGGTCAAATAAGAAACGTTAGATCATAAAATTGTGAAGTGGGCACCACCTCAGCAAAAATTCCGTTGATAAAAATAACTAAGTATTTATTCATTATTTTTATAAAAAGTAGCGAAAAAATATGAAAATGGGGTGTTTATGGCTCCTCTAAACCCAATTTGAAATCGGTTTTATTGGTGTCGGATGTTGTTCTTGCACCGAGAACTAACATTTTTTCGCCAAGCCATTGAATTACATTTTCTTCTATAAAGCCTAATATATACAAAGGGCGGTCAAAAAGTTTCTAGCCCGAGATAGTTACCGCAATATCTCGTACAATCTACGTTAATAGCTTTTATTAGGATACTTCGTGAATGTGCAAGGGAAATGTCTAGAGCACAGCTTTATTCGTTTTGCCGGAAGAGTGGTTGATACGCGTTGATTGTCATTGTGTAAGTAAAATGGAGAGTATGAAAAAAAAAAAAAAAAAAAAAAAAAAAAGGTGCCGTCATTGAATATCTTTATTTGAAGGGAATACCGCTAAAGGAAATTGAGGACATGCAGAAGTCACTGTTTCGTCTTTTGAAGTTCGTCTTATGAGAAAAACCGACTTCAAACAAGGGAGAGCCAGTGTGGAAGATGCACCAAGAAGTGTGAGAACCTTCAGCGTTGGTACAGATGAAAAATTGTCGGCAATTTACGATATGATAATGCAGGATTGCCGAAAAACATTGCAACACATTGAGGTTGCATTTGGAATCTCCCATGGGCGGGCTCATGACATTATTGTGGTTATTTTGTGGAAAAGAAAATATTCTTTTTTTCGCGCGCCGGTTCTTTAGTATCAGGACAACGCATCGGCAAACGAAGTCTTCGCAACCCTGGAAACTCTCCATGACTGCGGGTTCGAATTCTTACGTCATCCACCGTTTTCTCCTGATTTGGATCCATCAGACTTTTTTCTTTTCCCAATCCTCGAAAATGACCTAAAAGAACGTCGATTTGACACTGGAGAAGCAGTGATTGATGCTGTGAATTCCTGGTTAGGCTCGAAACCAAAAACCTTTCAACGGTTTTTTCAACGGTTTGCGAAAAATTGTATGATCGTGCCCGCAAGTGTATTAGTGCACAAGGTTATAATGTTGAAAAATAAATTTGTGTTATGGAATATGTCATGATTTCTTTGTTACGCTAGAAACTTTTCGACCACCCCTCGTATATTTTAAATTTCATATATGTATAGATGAACTGAAACATGATATGGCAGCGATTGACTGGTAATCAACCAGTGTTTCCTCCATTTGTGAGGACAGTTCTTTAGGTAATGAATTATCCTTCCGTCTTCCATTCTTAAATGAAGTCCACTTTTCCATAAAAATTACATGAACCATAAATATTTTTTAATAATGCTCCAAACCATCACATGCCACAAACAGCTATACTTATATATTTTTGTAACTTGGCGGATGAGTCCCTGTCCTTACGATGGAGTATCCCTCGGCATTTCTAGTCTCGACCGTATCGTGCAGTACTGGCGATCACGCGACATTTAGCGGCACGACCGAGAAAGACGCGAAATGCCGTGTCATATTCCATCCTGAGGGCAGGAACACATCCGCCAAGTTATAAAAACTTAAGAACAACGTAACAAAATCTTTAATTTACTCAATGTTAAATTTTACAAGAAAAGTCTGCCCGTTTAAATTACATATTGAAGAAAAAGAAATAAATAAAAATAACAAAAGAAAGAACAATAAAATGAAAATTGTACTGAATGTCAGTCTAGCTGGATTTGGAATCAAATTGAACACTGAATGCAGTTGCTTAGCCACTGAAAGCACTGCAGTTGTGAAATAAAAGTACGAATTGCAACAAGAATATTAGTATTATACCAAAAATGCAATTTCAATCCCATGAACTCTCTTAGATTGATGTCCTTATTTAAGATGAAAGTTGTCAACCCTACAGTCATCATATAAGCTTGAAAGGTTTTGTAGTACAATAAGGACAGAAAAAAATGCTTGTGTTCACAAACATGCTGGAGAAATTCACACCATTGATGCCCAAAGAACATTAGATACGAAATGCTCTAGTATAATAAAGTACAAAATGGTTTCCAATCAATAGCAGCCATTATGAAACTCTACAAATGGTTTTGGGACGAATTGTAGTTTGAATTTGAATGGTTTTGAAAATAAACCACTTTATGACAATTAATTATACAGAAAAATAAATAACTTATTTTATTAATTAGTAACCTCATGACAGAAAATCATGTATGATGCCAGTAATACAATTGAACTGGAGACAAAACCCTCTAAATAACTCACAATTAAAATTAATAAATAATAATTAAAATATTAATATTGAAAATGAAGTTTTATTTGAAAACTCCCTCAGAAATACCCAATGGTGGTGCAATCAGAAGAACAAAAGAAGACAGGTAGATGAACAAACAGGATAGAAAGAAGATAGACGAGTAAGAGGACAGGCAAAAGGGAGGACGATCAAACTGTTAGACAATTAGTGGGCATATAGGCTAAGGACAGTCAAGCAAGCAAGCAAGCAAGCAAGTTCATAGCAGGTAGATGGAGAGAGAACTCATGGAGCGATACAGTACATACATAAATATACGAAAAAAGAGCTGAGAGAAAAATAAACGTACAAATGAATTTACCTGAAGAAGATGGGATAATACTATATGATGGTGACTTTCTGAAGGCATTGCACTGCAGACACTGGTTGTGGTGGTGGTTACTATGGTGGTAGCAGAGGTAGTAGTAGTTATAGTAATGGTACTGGCATTTAGAGTAGTGGTAGAGACAGAAACAACAATGTTGGCAGTATTGCTATTACTACTATTGCTATTATTACTGTTTATACAACTCCTACTACTATTACTACTACTGCTACTATTAGGACTAGTAGCAGTGGTAGAAGTAGTAGCAGTTGCAATAATGTTACTACCACCACTACTACCATTACTAGCACTACTACTATTACTACAACTACTGCTACTACCACCATTATTATTAATGCCACCACCAGAACATGTGCCAGTACTGTGTGCGGTCAGCAGAGCTGACAACTGACTATGGGCAGCTAGACTATGCTGCAGTCCTTGGCCCGGTTGGGGAGTTATATTTTGTAGAAGAATAGGTGGATGATTTGTTTGGCCTGAAGCCAATGCCTGTAATTTTGAAAGGCATCAACCATAAAAACTCAGCTACTGGCAAGAAAATAGGTAACTATCTCTACATCATGAATATACCTACACCTAACATACACAAACAAAACAGAAAATAAAGCTGCCATTACACAACCAGCACTAAACAATCCTAGTAGCCAACAGAAAAGAAATACAAACAAGAGCAACCATCACATACTTTTCCACAATTTTGCCACTATTTCTTGAATTACTGTATATTGTGTGGACATTGTAAGAACATACATTCAAATTTCACTCTGTACACCTGACTGAAAATTAACATTCAGGTGAAAAAATACATTACAAGGGTTTTCAAATGTGAAAGAAATAATTATTTAAAGAACATACTTACACTTAATAATAATTACATTCCATGTGCACGTTTTGATGCTTATTTCAAAAACTTCAATCAACATAGGCTTTATTAAAATTAGTGTTAATGTAAGCGATTTTTATTCTTATAATTTTAATTTTTAATAAAATGAGCTCAATTTTACTACATTTATTTCTCAAATTAGCTTTACAGTTTTTCCTCATTAACGTGAGGTGTTTAGTTTGCAAAACCAGAAAAAAGCAAGCCCCAAAATTTATGCTGTTGTAAAAGTAGGTTTAGGTTGGTACAATTTGTAAATATCAACATTCTAATATGGTAAGTCAAAAATACAGTGGAACTTATGGCAACTCCTATAATAAATACCTTTACCTAGAACTTGTCTCTGTACTTTTACCATATCCATGCAACCCCTTCTTGGACACTATTCCACAAAGGTACTTTCATTGTAAACCCCACATCATACAATTTAGAGGGGATCCACTGTACTGCGAATGCCTAAATGTTTTTCAATCAAACAGAAAATCATGCAATGCTTCACAAAGTACTGGAAAAGCATGTGATCGTTCATTCTATTTCACCAAACCCAAAAAGTTTTCTACTTATCGCATATCACAATATTAAAGCTCCTGAAGCTGAAAATTTCCAGGCTTTCTCAAAACAAAACAAAATTTTTGTTTACTAGTATTTCTCAAGATGCATGACATCCTTACAATATAAAATGGAAAAGCGATATGAAAGCTACAACATACACAGAGACCCTGGCAAGTCTTTCTATTTAAATTAAATTTGCATCTCTACTATAAGCTGAGCACTAATTTTTGTCAATGGAGAACATGCTCCAAAACATTACTAAAATAAATTCTGAATTATAAAAAACTCTATAATTTTAATCAGTAGTAGTAGTAATAATAATAATAATAATAATAATAATAATAATAATAATAATAATAATAACAGCAATAAAAATATAGAAAAACAACAACTAGATATTGTGTTACAGATAAAGGCATTCATAGGAATTTGATACACAATGAAAAACAAATAATTTACACAGGAAAATACATTATATTTTCTCCTCCCTTTCTTTTTTTCGCTACACAGACCATTCACAACAATAACTGAATACTACTACTATCTAATACGAATTTCTAAATCTGTGGATTGATGTAGTTTAATCTTGCATTTTGGCACATCAATGAATACTTTTTGACGAGACTTTACCATCCAAACCAATTTTACTATAAAACCCTGCAATTGCCAGAAGTATTATAAACATTGTGCCAAAGGAGAGTCCGATACAGATACTTAATGACTAGAAATAAAAATTTAGAAAGGTGTTTGAACTTCATTATCGGTTTTTTCTTTAATTAAATTAATTAACCTACCAGAATTAATAACCAAATAACACATTATGCACATCAGCTACATAAGTTTTAGAGCAATCAGTTCAAAACCATGGACTTTATTTTTTAGTGCACCTCAAATCTAATACGAAAAAACAAACAGAAGAAATCACAAACATTTTTCCATTAAATGATTGTGACATAACTGGAGAGTAGAGGATAAAATTAAATAAAATTCTGCTGAATTACCTGACTATCTGCACATTGTACAGAGGTTGGAGTAGACTGAAGAACAACAGTTCCATCTTCCAAAGTAAATCTTAAAGAAGCTGGAGCTCCACTCTACACAACAAATGAAAATTAATAAACACAAGATATTACACAAATAGTAACATACCTCATACACAGAAACAGTGCACAAATATAGAATTCGCTCATAGAACATACATGAATCGGAACTTGTGATGAACTGTGCAACTGAGATAAAAGCTGAGATTGCGATGAGTTGTGTGTATGTTCCGTAACTTGCTGACTACTGCTTGGAGCTGGTATACCCACAATTTGACTTGACTGCTCCTCTTGGTCAAACATAGTCATATCATCATCATCAATACCTGCAAGTCACAAAAAAATATTTTGTCAAATAGACACACCACCATTGGTCATAGTTCTAAAAAGTTTTCTATCAAAAAATTCCCAAGACAAAAGATCAATTCGCATTTTCTTAAACTAGGGTTCCTAAATGGCACATACTTTGTCTTATTATTAACTTTTGCAATTTTCAAAAACTCACAGTTCAATGAAAATGAGACCTTTACAATTTTTTCAAGCGCCCTTTGCTCAATCCGTGGACACATTTGGAAATTGCACTAACTTCAAGAAGAAATTACATGAAAAATACTAGCTTTTTACAGAAAATTGTACTTGAACATGTGAACTTTCTTAATCTTATTTTTTAGAACGGATTTCATTTAAGACATATCTATCTTGAATATTCTACTTCTGAAGTGTTAATTATCTGCAATTCTCGAAAACATGGTTTTACCCAAAAATGGGACCGGCACCAATTTTTTAACCATTATTAGATACATAAGAAGACAAAATTTAAAGAAAACTAGAGGTGCAACAGCATATACTTTCTCGCATTATTGGAAACTGTAATGTAATATTCTAATATTGCGATTTCTGCTCTACTAACACCTCAGCCCAAACAAAAATAAGTCCTATTCAGCTAGCCCTAGCTAAATAAGTCAAGTCCAATTCAACTGAAGCAACTATGGTGCACATCTGCATTTAATTCAGTAGTCAGGAACAATAGTCACTTTTACAAATAAAACAAACAGGAATATATTTATTTGTTACAGTACTTGCAGCACATTATACAGAAAAGTATGAATAATTTCACACAAGTTTGCCTTGATTACATTGACATAAACTGCCATCTTTTTCATTACCTTCATTAGTGATCAAAACTTTTTAAACGAAGCAAGGAAAATTAGAATGTGACATTACAATATTTTTGTTGTAATTTTCGAAAATGTAAAGTTCGTCGAAAATGGGACTGGCACCACCTGCTACATAGCGGAGAAAAAATTAAAGGAAAAATCTGGAGCCGTGTTAGTGAAAGTTTCTCGAAAGTCTTTCGAAAATTTAGGGATCAAATTCATATATAAAATATCTGTTTCAAATTCAAGCGGACACACCATCACTTCAATCGATCGCAGACTATCTGTTTTGGAGAAAATCTTACGGTTTAGAAGCTAGCATTGTTCACAGACGGACAGAGGTTTTGCCATAATCCAAATTTTTAGTATCAAGAATCCACCAAATGCGGATTTTGACAATGTTTTGAGGACGTATTTTACTCCACACAGGAATGAGATTTATCCACTTTTGCATTACGAGGGACCAGCAATAAAAGCTTTTCTGTCGAAAATTCACACTTTCCTCTAACATAACAATAGTTTTTGTATTTAATATTTTAAAGCAAATAATTGTATAAAAATTGCCCATAATTAACGACAAATATGTGAAAACTACTGATCTTTTACAAAAATTGTACATGTACTTATTTCAAGATTTGTCTTGGAAGAAATTTTATTTAAGAAACCAATGACTATCTTCAATATTGTGGTTGTAGGGACACTGAAAAATGTTTGAACTTTTTTAATTTTCTAAAATTCATGGATTTCAACCAATATGAGAACCATAGCACTTTCTTTCATGTTCCACTATTCAAGGACTAAGTTCAATCAAAAAATTTGGAGCAATTTTTTAAAAATTTTGGAAAATGTTGACTTGGCATTTTTTAATCTACCACGTGCATCTTGGGTCAATAGATCAACAACTCCCTACAAGGAATCCACATCTAATACATATATGTTACATTACAACACATTGCCGGATGGCATTAAACAATTAAAATGCATTTAAAGAAAAAACAGTTAAAAACTGATGTGCTATGGGGAGAAGTGGACTCTGGGCAAGTTTTCTTAAATTCTAGAATTCCCTATCCTAACCCATATACAAGTTGAATTCTGAATACAGATGGAAGTTAGCACTTTTCGCAAGAATTGATAATTGGTTGAGCGAGTGATTTCCGGTGCGTCAATGGCAGAGATCCGTAAGTGTATTGCATGTTTTCATTGCAGGATATGACAAGTGATCTCGCCCCCTTTAGCTGGCGACATCCGGCGCCGACCTATGTCGGCTTGCGCGGATTTTCCGCAACCAGATAACGTCCACCAGCGAGGTATCGCTCCGGTCGGGAGAACCTCTAACCTCACGACTGGTCTCCCGACAAGTGAGATAGAGAGTGTAAGTAATCGATGAGGAAGATGAAGGAAAGATCACGCATGGTCCGTGGCCCGTTTGTTAAGGAACTGCTCCGGCGTTCGCCTGATGTTGATCGGAGAAACCACGGAATATTACCAATCAGAGCAGACGGCCGCTATCTAGCTAATATCGAAAATCCTGCCATCGTCGGGACTCGAACCATAGGACGCAAGAATCGATAAGAAAAATTCACTCCTGTGTAATAAAAACTATCTGCAAAGCCAAATCGGCAAGATTATGGCTACTACCCCTCATAGTGCCCTTAGTAAAGAAATCGACTTCCTGCCATGAGAACATGGAGCACAGTAATTTGAATAACTATATTTCCCAAAAACCTCTAGAAGACAGGCACTGATAGTGACCCAAACCCTCTTCTCTACTCCTACCACATCTAGCAAAATAAGATCTCAACAATATGTGCACATAGTGAAGTTACATTTATGTCCAGAAGCAAAACAAGGGGCCATCTCAGCATTCGCTCAAAGGATCAGGGAAACTGGAAGAAAACCCCCAAGATGGGGGTCATTGACCCAAAAGCTGAGGTACAATACTTGTTACAGGTTATTTAGAATTATAGAATCCAAATGGTAATTAATACATTCAGCCTCGCCATTAATAAAGACATCATCATCATCATCATTATCATTATTATTATTTACATTCAATAGGACTTTTCTTTTTGATGCTCAGTATAATCTATGACTGTATAGAAACAGTTTTGCAACAGAAAAGATTTTATTTGGCACTTTAACTTGTGTATTGAATTCAATGTTTATTTCATCTGGCAATGTATAGTAAAATAACATGCATGTAATGTTTGTGAATTTTGTGTAGTGAGCTGATAATATTGATACCCGATGAAAATGATTACTATGTCGAGTGTTATAGACATCGGTATTAGCTGAAAGCGTGTTCCCACTAATAATAAGTCATTTTTGACAAAAGCCACTCATTCGAAAATCAAGAGGCACAGTAATAGTAGAATTCCTAGTTTAATAAAGAGGAGCTTACAAGAATCATATGGTTCGGATTTACTTATTCGTATAATTCGTTTTTGTAATCTAAACATTTGAGAGCTATACAATGTGTTTCCCCAGAATATTATGCCAATCTCAGGCGGGAATGAGCATTCACAAAATAAACACAACGAGCAGCATGAAGGCAGACTGCATTTGAAATAATTCTGAATGCATAGGATAATAAACTTAATTTTGTGTTCTATTCATTTAAATGGATTTACCTTAGCATTGATCAATCGCACATCATTCATTTTAACGTAGTTTGCAATTGTTTATTTGAAACGGAAAACTACAGTGAAACTGTTTTTCCTTTGTTTACTATTAATTTGTTATTAGGGAACCAATTTGAAACATCTGATATTGTACTATCAACGTTTTCTTTATTGGAAAGAATATATGTACACAAAATTAAGTTTAAAGTAAAATGTTTTCTGCTGCATAACTGCTTTGAAACAATTACACTATACTGACCATCACGAAAGAAAATAGTATTTATTTTAACAATGATATTTAATGTATTAGTTTACCTCTGCATTGTAAAATTAAAAAAGAAAAAGACTAATCATGCCTGTAACAAGTAATGAATATCAGCTTCAGGTTAATGACCCCGATCTTGATCAGGTTTTTGTCCACTTTCCCTGATCCATTCATCAAATGCTGACATTGCTCCTTGTTTTGCTTCTGGTCATAAATGTAACTTCACTACGTGCACATATTGTTGAGATCTTAATTTGCTAGATGTGGTAGGAGTCGAGAAGAGGGTTTGAGTTACTATTTTGTTAGCAATACAAATAAATAATAATAATAATAATAATAATAATAATAATAATAATAATAATAATAATATCAAATCTGCAGTTTGTTTACCAATACAAATAATATTTCTGTAATTCGGAAGTGAAAATTGCTAGTTTTCAAACGTACGTAACTTCGCCGTTTTATAAAACTTTTTTCGTCGTTCAACTATACTTCACTTTTTATAACGACATGTCAGAGGCTGTCTTCATGATGCAATATTTCACAGCATTTCGCGCCTTATATCCTTGAAGAATTTCATGTCATTGTAACTTCTTGTTTTTGAAGAAATGAAATAACTATAGACGTTGTCATTGCCAACAATAGGATTTAACATAATAGCAGCTTTCGATGGCTTGGCCATCATCATCAGTTGTCTGCTGGATGGAAGCCACAAAACAACTACCACAAACGACGACGAGGTAGTCGTTTTGTGGCTTCCATCCAGCAGACAACTGATGATGATGGCTAAGCCATCGAAAGCTGCTATTATATTAAATCCTATTGTTGGCAATGACAACGTCTATAGTTATTTCATGAAAAATGCCAACGATAACACACCACAACACCTATATCTTGTTTTTGAAGATGGGATTTTGTAATTTTGTAACTTTTCATCATCATCATTAACAGTATGTTGAAAATAAAATTCATGAAAAATAATCGCATTTACATCGAATGCCCAGGAAGTGTCATTTCGACTCCTTGTGTATTGTCCCCCTCCTCAAGCTTCTGTTTCATATATTTCAACGCTGAAATTTTTGAAATGTCTCTCCTAGTATTTTGGATACCTCTTGAAGAAATATGGGATCATTCTTTCCTTTTGTTCCTTTACATTTTTTTTTTTTTTTTTTTTTTGGGGGGGGGGGGTGTCATTGTGTTCAATACATGCAAATTCGTGAGTTGTTTCGTGAGGGTAGCTAATATATCACAGCATTGAAAATTGTCATTTTATGCCATTTTCAATGTTTCTGGGTCAGCATCTGGTCTGATTTTTCAAACAAACAATGTTGCGGTCACTTGATTCGTGACAAAATGGGGAAGGAAGAAATGGGGCAATGGTGGACAAAAGAAAAAATGGGCCAAATTGACAAATGAAACAAATGAATAATTGGACAAAATGGCGCAAAACGAAAATGGACAAAAACGAAAATGGACAAAACTGGACAAAAATGGACAAAATGGGAAAGGAGATAAACGGGCTAGAAAGACAAAAGGGGCACAGGAACAAAAGGACCAAAGTTTCATAATCTATTTCTTATAATACTAATGAAGATAAAAGTCTTTAAAGGGCATTACATTCAGTGGATATTTCAAAAATTGTCACTTTAATACACTTGTGATAATTGTTATTGTAAAAGTAGTTTCTTTACATTTATTCTCAAAAACTGTTTTGTGTCAATGACATATTTATCCAAAGATTTATGAGCACTGGTAAAATCTAAACCCGAAAGTCCGCTAAAATTTTTTTAATTAATCGTATCCTGGAGCCTTTCTTCCAAATGTTGACAAATTAAAGAGCATATTTATGGTCATTTTCAACAGGACTCTGGAACCACACATGCTTCTTCAGTTTTTAAAGGGGGTTCATTGCTGTTTATGAAGACAGAATTATCAAAAATGTTTTGTGGCCTTCACATTCTCCAGATCAGACTCCTTGCGATTTATTTCTTTGATGATTCCTGAAAGATCGCATTGTTGTATTGCAACTTCACGACTTATAATATTGAAGTAAAAGAACTGTGGGTAATTCGAATTTGCAAATTCAAAAATGCAAAATTACTCTAAGCTGCTATTGCTATTGCAATATCTATTAGCTACTACTACTAGTACTACTACTACTACTAGTACTACTACTACTACTACTACTACTACTAGTACTACTACTACTACTACTACTACTACTACTACTAGTACTACTACTACTACTACTACTACTACTACCAGTACTACTACTACTACTACTACTACCAGTACTACTACTACTACTACTACCAGTACTACTACTACTACTACTACTACCAGTACTACTACTACTACTACTACTACCAGTACTACTACTACTACTACCAGTACTACTACTACTACTACTACCAGTACTACTACTACTACCAGTACTACTACTACTACCAGTACTACTACTACTACCAGTACTACTACTACTACCAGTACTACTACTACTACCAGTACTACTACTACTACCAGTACTACTACTACTACTACTAGTACTACTACTACTACTACTAGTACTACTACTACTACTAGTACTACTACTACTACTAGTACTACTACTACTACTAGTACTACTACTACTACTAGTACTACTACTACTACTACTAGTACTACTACTACTACTAGTACTACTACTACTACTAGTACTACTACTACTACTACTACTACTACTACTAGTACTACTACTACTACTACTACTAGTACTACTACTACTATTACTTTTTTTGGCGTAGTCGGCGCAAGTGCTAACCGAACAAGAGGCCATGTCGAACCGCCCTTTTTTCTGCTCTCGGAACCGCCAGTTTGGCATCACGTCGGGGGCAGTGGGCTGTCTATTATTGCATGTCATCTGATTTGTCATAGCTCCCTACGTCCCCCCTCCACCGCGGTGATTAGGGGTTCAGGAGTGTACATCGTGCGTCTCTTTCGTCTTTTTCTTTTGTTCTTAGTATAGTAGACATATGTGCTAATTTTTCTCCAGTTTCTGTTGCTTTCAGTCATTTTGTTTGTAATGTTTTCTGTCGTTATGTCCTCCCCCAGTTGTAGATTGAGTTCGAACCTTAGTTTTTCCCATCTACAGCAGCGGAAAACTGTGTGTTCTGCTGTATCTTTAGCCTGACAGTAGCGACATAGGTCATGTAACGTTTTACCAATTCTAAGCGCATATACTCCAAAATTACCGTGTTCTGTCAAAAATTGCGTTGTATGGTAGTTAAGGTGTCCATGTCTTCGTGTCACCCAGGGCTTTATATCTTTAATCAAACGTCGAGTCCATGAAGCATTGGCCGTGTTGTCCCATTCGCTCTGCCATTTTTTAAAGGATTGTTCCCGGGTCGTCTCTTTTGTTGTGTCATCACATCTTGCTTTATGTAATACCATTCTTTCCTGGGCCAGAATGTGTATTGGAATAAGTCCTGCTAGAACCAATGCTGCCTCTGCAGAAACTGTTCTATATGCACATACAATTCGCAGCGCCATTTTTTTTTTCGTCCTGACGAGTGTTGTCTTATTATATTTACTCTGTGCTGCTTCTGCCCATATAGGTGCAGCATAGAGTAATATATTCTGTATTACAGAGCTCAGTATTTTCCTCTTCCCTTGGCTGGGGCCTCCTATATTTGGCATCAGTCTACTGAGTGCGCCAGTTGTCCTTCCTGCCTTTTCGGTTACCATATTAAAGTGGTGTGCAAAACTGAGTCTCTCATCTATTACTACCTCTAGATAATTGACTGCTTTGACCGTTTTCACTGCCGTGTCTTGAATTTTGAAAAGGACAGGTTTGAGCCTTCGTTTTCCTGGCAGAAGAACGGCCTCCGTTTTGTGCTGTGCCAGGGTTAGATAGTTTTGTGTCATCCATGCGTTCACTATACGCAGGGTTGCGTTTCCGTTGAACGTGAGTTCTTCAGTCGTCTTTCCGGTCACTACAATAGCTAGGTCGTCTGCGAACGCGACGAGTGTCGTCCCTTCGGGAGTTGTTTGTCGGAGGACTCCGTCAAAGAGTATGTTCCACAGTGTTGGACCCAGAACTGAACCCTGTGGGATTCCTGCTGTCATTTCTAGTTCTTTGCCCTTTACAACAGTAATTACTCTTTGGGTTAAGTACGCACCAATGATGTTAATAAGGTATCGTGCTATGCCTCTTTCCTCCAACTCCCTCATTATTGCGGACCAAGACGCACTGTTGAATGCATTTTTTACGTCCAGGAGTATTAATACACTCAGCAGGACTCTGTCGTTAGCCTTCCTTGCTGTACTGAGAACATTGTCAATAGCCTCATGCGTCGATTTTTGTTGTCCAAAGCCATACTGTCTGTCGCTCAAGTTTCCTGTTCTATAAATTTCCTCTGTTAATCTCCCTAGTACCACGTGCTCGTATAGTTTGCCGAGAGTATCCAGCAGGCATATGGGTCTGTAGCTTTTGAGCCCAGGTTTAGGTATTAATAGAACTCTGGCCTTTTTCCAGGTACGTGGGAAGGTACCTCGCTTTAATAATGTTTCTAGGGTACGCTTCGTGTACTCCAAGTCCACGTCAACCAGCATTTTCACTGCTTCGGGCGGTATTCCATCTGGTCCTGGTGCTTTGCCTTCTTTTAATTTCTTTGCGGCGTTTCGGAGCTCGCTCTCTGTCAGGGCTGGTATTTCATTGTTGTCCTTTTCGACGTTCCATATTTTCTTGGTGTGCGTTGGAAAGAGACTGTTTATGATATCCAATCTTCTTTCTAAAGGCAAATGTACTCTGGGCTCATTTACTCGCAATGTTTTGATAGCTATTCTATAGCCTTCGCCCCACACATTTCTTTCAACATTCTGGCATAGTTGGAGCCAACACTTCCGTTTTTCTAGAGCAATTCTTTTGCAGAGGGTCTTTTTTAAGTTTTTATAGACACTATCAGGTCTCGGTTCGCTCGGGGAATTTGTTCTTTTCTGCCTTTGATGTTTCCTCCTTGCGGCAAGGACTTCCTTTCTTAGTGCAGAGAGTTCAGGTCCCCACCATGGAGGATCTATTTTGTTGACTCTTGGAACGATCTTGGAGGTTTTGCATGCTTTCTGTAGACGTTTCATGCATTCTGTTGGTGTATAGGTGGGCCTTTCGGGTGCACTGTCTTGTAGAGCACGTCGCAATATCGTTTGGTCAAGTTTGGTAGCCGGAGAGGGGGTACTCCGCGGTTCTGTAGTTTTCAGTGTTTCCGATATTTTGAAGGTTATATATCTATGGTCGGTATGCGGTTTGTTAGGTTGTCAGAACAAAGTAATATATCGATAAATGATGTTTGCGTGCCTCTTACAAATGTCGGTTGTGTTCCCGTGTTCATAACCGTTAGAATAAGTGCTGCTGCCCAATCTGTAAGCATTTTTCCCCTAGGGTTTTCTTTTGGAGATCCCCAGTCCGCGGACTTCGCGTTGAAGTCGCCAGCCACTATTATATTAGTGCCTTTCCTTCGAAATTCTAATTCAAGCGCGTCCAGGAATTCAGAAAATACCTCTATATGTGTGTTTGGCGAGATATAACAACTGCAAATATACAGCCCTTCCACGTTGACCCATACAAATCCCTCGCCATTTCCATGCTCCGTGACTCTAATCGAGGGGTCTGTTACTATGATGCCCGAGTCTGAGTTCCGATCAAGGTACCACCCTTTATTTGTTGCCATATTTTTGTTGGGCTCGCTTATGAGTATTAGGTCGAATTTTAATCTGCTTGTCGCTTCCATTAATAGGTCGTGGGTCGTAATAAACGTATTGACGTTTATTTGTAGAACGTTAATCATGGTTGAGCGTTTCTTGCCTGTCTGAGAGCTTTCCCGAATGGCCTGCATACTCCAGTGCCTGCCCTGTGGTCTTCCTTGCAAAGAGGACAATAAGCTGGATTCTTGTATGCATTAGCTATGTGTCCCTCGTGTCCGCAGTTATAGCATTTGTTTCTTCTGTCTTCGCCGCGGCAGTTTGTTGCAATATGTCCATAACTCCAGCAGCGATGACACCTCCGGACATCCAATCTTCAGTTAACAAAGCAGTACACCATTCCTACCTTTAATCTTCCTATTTTACATAGGTGCTTTGCAGTTGCTTCGTTTGCTTCGACCGTGGCCGATTGAGTCTCACCATATGCCGGTCTCATGGATCGGACAGTTACGTCTTCATTTCCTGCCTCCGCGCGCAGTCTTTCTTGGAGTTCTTCAGCTGTTGTTATTGCATCGAGCTGCTTAACATGTAGTATTGTTCTGCGATGATCCGCGATATGGGCATTTGTCCTCTCAAGTTGCTCCGTTATGATACTTTTGACTTCCATTTCACCTTCTTTCAATGAAAGGACTAAGTCACCTGCTTTTGTTTTCCTGACGGAGTTCACTTTGTCTAGAGCTCCTGCCCCTTGCAGTTTATTTTTAATGTCCATCAAAAGCTCCGCATACGTCTTCTCTTTGTCTTCGCATGATACCACCAATCCAGTGGAAGGTTCTTTTGGGTCTTTCCTTTTTAGCTGTCGTTTGTTCGGAGCAGGTTGGCGTTGAGGAGTGCACACCTGGATGGCTATATTTGTATTTGCAAAGATACATTCCGATGTTTTCCACAACTCCAGAGACCGTTGCGCATTGGCATGTGCTATCATTAGGTTTGACCTGTTATGGTCTATTGCCAGTTCTTTCAGTAGAGTAGTGGCGTTGTAAAGACTTTCGCTGGGCTCATTACTGTCTTTTCCGGGTTCCACTGTAATTTGGTACACCATCCTGGTCTTAGTTCTTTTGCATCTCCCTGTTTAATTCTGATGCTCTGTTCTATATGCTTAATTTGTCCGGTGCTAGAACCAACATCTTCTGCGTCTAGGAGTTCAGGATACTTTTCCAGGAGCTGGACTTCCAAAAAAGGTTTCTTTTCTTGGTTTTTGTGTTCGTCTGTGACAATAACAATGTCTCCATCTCTTGTTTTTAGAGGGTTTCCAAACACCATTTTCGTTCTCTGGAAGTAATCTTCTAGCCAGAAGCATCTCATTAGTTTCTCCGACTCCTCAAAGTTATTGGCTTTTCTGATTTTTTCTCTAAACAAGTCACAACTCGCAGTCTCTTCAGGAAGTACAGTTGGCACTACTACTAGTATTATTACTACTACTACTACTACTACTACTACTATTACTATCATTACTACTACTATTACTATTAATACTACTATTACTATTAATACTACTACTATTACTATTATTATTACTACTACTATTACTATTATTATTACTACTATTACTATTATTACTATTATTATTATTATTTTGAATATTGCACATTACTTTTCTTAAAGAACTCATATTTTTTAAACTAAAATATACTATCAATATTGTATTTTAGTAATTTTTGAAAATGCAGAGTTCGCTCAGATGAGACCAGTACTATTTTGTTTCACTGTCCTTGCTACATCTGAGAAAAAAATGGAGCAGAAAATACTTTGTTTTTACATAGAATGAACTTCAAGGAAGAAATTAAACAAAAACTATTGGTTTTAAAAAAAGAATGTACATGACCTTTTTTTTATAGAACAAATTGCCCTGTTTCTAAATTTTCAGAACTAATTTCAATTATGACAAAAATCTTTATATTCAATATTCTAGTTCAGAAATGATTATTTTTTTGCAATTTTCAAAATTAAAGAAAAATAACAGAAAACTGAACCCCTCACTTTGATACACATTAGGAGGAAATTTGAAGAAATCATTAACAGCCATTTATGCAAAAATATTTGTTTACAAAGTTTAAAAATTGCCTTTATTTCATGCAAAATTAGGCAAAAGCTATTCAATTTTTGAAAATGTGTATATAACTTCATTTCAAGATCTGTCTTTGAACAATAGATTTTATTAAAATAATATATCCATCTTCAATATTGTAGTTGAAGACGCCGAAAAAAATTGCAGAGATTTCTGCTACCACTACAATGTCAATCATTGTCAAGTAATGCTCGCTTTAATAAATGGGCAATGCAATATCAGAACACTTTAATAGCATGTATTATTGAATCTTTCATTACAGGATGTTCCAAGAATTAACATACATTTTAAAAGCAGCGGGAAAATATCCAAGCATCTCACAACCAGTGATGTTAGCAGACTATCACTATGTGTCCGTGCCCGAATTCAAAACCAAATCATCATGAAGTGCTCTGCTTTGCAAATAGATCCTAACCTACAAAATCATTTCCACAGTTGGAAAGGTTATTAATTCTAAACCAAGTGGGAAGCAGGTAGGAATCATATCTTGTAGTTTTCGCATTTTAGTCATTTTTCATTCTGCCATTTTTATTAAATATTGGAATGCAGCTTAAAGTACACTCCTCTCGTTAGACTAAATCATGTATTCAAAATTATTTTTACTTTCTCACCTTACGAATTCCTCGGAAGAAGAGAAAGTTATGAAATCGAGTGACAGAAAGGCCAAAATCACCAGAAAAAAACCTTATTGCCAGGAATTGGTAGTGAAGTGGATAAATCCTGTTGCTAAATTTAGAAAAAACACTAGTGGCATAGACTTTCTCACAGTATTTAGTTTTCTAATCTCTCTAATCTGAACTAGGATTTCAGTTGTGACTGATTTTCTTCCCAGATACCTTGTTTGGTCACCCAAAGGACATTTTTTTTCACATTTTCTTGACTTTCCAGCTTCCTAAATGCTAGAACTGAAGCAACGATGCGCTTATTACTATTTGAAGCAATTCTAATCACTAAGAAATGCGGGGATTGAGGCATAGTGCCACACCGTTGATTCCGAGGATCTGAGTTTGAGTCTCAGAGTTGAAAAATTATTTGCTGCTTGAAAACACTTTTCCTATTTTATGTAGTAGTGTAATGTTGCAGAGCATTTAGAAACAATGCGAGAAAGTATGTGCTTTGGTAGCACCACTAGTTTACTTCATTATTTGGTGGTTGGTATACTATAGAGTAACTAATTTTCTTATATATGTTTAATTATAAGGAACATCTGAAGATCCTATGAAGTCCTCATATACTGATAGAACTTAATTTGAACTTTTAAAAACCTAAAAATCCGGGGCTTAGTTATGATTATGTATGATATATTAGAAGGAATACCACAAGGCAATTGTTGGAACCAACAATTCTTTTAAAAGGTGTTGATGAATGAAGAAAACAGTTGGGAATCCTTGTTACATAATAAAAAATGAATTTTCATTAAAATGTATTATAATGGAATTCAGTTTTCTAGCAAATCATACATTAGTCAACCAAGCATCTTTAGAAAAAACAATTTATAACTAAAATATTGTTTTACAGATTAAATCAATTGTTTGAATTCTAATGTTTAAAAAAACTCAATATTGAAAAAAAAAAATTTCATCCAGAAAAAACAAAATGTATAAAACTGTGCACAGATATATTCTTCTGCATCCTACAGAAAAACAATACCCAAGCTGATAGCAGTGCATGATGCAGTAGCATGCCAAGCTAAGCCGCCATACTTCATTCCTATGTCAGAGATATTATTGGGGGCTTCCTTTATGGATCCTTTACGGACACTCACGGAAGTCTCAAAGATGCCTCAGGTGCACAGAGTGCTAACAATTTTTTTAAAATCTTTTCTTCTGTGTTGCTGTTGTTACAATGTCAGAGTGCTCAATAAATAAATAAATAAATAAATAAATAAATAAATAAATAAATAAATAAATATATATATATATATATAAATAATAAAAAAGATAAAAAACTTACCAGACAGTTTCATGATATTTGCTAAATCCATCTTTTTCTTCTTCTTTTTCTTTGGTTTCTTTTTAGGTGGTGGCAGACTTGTTGGTAGTCCCATCTGGTTTGAAACTGATTCTCTCGGCACAGAGGGGTTACTTGTTCCACCACAAAGATCTGCACTTGAGTTCTGATGTAGTACGACATTACCACTAGATCGAATAATATTTGAACTATTAATGTTTAAATTGTTTGCACTATTATCCTGCACATGATTTGTAGTCTGACTCTGATGTATCACAGATGAACTTTGATTCACAACTGATGGTAAAGTCACCGTTTGACCTAATATTGAATTAGATTGAGAACAACTTGCACTTGAGCTTGCTGAAGCACTTATATTTATATTTGGAACACTGATATTCAAACTTGGGACACTACTGCCTCCTCGAACACCACTCTGAGGTACAGATGACTGAAGGTTATTAAGAACAGTAGGAAGAATGCTGGGTGGTTGCAATGAAAGTTGAGTACCAGGCTGTCTTGTTGGTTGCTGAGAAGAAAGTGAAGGTTGTTGAGAGGTAGTTAGGTGGGGCACAGGCTGAAGACTTAGTGTCTGAGCAGATGGAACTGCAATAAATGTTGGCCCTGTTGCTGTCTGTATTGGCTGGAGATGCATAGGTCCTTGGGCAATTAAACGGAGGACCTGCAACAAATATTACTTTATGAAAATACACAACATAAATATGATTTTCTATAAGATAGGCTTCCTAGTAATAACGAAAGATTGATGAGAAATAATAGATTTTCAGTATCAGATATCTGAAAAAGAATTACATTTTTGGGAAATACAACCCTATATTAGCATATGCGTTTCATAAATTGAAAATACTAGTTGTAAAATTAATCTGGGGATTGAACATGAGTGCTGTTGGTGATTTCATTTTAACTATTATTTATTTTTATCAATTTCAAATGAGGCACAAACATATCATTCATTGTATTAACATATCATTCATTGAATGCAATAAAAATATATTTATTATTGTAACTATGCAGGACCCCAGTATAGTAAACTTATGTCAATACACACTTTTATTTAGAAAATATAATTATTATTTTTGTTGAAAATAAGCTGATAGAAGAAAAACAATTGACAACATGAACATGGAACTGAATTTTATGTTCTCATTGAGTAACGGGAGATTTCGATTTAGAAAATAAGCATTAGAAAAATAAACAATTGTAATAATCATCTGGAAGCAGTACGAAAAGGGGGTACAAAAATTTAGAAGAAGAACTTAAAGAGGAAGAAAGATACATACACAGAAGAACAACAACATGGGCAACTGGTGTAAATAGCTTGCTAAACGAGTTGGAATTTCAGCAAAGCAGGTGAACCAGGAGACAACGAACTTTGGGGGACGCGTCTATTTCAAAAGCAAAATTTGCAAAACCTTGGAAAAGTGCCGAATTAGAATAAATTTTTTAAAAAATATAAAAGGTTCCAAAAGATAGCAGTAACAGATGAAAGCAAGTGTTGTTTTATTGAAAAACAATAGAAAGATACACTGATTAAGGAAAAACACAGAGGGAGGAGAGATGCTGAGCCAACAACATGGTGTAGCATGTGCTGGCAATTCGAATGTGCTGGAAGTGTGGTAATGTGGAAATAGGGAGCCCAATTGATGGAATGATATGGTGAAATGGTGGATAAAGCCAATTCATGGACTAATGACATCATATTAAGAGATGTGGACATCCCCAGATATTAGCCCGTGTGTACAGAATATATATTTATGATGAAGGCCAAGCACTGCAATAAATTTGGTTAACACCCTGAAATAATGTGGATGGCCATCAAAATAACAACATGCAGAGTATGAATGAGAATTTTAAAAAAAATATTCTGTTATTCAGTGTGAACGTGAAGTTAGATTCTTTGTTATTGCATTAAAGGGAATATCTTGTTTGGTGTTGTGAGTTTTACAAGCAACATTGCACAGGAAAGTGGTTGATGGCGCAGATATAGCCCCTGAATAAATAAACGGTACCATTGATCAAGGTGCTTAATATATTTGAATGGTGTTTATGTTTTTTTTTTGTTCGTAGATAAAGAAAGGTAAATTTCCCTCTCATCAATAATATAAAGATAAATGTCATTTCCCTATCCTGGACAGGGAGGGACTTCAGTCCCACGACCCTAATACAAATTTTCCAGTGGCAATGCCTCTTGTGCTGGAAAGATTAATATAAAACTTTAGATAAAAGATTTTGGATATCAGGACAGGACAAGTAAGAAGAAGGAAAAATTGCTCAAGGTTCATGGCCTGTTTGTTAAGGAACTGCTCAAGTATTTGCCTGGCAGTGATCAGATAAAACATGGAAAACTACCGATCAGAACATCCAGCCTCTAGAATTCTCCTCCTGACAGCGACTGTATTTGATCTAATTACTTAATCTTTGATGAATGGGGCCATAAAGTTCCAAGATTACCTCTCTTGTTATTGTGAACCAATGTGCTTAAAATCATACTGTCACTGCACTACTGTTTACAATCTCAAAATCTTACTATTTTAAAACTTACTTCTAATTGGAATAATGGGACCTCTCAATATTTACCTTCATTTTATGGAAAACAATAAATATTGAAGTATCATAAGAATTGCATTAAGCATGTAACTGAAAACATATTCTGAGGCCCGAACATCAGTAACTACACAGAATAGCGACTGCATCACATTCTCAAAGAAATAATACATCTGTCAATCACTGACTTATTAACTTTGAGGTGTTATACTAAAAAGAAAAATCTGCTACCATTTAGAGGGTAGCAAAACAAATTATTTTGACATTACCTGAATGTGGCATCAGAGACGCTTTTACACTATTATAAAAACATTTCAATGTCAAAAATTTCTACTTAACAAGTTCTAAATAAAAAGAAACTTTAAACTTACAGTTTATTAAAGAAAATCATCAAGTCTTATTAAAGGGAATTTATACATTAGCAAACTCCTTTTCTAGAACAAGCTGTTCCATTTTTAAGGATTTATTTGAGAATATAATTTTTAATTGAAGCTTACAAAAGGGGATTATCCCATTAGCCCAATCATATATGCACCACATACAATTATCTTCTCAAGTTATCTAAGCCCTGCATACAGTAAATAGCAAAATCCAGGTGATAGACCTCTAGCTACCTCTGTCAAACATTGCCATGGACCTCACTGGCCCATTTAGCTGTCATCACAGCTGCATCTGGTGCCAACCGAGATCATTCGCACGACCACCACTAGATCACAGAGCTCAAAAATGAGTTTTTGGAAGTTTCTTAAAATCTTCTGCATGGATCCTCAAACAAATCATCAGTTTCCATCAGGTGACTGAGACACTATCGAGACCAATGAGACACTGATGTCTCATTGGTCTCAATTAGTGTGTGGGAAGTTATCCAACCATGAGAGACGGACAGACACACACACAGGTTACTAAAATACCATATTATATTAACATAACAAATACTATATAATATTAACATACATTTTGGTGGCCTCAGGGGCAAAGGGACTTGGGACAATTAAATTACACAGAGCTGAAGACTGCTGCTGGTTTGAGTACACAAGGCACGGAGATGGTCACCATGTGGTTTAGTTGGCTTCTCAAACACTATCGCATTTCAACATCTTCCGATCCCAAATCTTTGGCTGTCATCATCATTCACCTCTCATGCCCCTACCATCCTTTATACAGTAGGAGTAACAAGCAAACTACCACTTTGATTTGTGATTTGACTAAAAAGGACTCTCTTCTCTTGTTTACTCTTGAAAATGAATATGACTCATCAATCAACCAATCAATTAATTCTTTACCTCAAGAGTAACAACGAGGACTTCCATTTCAGGAAATTTTGAATTCAAATTTCTCTGGAGCACAAACAATTATTTTCTGAAAAAAGTTTATTACACCCTACCACATTTAACAGTGTTAAATTTAATATCTGTATAAAGTAACAATAACATTGCACCATAAGGAGAAAGTGGTGGGAGCTTTACAGGAAAGCCGCCATATAGAAAAACCATTACAGATAGTTATGAGATTGTCAACTCTTTTGCCCTAAAAGCATACTTTCCTAAGCTGAACTTTTACTGAAATGATCTCTAATTGTACCTGCTGTTGTTGCTGCTGTTGCTGCTGTTGTTGCTGCTGTTGCTGTTGTTGTGTCTGCTGCGGTATAGTCTGCTGCCGAGCTGCATTTTGCAGCAACTGTTGAGTTCCATGGCCAGAAATCAAAACAGAACTGCTATGAGGAGCGCCTTTCGTTTGGGGAGCCTGACCCACAGCCTGAGTTTGAGTTCCAGGAGTAGGAGGTCGCAGTATAAGTTGAACACCTCCATTTGGATTTTGTTGTACAAGAAATGGCCCTGAAGTTAATCCTGGAATTACCTGAAAGAAAATCAAGAATTTCACTTGACTGTTGATGACAAGGGTAATTCATGTACTCTTAACAAACTACATTGGTGCCCGAAGCACAAAACTTTCCAATAGCAAAGATCCTCAATGGTAGGGGGTGAGATTATACATATTTCTAAGGAATTTTCTCTGATGCAGCATGTGTAAATCAGTTTAGTATACACATGAAATCTACTTTGATAGACCCAACACCGTTAAAGCAAAAGCAATTCAGTACCTGATTCAAGACAAAAGTTCCAGCCGGTGCAGTCGGTATCACAGCAGCCTGATTCGCTTGACCAATCACAACTTGAGCTCCAGCTGCACCATGGTGAGGAGCATGTAGACCTGTCAAAAATACAAAATTCTGTGTGAAAAGTTGTTTCATTTATAATTATACCACAGAGGACAAAAAATTAAAATCAATGTTCTTCCACTTCAAGAGTAGTACTCCAAATTGGCATTCTGTAATAAAATATTTGTTACAGACATTTCTTAAATATACAATTTCTTTATTCATCACAAATCTTGCCTAAATACATGCAAGAAATCCTGTTCACAATTGCTTAAAAAAAACTCTCTCTCTCTCTCTTTTTTTATTTTTTAAATTCTTTTAAAGAATATAAAATCCATTTCCATTAAGTCATGAATAGCATTTACAAAGACATAAATAAAATAGGCAATGATTGCTTTGACATTAACTACAAATTCTTGGTGCACAAGAGTGATATATATATATATATATATATATATATATATATATATATATATATATATATATATATATATATATATATATATATATATATATAAAACTTTCATTGTATTATGACTGTAGGGCAAAAAAGTTTCTATTTCATTACTCCTAAATACACCATAATTTCAGTTAAACATGGAAGATTATAATGCAAATTAACCCAGAAATGAATACTGATCAAAACTGTACTTGTGAAGTGCTGCTAACATACAAAGAAATTGAACTATCTATAACTAGAGCCACAACCACAGAAAATTCCCACATTATGGCATCATGATTGCAAGTGAAACATATTAGCGCAATTCTACTTGTTTTCAGTACACATTCCCCAGGCAGAGTAAAGAAGCAAATATAACATACTAACATGCACACTAACTTGGGTGTGTCCGTTAAATTCAACGAGAAATAATTTGAACACAATAATAAGCTATTATGTGTGTAGTGCATTTCTTAAATTATTAAAATAATTATAATTATAATTATTATTATTATTATTATTTTTTTTATTATTATTATTATTATAACAGTACATATGGTCACTTACAAAGCAAATTTACATTTAAGGGATGTTTAATCTGATAAATAATCAATAAAAACCATTTTTAACCACAAGTGTGTTCAGAATTTGATCTTGCTCCTTTTAAATTTTTGAACCAGACATGATAGTTGTGTGAAATTCTTTGCGGATTATCATGTTTATTGAAAGCATAGGTTCAATTTTTACCAATGACACTGAACACCTGTTTCTAGTATCAGTCCATTTGATGACTATATAATATGAATGCAGTGATTATTTAGCTCTAGGTGGAACAAGTTTAGACTAACCATATGACGAATTTTTGAAACATAATAGCTCTTTTATACTTTTTGATTACTTACAGGATGACTGGCTTATATTATCAATTGCAATTTTTTTTTGGTGTGTGTGTGTGGGGGGGGGGGGGTATAAAATATAGGACAAGTGGCAACCCTACCACAGTCACTGACCTACCTACTTCACAGCATTTTCTAATACTTATTGTCTCAGGACCATTCTAATACATCAAACAAATGGTTATCTGCAAGCTACGTCACAAATATTCTCAATGAAATTCTCTCTACAATTCCAGAGAACCAATTTTCAATACAACTAAATAACAACAAATAGAATTTTTGGTCTGATTTTTTAAACAGACGATTCAATGGAACCAAAATGAACTTTTAAAAAATATAATTAACTAATGTATATAATGCTATCAAACTCAAAATAATCAATCCATTTATGCGTCTTTATTTAAAGTGATTGATTATTTTGAGGATGATAAAAACAAACTTTTGGCAAGATACCAGAGTAAATCATCCCAAATAGTATAGTGCATCAGGAAAGTCTCTCCGTAGTTGCACCAGTGGTTGGTAAGCGGGCTAGCAACAGAAATTAGGTTGGTAGCATGAACTGCAGCTTGTAACAAAAGAAAATATTAATTGCATTCTCTTCACGACTTTAACAGATGCTGGAAGAGTTGTCCCCTATACTTGTTTCCCAGAGATTTGGTTGCTACGAACATACATGCAATTTTTAATAGGAGGCCCTGACTTGGCACCTCACGGAGAGACTTTTTTGGGACACTGTACTATCTCATTATGGTAGTCATCATAAGTTGGGAAAGAATTCAGAAAATAAAGGAACTCTGAAAGAAGTTGAGAACAGTTTTCATAATAATTATAAGGCTAAATTATTTCCTAATTTGTCATTGCACATTTCATCAATGCCAGTTTTGATTGAATGTATTGGATGTCTCTTGGTCCAAATGTTGCAATGTATTGTATTTCATTTTTACAATGCAAGTCTTATTTATTAATAACAATTACATCCAAATTTATCCACAAAAAAGGTAGCAGGAACATGACTATATAGCCTCCAACAGCTAAGACTATTGATTATTACCTGTAATTTCACTCATTCCATAAGCATCCGTGAAGGCCTGTTACTGAAAGGTGACCATGGCCAAATTTAACTACGAAAATTAGTTACTGTCTACAATAGATTAGCAAATAGTAAGCAAAATGTTAACCGATCATGCTTCTTTAATAATTCCTTGAATATAACCAAACCATTCATTTTAAAAATAGAATGTTTCGTTCAAAACTGTATGAAGTACAGAGAGCTGCCTCCAAGGTGACAACTCGTTCGGCAGACTGCAGACTCTTTGGTTTCCCTTGACATGGCAGTACAGCACGTTTCCATAAGACTTCTGTTTATCACTGTTGTACAAATATTTCAGTATTCTTTCAGCACTTATCATAAACATACTGTGTTGTGTGACAGTGGGTAACAACGAACTAAAAGGGATATATTTAAGTAGGAAATACAGTATGCAGTTAGCTTCTATCATTCAAAGGAGTTATGTTAACACAACACAATTCGTTTTGAAAGATGTTTTTCAAACTTTCTGTTGGATATTGAAGGTCAAGAAAGTATCAAAGCATGATAAGAGAAATTAGCTGAGAAGATCTCCTGATTTGCAGCCTTTATTATTTGTGAGGTTTTTGAACAGACCATTCCTTAAATGGGTTCTGACAATACAAACAACAAATAATGGAGCTCATACTGTAAATGCATAGAGAAAAACTTTTAAGAGACAAGATTTTTAAACAGGAGCAAGTTTTTTCAGAGCCAGAAATGCTTAGAAGTAGGCAATGAGCCTTTTTCAAATTTGCAAAGGAAGATGCGACGCCTGACATCAAGCAGGGGCTGTCAAAAGGAGTTTCATGGAGAACAAAGCACTGTGAGCAACACTGTTCCTAAGTAATACCTGCCTTATTTAAAAAACTATGAACTTGGAAAAAGTATAAAAATTATTCCAGTTCTCATAAGACAGACAGGAAAAACAAGAGAATACAAAGAAAACAATGAGTAAATTTATTGACGAGAGAGAGAGAGAAGAAAAGAAAAAGCGAGAGAGAGAGAGAGAAAAGAAAAGAAAAAGCGAGAGAGAGAGAGAGAAAAGAAAAGAAAAAGCGAGAGAGAGAGAGAGAAAAGAAAAGAAAAAGCGAGAGAGAGAGAGAAAAGAAAAGAAAAAGCGAGCGAGAGAGAGAGAAGAAAAGAAAAAGCGAGCGAGAGAGAGAGAAGAAAAGAAAAAGCGAGCGAGAGAGAGAGAGAAGAAAAGAAAAAGCGAGCGCGAGAGAGAGAGAAGAAAAGAAAAAGCGAGCGCGAGAGAGAGAGAAGAAAAGAAAAAGCGAGCGCGAGAGAGAGAGAAGAAAAGAAAAAGCGAGCGCGAGAGAGAGAGAAGAAAAGAAAAAGCGAGCGAGAGAGAGAGAAGAAAAGAAAAAGCGAGCGAGAGAGAGAGAGAAGAAAAGAAAAAGCGAGAGAGAGAGAGAAGAAAAGAAAAAGCGAGAGAGAGAGAAGAAAAGAAAAAGCGAGAGAGAGAGAGAGAGAGAGAGAAGAAAAGAAAAAGCGAGAGAGAGGGAAGAAAAGAAAAAGCGAGAGAGAAGGAAAGAAAGCGGGAAGGAAAGAATGCGAGAGAGAAGGAAAGAAAGCGGGAAGGAAAGAATGCGAGAGAGAAGGAAAGAAACCAGGAAGGAAACAAAGCGGGAAGGAAACAAAGTGGAGAGGAAACAAAGCGGAGAGGAAACAAAGCGGAGTGGAAACAAAGAGGAGAGGAAACAAAGCGGAGTGGAAACAAAGCGGAGAGGAAACAAAGCGAGAGGAAACAAAGTGGAGAGGAAAGAAAGCGGGAAGGAAAGAATTGGGAGAGAGAAGAAAGCGGGAAGGAAGAAACATAGAAAGAAAGAAAGAAACATAGAAAGAAAGAAAGAAACATAGAAAGAAAGAAAGAAACATAGAAAGAAAGAAAGAAAGAAACATAGAAAAAAGAAAGAAACATAGAAAGAAAGAAAGAAACAGAAAGAAAGAAAGAAACATAGAAAGAAAGAAAGAAACATAGAAAGAAAGAAAGAAAGAAAGAAAGAAAGAAACAGAACGAAAGAAACATAGAAAGAGACATAGAAAGAAAGAGACAGAAAGAAAGAGACATAGAAAGAAAGAGACATAGAAAGAAAGAAACATAGAAAGAAAGAAACATAGAAAGAAAGAAACATAGAAAGAAAGAAACATAGAAAGAAAGAAACATAGAAAGAAAGAAACATAGAAAGAAAGAAACATAGTAAGAAGTATAATAGTAGCAGTAGCAGTAGCAGCAGTATCAGTAGCAGCAGCAGCTGCATTTTGACGAATATGATACAGCATTATGTAAATGACAAAAGTTAAAATTTTTGAGATCTAAGTTTCCCTGCTTATCATGCAGTCTCAAAATGATTAAAAGAACTATTTACGAATACTCTACAGCCACAAGCTGCAATCAAGACTGTTTCCCCTCAAGAATAGAGGGTGTATTGAAAATAATACTGATCATACATAATAGCAGATTTAACATTTTATATTTATTAACTATTTTATAACAATTACTTTTCAAAACGGTTTTGAATAGTGAATCAAAACTTAAATTTGTGCTTCACTCAGTAGACGGAAAAAACCTCAAAGCAACAGCAATTCCATATCTTCACAATATATTTAGTTACACAAGCATGTAAAACTTGCAAACCTAACTTTCTGACCTGTGATATGTAGGTTTGAGATTTTGTTGAAGTATAAAAAATTATGAGGCAGCATAGTGTCCATACATACAAAAGGCAGTTATAAAATAATGCTTATTACAATTAATAACTACAATCAAAACCTCAAAGAATAAAGACTTATGAAAACAATACAAATAAGAATATTTGTGACTGCACATAAAGTACACAGAAATAATCGGTCCCACTCACAAACATTCTTGTAAAATCATCTCCACGGCAAGAGTCTAAAAGTAATTAAATATTATGGCTAAACTAAGGCTCTTCTTTATTAATTCACAAAATATTTAATATTAACTCAGAAGCAGGTAGGTGGGTTGCTCTAAAATTGCAATATTTGTCAAATGCATGCTGTAATTTCAACAATGCATATCATTCACAGGTAAACTTTCACAAGCTTCAATATTCAAAGTGCAGTATGCACATTTTAAAAAGGGTTGTGTTTTCTGTATTTCCAAATGCAAATTCTTGGAATGAAAATTCTATTTTATTTCCTTAGTAACCCAAAAGGAGCCTGTAAGGTTCTGTTAAAGTTAAATATGTAAGGTTTTATGTGAGAAAAAATGTACACCGCATTCAGGTACTTAACAAGCCGCATTCAACATCAACGATTTCTACATGTGGTTCCAATGACTGTATGCAAATGTCAAGAGCATTCATAGAATTTTCCACCATCCGATGACCAAAGTAAGCCGTTCCCTCCAAATCACAGTCATTCATCATCAAGAATTGAACATCAATGAAGACCATTGGAATAACAATCTCAGTTATGAAAAATGAAAACATAATTGCATTCATCCATGACTTTGAGTTGTGATTTTCTGAGCAACCATGGAGGAAAAAAAAAAAGAAAAAAAAGAAAAAAAAAAGAGTTGCTGATGTTCTCATTGTAGATCATATATATATATATATATATATATATATATATATATATATATATATATATATATATATATATATATATATATATATATCCACAAATCATTACTCATGTTTGATATTATGATCTGCCAAGACTTCTCAATTTTAAATATGAACTTGTAAATTCTAGTAATATCAACTACGGATAATCACTTAATAAATCTACCATTGCTTTATCCTCTGTTGTATGCAGCAACATGGCTTCAGAAAGCCATTTCAATAAGAGATGCTTTTTCCAAACTGAAAATATAATCTAAGCACAATCTCATCCACAACAACCATTATTTTCTTGAGATAAAGCACACAATCAAAAATGTTAAAAACAATTTATTTCCAAGGTTTCACAGGAAAAACAAACAGGATAATATGGTGTGAAATGTGTCATGGTAAGCCCAATTAAGAAGCAGTGCAAAAACAACGGTTTTACAAATGGATCCTGTCAAACAAGTTCTGACAATCCAAGAACTAAGATAAAATCCTTTCTATAATCATGATTTGTTGTACTGTATCACACCATTCTGTAAATTATAGGTATGAAGCAAAAATTCAATTTAACAGGTTTATTATTTCCTCATTGTAAGAATAACTTTATCTCGGAAAAAGAAGTGGAACTAACACTAATGCTTTTGCAGTTTTCAGAATTAAAACACCAGAGCACAACTACAAATATTCTGTAGTAATTAATTCATTATGTTGGAAACACACACTAAGCAGAGTAAACATTCCAGAGCACCTTTCAAAATAGAAACAAATGACAAGGTGAGCCTATATTTAAAAATCACCAATCCCTCCAATATACATAATATAAAATGGAAATCCATTTTAACCTCCTACAGTTGATCTTCGCCAGAATGTGCAATATGCATATTAAGAACATGCAATCAAAGGACACTTGTATTTTAACATCTGACAGTGAAAACTGACTATTTTACTAAAAAAAAAAAATAATTTTTTTTTCTTTCCTGGCTAAAACCTGCAAAACAATACAAGGTAGCAAAGAAGGCATATAATTTAAAGACAGGTAAATTATTATATTATATTTCATAAAACAAGTAAACTGGATGCAATACTAAATCCAAAGCTAAAAATGTTTCACATATCATGAAGATGCATCAAGAAATTCTACAAGAAACAATAATAGAAAGAATAGAATAAAATAGAAAAAATATGAAATTTTAAACAACATAAGAAAATTAAGAACATAATCCTTTGTTACTCTTTCAATAAATGCTTTTGTGTATCGTTTTCAATTTACCTTTCAAAAAATATATCAAATATGACAATTTTTTAGCTGTAAAATACTTCGAATGATTTTAAAACAATAAACAAACACCAAAGAAACAAAGTTAGAAATTAACAGCAAAACTGAAGGACAAAAAGCTCCATTCTTATCGAGATATAAAAACAATAAATAAGAGGAAAAGGCAGATATTACTGCAAAACTTAAAATGAAAAGCAATTGCCAATTATGCAATCAAAATCAAGTAGAAGACTTGCAACAACCGTATTCTACATAGTAATGACTTTCTGCACTAAGCTACAAAGAAGAAAATAAAATGTAAAATAACTCCAATATTAAAAATTAAATGGAATCTTTTTCACAGAAGTATACTGGTAAAAAATAACTAATTAGTATGTTTCTTTAAGCATACTTTTATGAATGCTAAAGAATATACATGAAAGTGTTGAAAATGTAAGTATTCAATTATTAAAGCAAAAAGGAAACAACCAAGGTGAAAATAAGGGGTCAATACATGAAATACCTCCACCAGTACGACAAACAAGCTAATCAAGAAGAGATTCTATTTATAATTTTTGCATTAAGGATTGCAACAGAGTCGACTGCTATCAGTTAACTACTTTCATACTGTGAGGAAAAAAATATACCTTGAGGTGCAGAAGTGGCAATATTTGCTCTGCTGTTGCTGGTAATTTTAGGATGGTTGTTTCCACCCGTCAATGCAGAGGAACCTGGAGGTTTTGGCAAGATCTGCGGTGGTTGTTTTGGTTTGGTGGGCACAGCCCCAGCACCAGCTGCAGCTGCATGAATATGAACAGGAGTGCCTGGTCCTGCTGGAGAATCAGCTTATATATTAATATGTTTTAACAATAAGGAAGGTAACTGCAACAGCTACTCTGTGACTCTTCATTATGATTCTTTCAGTTCTTGTAGTCCATAAGAAAAGTAGACAGAAGTGTTTTGCACAAAGATATTATTTATTAAAGTCTCATCAAATCATAAACCTTTTGTACAATCAATAACAGTGTATTAATAACACCAATTTACAAATCTTTAAGACATTAAATATTTGTATGACAGTGCAGATAAAAAAATAATACAATGAATAGACAGCTACACGTCAAAATCAGAATATTTTCAAAATGTATCCAAATATTTAAAACAGTTCTCTCTGATGAACTGTAATTCACACTTATATAAGATTGCTGCAATATTCCAATATGCAAGAACAGACACCATTGGCTACTAATTTAATTATAATTAATTCAATGCACATTGAAGAAATTTCTCAACAGCATTGACATATGAATACTAATTGGATCCATCATTGACCTTTCAATTCTGAAGATCAGTCTCTTCATAAAACATACTTCAACAGTAAATCAACAGACTCATTTATCTGGTATTCAATGGCAACTGAATTATCTTTCATGTCAATCTTCATTGCAGTGACTAAGAACTGAAAAATGTCAGCATTTCATGCCATGAATTTGCCAAAAAGTATACATGTTCTCTGTCTATTAATAATCACAGAAATAATACAAATAGGAAGAGTCAAGAAATGCAAAAGAGTGGAGGAAGAGATGTGAAGTTCGAGCAGAAGAAGTAAGTGGCGGTGGCAGCGGAGGAGGAGGAGTTGGCGGCGGTTGCGGCGACGGCGACGGCGACGGCGACGACGGCGGCGGCGGCGGCGGCGGCGGCGGCGGCGGCGGCGGCGGCGGCGGCGGCGGCGGCGGCGGCGGCGGCGGCGGAGGAGGAGGAGGAGGAGGAGGAGGAGGAGGAGGAGGAGGAGGAGGAGGAGGAGGAGTTGGCGGCGGCGGCGGAGGAGGAGGAGGAGTTGGCGGCGGCGGCGGCGGCGGCGACGGAGGAGGAGGAGGAGGAGGAGGAGTTGGCGGCGGGGGCGGAGGAGGAGGAGGAGGAGTTGGCGGCGGCGGAGGAGGAGGAGGAGTTGGCGGCGGCGGCGGAGGAGGAGGAGGAGTTGGCGGCGGCGGCGGCGGAGGAGGAGGAGGAGTTGGCGGCGGCGGAGGAGGAGTTGGCGGCGGCGGCAATGATGGTGGCGGTGGATTGCGGCGGCGGCAATGATAACTATGGCGGTCGTAGCGGACGTCATCGACGTATACGTAGTATTCGCCGTAGTCTTCGTAGCGGAGGCGATTGCTGTGATGGTGATCGTCGTCGTTGAAAGTAAAGGCATCTGAGAACCGAGTCAGAGATTCTTAGATGTCCAGAAGACGTTGCGTTCTAGACACAAGTGCCAAGGAAGAATGGCCGCTGTCGTAGTCAGTGGTCAAGGAGAGGGCACTCGTCGTCGTCGTCGTCGTCGTCGTGGCGACGGGTATCGATTCTGTCGTCGTCGTCGTCGTGGCGACGGGTGTCGATTCTGTCGTCGTCGTCGTCGTGGCGACGGGTGTCGATTCTGTCGTCGTCGTGGCGACGGGTGTCGATTCTGTCGTCGTCGTGGCGACGGGTGTCGATTCTGTCGTCGTCGTGGCGACGGGTGTCGATTCTGTCGTCGTCGTGGCGACGGGTGTCGATTCTGTCGTCCTCGTGGCGACGGGTGTCGATTCTGTCGTCCTCGTGGCGACGGGTGTCGATTCTGTCGTCCTCGTGGCGACGGGTGTCGATTCTGTCGTCGTCGTGGCGACGGGTGTCGATTCTGTCGTCGTCGTCGTCGTGGCGACGGGTGTCGATTCTGTCGTCGTCGTCGTGGCGACGGGTGTCGATTCTGTCGTCGTCGTCGTCGTGGCGACGGGTGTCGATTCTGTCGTCGTCGTCGTCGTGGCGACGGGTGTCGATTCTGTCGTCGTCGTCGTCGTGGCGACGGGTGTCGATTCTGTCGTCGTCGTCGTCGTGGCGACGGGTGTCGATTCTGTCGTCGTCGTCGTCGTGGCGACGGGTGTCGATTCTGTCGTCGTCGTCGTCGTGGCGACGGGTGTCGATTCTGTCGTCGTCGTCGTCGTGGCGACGGGTGTCGATTCTGTCGTCGTCGTCGTGGCGACGGGTGTCGATTCTGTCGTCGTCGTCGTCGTCGTGGCGACGGGTGTCGGTTCTGTCGTTGTGGCTTCAAATGTTTTCATTATTTGTTGAATGACTGTTTTCAATGGAATGAAAATAGTCCGAAACTTTGACAAACACAATATTTTAATTGATTCCAACCAAATCCTATGATCTTAATTTTTTTTTATTTTTTTTATTTCATGAATGCTAAAAAATAACTCCGGTCCAATTCTGGTTGGAACCCTTGAATGTTTTGAAATTTGGATAATTGGAATACTTGGTGTTCCTCCTCAAATTCCATTATTAAAGACTGTCGTTTTTTAAAAAGAACACAGGAATAGGTCATGTACATTTTTTCGCGTACTTTTTTGCTGAATGGGGCACCTAGATTTTCTTCGAAACTCGCTACCTCGTGTATGAAAACTTTTTTGTTGGGGTACAGCACGATGCTCTAAATCATGACATAAGCGACGATTTTATAGTCTTTGGGTTTTAAATATCTCGGGCATCGTTAATATTTATATTACAGGATTTTTTTATACTTTAGTGCATTTTTCACGTGAAAAAGTATTAAAATTTGTGAGTGACGTGCTACAGGGAGTTTATTCTGTGCAGTTTCTTAATTCTGGGACCACTATCCATATCCATATAGAAGATGAATTCTGAATACAGAAATAAAATATCATTTTGACAAGACGTATTTACAAAATATTTGCTCCGATATAATTAAATATTTTCAGAGGGCAAATCAGCAATAGATTTGGGTTCTTGTTCTCAAGGTCCTTCAGGAAGGAATGTACAGTGAGTGTAAAAATAATTCGAAACCTAAGGATTTCTACAAATAAAAGCTTTAATTGGATTACCAGTAACGAGAAGTAAACAAAATCATCCGTCTTCCATTAGAAGAAAATATGTTGTATTTGATTTCGTCGGTAAAAATAACACTTTGCCAAAACATTTGCTTTATTTACATATTTTTGCGAACTCGGGCTTTTTCCTTCTCTTGACTTCATATATTTTCTTCTAGCTGATCTTTCACAATAGCCACTTTGCCTCAAAAAATTTCGCACTGTACTCTCACATACATTTATTTGCAATTAATTTCAAGTTCACTCGCTAATTTTGGTATACTTTCTCGCGAATTTTCCTTCACTTTCCGTAAAATTGCATAAACTTCTGCTTGACTAAATCATGATTTGGATGTCCAAGTCGTATCAAGTTTTCCAACGTTTTCCTTACACGACATTTATCAATGACTCCCAGAATGGTATTGCTTGGTCTGTTTAAAATCTGCCTAATTTTCCGCAACGATTTGCATTGATTATGCAACCTGATGATGTTTCTCTCTTTCAAAGACGTTTCCTTCCCCTTACAACCCATTTCTTCCTTTTCATAAAACAGGCGCCTGTCGAGTATCTATTAAATCTAACACTATTAAAGGCTACTATTGTCTACCCTTCCTGTCGTAACAAATATCCCACTGGTCAGACGTAGGGAACCTCAAACCGTTACAGTTGTCCTTGCGGTTCCAATACTTTTTGAGTCCCAAGATTCATTTCAGAAAGTTTGAACTGTTCCATCTGCTTAGTACTTGTGTTTTCTGTTTTTGGTATTAACTTTTCTGTACACTTAGTATTAACCTATGATGAAAATATGTATTCATTGTGGGTTAATTATTGCATAATAGTTACAATAACAATTAAAATGCACTGGTGTTCTAATACGTTTTAAACTCACGTTACTTCTGCTGTGACAACAATGAGGACGATAATTTGAATAACAATATTTCCCACTGAACTCTATTATCCATTCACACTAAGAAAAAAACCTGCTGTTAACAAATACTCGTGCGTTTAGATAATTCTCATTGGTTTGCAGTATGCGCTCTGGTGTTGTCGGGATTCTGACGCTGAAGCAAATAGTTCTCTGAAAAAGAACTAATTTATCTGCCATCGTTCGTCAAATTAACCTCGCATCAAAACTTGTAACGGTTTCGAAAAAGGAGACCATTGTGAACCGCATACGAGTAGCTGGGCGATAAGATAAGCCTCCGACAGTTCACGCCACGTTTTGTCACGGGTCAGACGCGTGGACAGCGGCGCCGCGCCGCTGATCGGTCTGCGTGACCTGGTCCTGCTATTCAGTTAGTTTTACTTTTAATAGAATGTTTCAGTGTGGCTGGCGCTTTAGTAATTAAACGCAAGAGTGGAAAATTTTTTCGGAGTGGCGAAAAGCGACTCGTTCTGAACGTTTTCAATTCGTTATTGCATAGGAATCAGCCATAAAGCAAATCGCAGTGGTTTTTTTTTTTATTATTTTTTAATTGTAGCGTCCATATACATGCAACGCGTCACCTAGCTTTTAGGAGAGTGAGCGCACCGTGGAATAATAATCCTTTATTGCGCACCCAACACCCTCTAGGAGTCGCTGGGTAGTCTAGTCAATTCAGGGTCATGTATGTGAACTTTTTGTTGAGCTGTTTATACTGTTACTTGATGAATATGGTTATTAGGGAAAGGATTTTAAGGTGCGCCACCTCTTCAAAAATAAGGCTGTGTTTTTACCGATAGTTTAATATATGTATTTCGGGGAATGAAACGAAGCGAAATGAACAGTTTGTTGCACCTTTCGTGAGAATAAAACATTACTGCACCTGTTGGCATAGGCGGCCAAATTGATTCAAATTTGGCGCCACGCTTGGAGATCATTTAGCTTGGGTACTTTTGAAGATATTTAAGAGATGATATATTTCAAACTTTCCGTGGTTGAGATTTATAAGAAACTTTGAAATAAACCTTCAAACTGCTTCAAAAAGTGACCGGTAGATCGCACCACCTCCTGGCCGCCGACGAAAAAGCTTTGCACATCGTAGAAATTTCCCGGAATTCAATTTTTTTTTTTTCAGAAGTCGCGACGAGATCGCATCGTTCGAGAATCTGGAGTTGCGAGCAGTTTCGTAGCAATCTTGTAGAGAAGCTAAGTAATACGCGTATTGGGCGCATTGGAAGTTGGTGATACGTTGACAAGCATTATCATGTCACCGTGAACCAGCACTTCGAAACGCGGCGAACAGTGTGCACAAGCACAAAGCGTGAATACCATAAGGAGAACGGCATTTTCGTCGAGACAAAGGTAATCATGACAATCTATTCAATACTTAATGATTCTTACGGCAAGGTGTTAATCTTGTCAATTGTGTGTAGTCTTTTCAGAACCTCGCCTTACGAGAACACATAATGGCAATGCACATAACTACTCGTCGCAGTTTCTGCAAATTCTCTCACAATCACCTAAGCAATATTTCGCAGCCTCAACACCACCTTTTCCCTATTTTTTTATACCTAAGCACCTTTTTCTCCTCCCTTTTCTGAGTTTTGTGTATGTAAAAAATGTATTCTCTCTTCTTGAACAGCTTTTTATAATCTCATTTAATTAGAAGTCAACTATATTAAAATATTTACGTAAACCACCAGTGATTTACGTCCCAGCAGCAATTGTCAATCTGAGGCTGTGAAGTCAAATTTAAATTTCAACAGGGTTATTGTAGAAGTTTAACCCTTTCCCACTGAATTTAAATTGCTCCCCACATAGGCAAATCAGGACATTTAAATGGGTGAGCAGAAAAACACTTGTCTGTGACTCGAGGATGTTTACCCTTATCAAGTCACAATCAATACTAAAAGAGCACTGGCAGAGCTTGTGCACCCCTTTCTGGAGGAGAGTCAGGGGAAGTTGCCTGTGCTCAGAAGAGCGCCGAGGTTGCCACGCGGGCATGTGCTCGTGTGGGAGCAGTTTGACGCGCCTGCGAAGTACGTTCTACCACGCGATCCGCGGAAAAAACCATGAATCTCCTCTTACGGACTCTATAAAGAAGAAAAATTTGGTGCAAAATGATACGTAGTCAGTGCCAAAAGTATTCGTACACCCAGTAGTGTTTCAAGAAAATACCATAAATTTGGTTGATAAACAAGAAAAATAAATTGTAGGAACTCAGCGTTCTTCCAAAATAACTTTATTGCACAAATAAACTTACATTAAAAATATTTTACTTCAAAAAACAAGACAATAAAATAAAAGCACTTTTCCCTCGCGACAAAAGTATTCGTACACTGTATATATTTGAATAACAATAATAATAATAATAATAATAATAATAATAATTTGATAAAATAAATCCCAAATATTTTATGGAGTTTCCTTTGGATCAATTACTTCCTGAAATCATCTAGGCATGGACTAACAAATTCGCAGTAAATGTAGGTTAAATTTTTTCACATTCATCTATCAAAACACTTAAGTTCACTTACATTAGTGAAGTCTCTAACTTGTTTTATCTAGATGACTCCAAAAATGTCCTATTGGATTAATATCCGGTGATTGTGGTGGCGTATGTAATTGTGTGGACGTATTGTACAGGAGCCAAAGCCTCGAATTTGGAGCCGCGTGTTTGGGGGCATTGTCTTGCTAGAAAATATAACTCCGTCTCAGCCCCAATTCATCAACAGTTGGTTGCAATTTTTTTTCAAATGTTTATATAAACAAACGTCCATAACCCCTTCGATAATCTGCAAGTTACCTACACTAGAATCACTCATGGAGCCCCATACCATCACTTATCCTCCTCCATGTTTCACTGTAGGCACCAAGTTACACGGATTGAGTTCCTCGTTCTTTTGCCAAATTTGTTGCTTTCCATCACTCCCAAAAATCCCAACATATTTCCAGAATCTCTGATAGGTTCTACACAAAACTATCCAATTTCCAGCCCAGAACATATTTCATCTACGTAAAACGTCCGATCCCCTACAAACAAGAATCTGCTCCAGACTTCCTAAGGACAAATTTCGTCCACCTTAAACCAAACCCATAACCTCTACATTCATACTCTAAATTATATATAAGTTTTCCAAATAACTAAAAAGTCAATTCAATAACGCACTGCTAGATGGTTGAAGAGGATCCAAGAGGGGACACCCTTCTTTTTTTGTAATAATTCGAACATAGCATATATATTTTGTGTGAAATTCTCTGTAACTATTCTGTAAAGTGAATAATCCACTGCACCAGAAAAATAAAATAAATAAAAAAACACCCAAGATTAAATTTACTTTCTCGGTGAATACCACTTTTTTTTCTTCAGAAATCCTGGTCTCGATTCCGATGCAAAGGAACGAAATTTTACCTTTTCTTTCTGTTTCACTCACCCAGAACTTCTTACGCTCATGACATTCCTCTTCAAGATGCGACGTACAGTAGAAGCCGATATAGACCCGCCCCTTCTTCCAAGGTCAGCAACTACCTTTGGAGCACTTCTAGGATTTCTTTCAATTTCACGTACAATGAATCGTCGATCTTCATGAGACAGCACCAGAGGTCATCCGCATCTCGACTTATTTAAATAAGATGTTCTCACACAGAATCGATCTATTATCGTTTGAACAGGCGACGCCCGTTTTCCAAATGCATTTGCAATGTCCCTTAGAGATTTGCACTAGTTATGAATACCTAGGGGGCGGATTTTAATGAAATGTCATTTTTCTCTTTGCACTTTAGAACAATGCCGTTTAGTATAGAAATTCATTTTATATCATGACGAAACGAAATGACCCATTTTTTCGTCGATTTCGACTAAAAAGTTATTTTATTACCTTTTAAGGTCACTTTTGATGCATGTTTCGCTGATTTAATAGATTTTAATATAATTTTAATGATACTTGCATCAAACAATATTGATCAGGTGCAACAAATGTTTACCACGGAAATCCTGAGTAGCCTATTCGATTTCTTCGTTACTACGTTGTAATGTCAGCATTTGTGAGTACTACGGTTCATGTGACGTCTATCGGAGCCATTAACAGTCGCGATAAATGAAGGCAGAGATTTTCTTTTAAAGAACTGTCCAAACCAAAAGTTTGCAAACAGTTCACATGAACAAGAGGAAGAAGCCTCGATTACATTAGTAACATACTCAACAGCTTGAGTTGGTCATCTGAAGTAATTTTGATCAAATTTTTTACATCATTTTTCTTTGTTTTTAGGGCATTTTTTTAAGCATTTTAAGAGTATTTTATTGTTTTTGGGCAATGTTTTAGGTCATCAAAATCCGCTCCCTACTAATAACTACTCGTCGCTCCTCTGCAGTCGTCTCCTTTCCTTTGCGACCCATCGAGCCGACGAACTAGCCTAAAACTGTTTCCCAGTGATCGTTGCAGACGACTGAGTGAGTTTTTGTAATTCCCACGATACGGAAAAATCGTTACAAATTGTGATTCCCATTCAGATGGGCATAGTTTGCCTCCGTCTCATTAGTGATAAATATCCAGTATACGAATACGTGTCACCCAAAAACGTGTCAACCTTTATTGAGGAAATTATTTTGGAACAATAATGCAGGTCTTTTTTATTTTCTTTGTCTAGGAATGGACAGAAACGAGGGGTAAAAATCATAATTTTTTTCTCGAAGATTTCTGATGAAAATTTCATACAATTAGCAGCGTTTGTAAGAGGAAATGAGAGGTGCACGTATAGTTTTGACACTAACTGTATATTCTAGAAACAGAGTTCAAGTGATTGGTTTAAACCTTAATATAGTTGTTTCAGCAGCACCTTTTTGTATGTGTTTTCAGAACCTTTTCCCCCTTATACGATCATAATTTGCACCTTCAAATATCTTCTTAACGATTACTGTTGAGTGCCATACTTATAGACACCAGCGTTTGCTGAAAATACATTTCCGCCCTTGAGTAAGTCATTTTTGAAAGAAAAAACACATTCGTAAATCACGAGACAAGGTAATGGTAAGTTTCGTAGATTAATAAAGAGAGGCTTACAAAAATCACGTAGGTGGTATTTGCTTATTATTCATACAATACTGCCTCGTAATCTAAAAGTCTGGGATCTATAAGATTTTTTCCCCAGAATATGCCGTATGTGGCGGAAATGAACATTTGCGAAATGTTCACAACCTGCAGTATGGAGGCCGACTGAATTGGAAAGAAATCTGAAGGCGTGGCATAATGAACTTAATTTTGTGTTCAATTCATTTAAATGGACGTTCATTTAAATGGTTCCTCTTTTCTACAATAATAGCCTACAACGTAAATGTTTGGAATTAGAAAAATGCTAATTTCATTAGGAGATAGCCAATGTTTTGTAAAACAAAGAACATCCATTCGATTTAAACCTTTTTGCAGAGCTGCTTTGATACACTCAGCTTTATTTCAAAGTGATTAAATATTTGTGAGAACAAAATTTATTGTGATGCTTTTCAAGTCTCAAAATCTTTAGGATGTAAATGAGTTCAAAATGAAGCTTTTTAAAAAACACTTGAACATTTTCTCAAACAGAATTCAAGATTGTTTCCGGAAATGTCCATATGAAAAGATGTGTCACTCTTCTACAAAATTCTGTTCAACTTAATTAAACTATTAGATAACCAAAGAACTACACATGGGAAACAGATTTTTGTCTCTTATGGAAGAGAACTCGTAAGTTGGTCGTTTGGTTGGTTGAGGTTTAGAGGGCGCTTCAACTGCCATTATCATTGTCCGTGTGAAATTAATTTAAAGAATTAAATATATTTAATAAAACCTGCAGATGCAACTAACACACTAATTAAAAGCACATATTTAAAATGAAGTCTTGAAGGCCGCATTAGATACATTAAATACAAAGAAGACGACGAAATTAGAAATCTGGCTGTAGAAAGGCAAAGGAACATAAAAAAAGGTCTTATCTCTCAAATCATATTTTATATCCACTTTCCTGCAGAAAGGAAACGTTTTGAGAGCGTGGACCTCTCATTGAGGAGCCAGTAGAGTGTTGCCCAGACGATGTTTACGTCGGGTGCCAACACCCTTCGCACGGTGGAGGAGGACGTGTTCCACGGATGTGTGTCGCAGATGGATTTCCACCTTGCCGGAGGAAATCTTGTTAAAAGTTGCAATGACAAATGCGATGCGATGTCAAATTAAAAGTGCTTCGTCACCTCTTGAAGCAAGGAACGAGGGACACCAGGCGTTTACACAATCCTTAATCGCACTTAACTTGAACGTAATACTGCGTCATTGCTTCGCAATACGTATGGAGATTTTCAGAAATCCGTATTATACGTCGAAGGAGGAGACGGAAATGTCCCTAATTTCGCAACCTGGTCAGCTAACGCATTATCTGTGAATTCACATCAGTGACGTCCCCAGCAGATGGTGTCACCCGGGGCATTAATAACTGCCGTCCCACTTTTAACCTTCCCTTCCCTTGACGAGATCTTATATCTATTTTGGAGAAAATTGTCTTAACGGTTTAAGCGCTAGTATTGACCACGGAAGGACGGTTTGCTGTCAATTTTTCGGTATCAAAGCTCCAGAAAATGTGGAATCAGACTACACAATGTGTTAGAGAACGTAATTTTATACAAAGAGGATCAACATTTATCAACTTTTTCGATATCAGAGCCCCGTAATACGAAAGCATGCTTTCGGAAATTTCTGTCACAGAATTACAATTGCCGCAACATTTTGGCAAATGTTTGAAGATGATTGCGATTCGACATATCTACAGCTTGGTTAATAAAATTTTAATACATGGTGCGAAGAAAACTGGAACTCAATGTGGAAAAAGCTATCGTAAAATGTTTCCTCAATATCAGATATATATTCGGCAAAATTATTTTTTCTTAAATAATATTAAGGAAAAATTCCATTATTAAAAATAACGGATCTAGGCGTAACGGGGGACCAAGAAATGTCATTTCACAACCATAAGTTGTTATCAATTCTTTAAAGATTAGGTTTCATAAAAAGACAAACTGCCAAATTTAAATCTGTGAAAGGCTATTAGTACATTATATAATAGCTTAGTAATATCAAAACTTATGTATTGTTCGTTATGGTCACATAGTGCAGATTATTTAATTAGAAAACTTGAAACTGTACAACATACATACTTTTTGTGTGCAGCATTTCAAGGAAGCAAATATACAAAATTCAATAATCAATCATCATTATGATCAAATACAAAATCTCTTAAATATATCAACATTACAATAGGGAAAAAAAAAAAAATAATAATAATAATAAAAAAAAGAAAAAAACGGTATTTTATTGACTTTTAAAATACTAGTAACGTACAAAATCATGAATTGTTCCACATATTCGAGCCATATGTTGTTTATAATGTAAGAAATAAAATGATATGTGAATGTAATTGTAATATGTACAACTCGACAATTCCATGTATTACTAGATTAATGATTATGTCTTGCCTATAAACTTTTCAAATCTGGAAGAAAATAATTAAGTGATTTTGATAGAACTATTTAACAAAATATGGATAGACAATCTTACCCCAACAAAATGGGGAACAGGTTTGGTAATAAATATACATGAGAAATGAACAAAAGGAACAAAATACATGAGACTGCAACAACTACAGAGAGATAACACTATTAGACATAATAGTGAACACATAACAATGAAAATGGGTAAAGAACAACGTAGATTCAGGAAGGGCAGATGCACAAAGGACACTTGCTGTATACACAGTACAAACTGTATTAAACTAAAGAAATGAAAGACACTTAACTCCATATATGATATTCATAGACTTTGAAAAGGCTTATGATACAGTGAACAGGGCTAAACTGTGGAAAATATTCAAAGGAATACCAGAAGAGATTATGAAAGGAATAAAAACACACTATACTGACACATTGGCATACAAATCAATAATGGGACCTCCAAATCTCTTTGTACAAACTGATAGGGATGCCATACACCCAGAAAAAAGGGACATGTCCTGGATTTAGACATATGTCCCGCTGCCCAGCGGCATTTTTCTGTTTCAGCCAAATGTCCTGAATTTTTCCCGTTATACTTCCATAGTCCTACAAAACAAATTGTGTTCTGAGACTACTTGTGAATTACATCACAGAACTACATGAGAAAATACAAGCGGCTAATTCCTTTGTTAACAAATATAGTCATTTTTGTCTTTTTATGGAATTTATTTAATATATTAATTAAATACCTTGAAATACTTCACAAATTTTGTCATGGAAAAATAAGGAAATGGATCTGGATAACCTTTGAAAGTTAGGGTAATTCATCCTGGAAAAAGAGTGGTCACCCTGATATTCTTGAAAGTACAATGTAATTTATATTGGTCTACTATTTAGTTGATATACTATTTCCTTGTATAAAAATTAAAAATTTGCTCTGAAATATATTTCCTGAATTCAATGTTAACCTTATGGCAATCCTACAAACAGAGGACTGAGACTGACAGGGACTATCACCCAACTTTTAAAATATTTATGCCAATAGTTTCTTCAGAGAATGGAAGAATTCAGTAAAGCAAGGCATTCAACATAACAAGAAACAAAATATACAAACAGTCCTATTTGAGATGATCAAAAAATCTTGGCCAAATCACATGAACTCCAAATAGCAACACATGTACTGAACAAAATAGCAAAGAACTACAACATACAAATCTCAACAAAACAAAAACAATGACCTCCCCAAGAAAGGACTTGAGAAGAGTGAAGAGAATCATTGAAGGACAATTAATAGAGCAAGTTGCAACACTCCAATATTTATATTTAGGCAATGACATTGGACAACACTCCCAATAACTGCAACACACAATTTTGAAATATAATAAATGAAATAATTCAAAGACTTTTTGGAAGGAAATAACACAGGAAACCAAATAAAGAATACACAATATGAGAGCCAAGCCAATGCTATTACATGGATTCTAAAACAAAGACAAAGACTAGAAACAGAAGTTCCTAAGACACCAGGCTTGGCTATACTGGGCTGGATTGACAGAAATAAAGATATCAGGAAAAAATTTAAGACAAAACTATAACAGAGGAAGTGAAAAACAACCAGAAAAATGTGTGGAACATATTAAAAGAATGAAAGAATAAAGACTCAAAGGCTGTCCTAAAACAAACTACTTGGAGAGATATAGGAAGACCAAGAATGGGCAGCATCATGCAGGAACACCTGGAAGACTGAAATAATTAAGATCTATTGCTTAACCAGGAGCAGCCCCCCCCCCCCCGACATTTCATTCTGCAGTTCATGATGATGAAACAATTATACAACACATCAAGATTTAGTTCAACATTTATATACACGTTGTAATGGGACGATCGCACGCGTCTGGTTGCGACGCGAATTTCAACATTTTATTATATGTAACATTGCTGTGTAAGGCCTGGAAATGTGCATCTTTCGCTACCTGCGAGGGTGTAGGAAGCGTCGGGGACGCGGAGGCATGCAGCACCATTGTCTCGGCACAGGCGCGCCCGGCCGCATCCGCTGACCGTGTAAACTCTCATGAGAGCGATCTTCTCTCCGGAGACATGACATCACAAGAGATTTTCGAAGTCTCCACAAGAGAGCAGTGTAAAGACTCTGGTATCGATGAGGAATCGTATCTCCCAGGACATAAATAGTATTCAAAGATAGTTGGAAGACTTTTTGCTCTCTTGGTATGTGTGTTCACGTGCTCGATTAGGCATTCTGCACCTGTCTGTGCGGCGTTCCAGTGTGGTCAGTGGATTTCTGTTCTTTGTGGGAAATTAAACATGGTAATTATAAATACAAATGGCAAAGAACTGAATGTTATCTCCTGTGGCCAAAAACCGCCGTACCGTCAAACCAAGTCTCTTTCCGCAATAAATACTTTTACACTTTTCTTGCTTTTTAATTGTGTGAGATTTTTCCTAATAAAAAAATAAAATCCATCTGAAGTTACAAAGTTTTTATACACGACTTATTCTTTATAATAACATTTTTATTACGTCCTTTAATAAATTAAAACGTCAAATTACGAATTGTGAAATTTGGATATATAAAACTATAATTAGGCCTTCTTTTATATGCCTGCCCTATAAGGTGTAATGCCTCTACTACAAACTTTACAAATTTCAAATAATTCAAAATAATCTCCCCAAAACCTTACATCTTTCCTAGTTTATGTTATATAAAAAAATTACAGAGAACTTAAAATTGATTCTTTCTAATCGTACTAAACTTCCACTAAAAGTTTATAAAACAAATTATCAACTTCAACCATTTTTCAAACCTTTACATTAGGTCAAAACTCTTATCATCCTGGAATCCGACCACGTTTTCCAAAAGATATTTTTAATCCTCCGTAAATTAAAACTTGTTTTATTTCATTGTTCCTAAAAAAATTGTAATGTAATTGAACAAGTAGTAAATAAATATTTTTTAAAAAATCCTCTTGCAATTCCATCAGTTTTATAAATACTCAGCTCTTCTCAAAAACAAAATCACTCACACGTCTTTATTTTCCTTCGCTTCTTCAAAATTGCGAAGGCAGCACATTCTAACCTCAAACTGCTCGTCGCTTCTTATTCAATATGGCTGCCCCGGAGAACATCCAGAGACATTTGTAGTAAGTGTCTCTGGATCTCAAGGAGATACTTTTCCGGAGATATCTCAGGAAACGACTCTCCCATGAGTTACGAGACTCGCATTTCGGGAGATATTTCGAATCGTATAAGCCGTCTATGAGAGTTTATCTCGTAACTTCATGAAAGTTAGGAGACTTTTCTCTGCGTGTAAACGCACCTTTACCACACCCCAAACATTTCTGACCCATATTCCAGTTGAGAATTTCTGTGTAAAATATGGGTTTTTAATGAAGTTTTGTCAATCTTTTACGCTTTGGGGACACCATTATTTATTCGGAATATTCTAAACTGACAATAAATGAAGTAAAAATTATGAATGGTACAGTTGTTATTTACCTATTAAAGATAGATTTTAAAAAATCCATAATGATTCGAAATGAATAATTAAAATTTATATTTTGGAAATAATATTTTTTTCTAAAACGTAGCTGGTTGGATACTAAGTGGGGCAGTCCTTTCCCCACACTCCTCCCTAGTGACACCACTGATTTCCACGTGCCCTGGGACCCGCCAAATACTAAGTCAGAGTGGTGGGACAACAGACATTGAAGGTGATGTATTGTTGTCAAGTAGTACACGGGAGAAAATGTTAACAATGACTTAAGTACACTAAGGGAATCATGCCATACTTCTCTTTGTTATGAACCTGATTCAATGTATTTCGGGGCTCAAGCACAGCAAACTTCTAGGCATAGAATATGCTACACAATGAGCGAGTATGAAGTGAGCATTAGCCATTCTACGAAAGAACAGAGAACCCACTGAATTATTGGTGGCAGAGCAGTCAGTGTAAAGAAAAGTGTGGTCACGATAGGCTGCTTTCAACTACAGGAAATGTTTCAGGTATTCTAAGGGAGGAGGAGAGTGTTTGGGGAGATCGCATAAGTTGCTGGTCTACAGTGGGGTAAAGGAGTTTCCCAAAAAGGAATAGGGTTGTGGAAGGTTTTCGTAGGAAGGGAGGTGAACATTGAGTCCTCGATCTATATATATATATATATATATATATATATATATATATATATATATATATATATATATATATATATTGAAACGCGGAGCGTTTCTGTAAGTAGATTAAAACGCGATACATTTTTGGGTCAAATACATACATTTTGATTAGAGTGGTTACGGCGGCGAGTAACGGACAAATCAGGGAACCGGTCAGGCGAGCAACGGACAACACCAGGCGCGAGAAAGCACAAGAAGGCACGAGAAGATGCGAGATGGCGGCGAGGCCGACAGAGAGTGCGGAGAAGAGCTTGAAGGTGAGCGAAGGGTTGTGACGCGCTCAACGAATAGGTAGCAAATTGTAATTAAATTTCGGAATAAACAGTATTTAGGAGTGAAACCAAGCGTGCCAGTGACTGGTAGGCAATTGTGAGAACTTGTGGAAGTGAGATAAGTGCTACAAACTGTGGTAATATTATGAAACTAACAGACCGCGTGGGCGGTGATAGTAACAGTCACCACGGGTGTACGTGAATGTGTAATAGTGAATAAAGTTGAACTGATAGGTTGTGAAGCCAGGGGGAGCTGGGATAGCTAGCAGAATGGTGACGGACAGTGGTAGTGGGTATCGCACACCCAATTTGTATTATCCTCACAACGACCGGGGCTGGAGCCCAGGTGCCATCGTGCAACCGTTGCGAAGAGCTGGGGGAAGGCGCGGGCTTCCGAGCGAAGGTTGACCACCCGACGGGCTCCGGGGCGAGCCGAAGGCCGCCGATCGCCGCCGGGGGAACATCCAAGAAGGAACGACCGATTCGTGGAACTTAAGGTATCGCGTAAATGTGAGCTTACTTGCATGTTTTGGTACCAAAACGAGAAATCACTTGATTGTAAATGTTATTCTAATTCTCTTACAAATAAATTGTTTATTTGTTTGAAAATTGATAGTGGAGTTGTTCTTTCGATGCTTTTGCCAAACCCTAGAGGCCCATTCACGAGCAAAAACACCTGTCCCTTCAAAATTAATGTCGTGAACAGTACCGCTTTGCAGGTACGTCACTATATATATATATATATATATATATATATATATATATATATATATATATATATATATATATATATATATATATTGTTTTTTTATGATCCAGTGAGTATTTTTCAGTTTTGAGGGTTTTAATTGGGGAATATTACTTTTTTAAATTTGGTTCACGTAAACAATTGATGTTCATAATTGAAAAAGTCAAATTGAAGTATATTCAGGAAGTATATATTTGGTACATGCAAAATAAAATCCCCTTCCCCCCTGTTTTCAGATTTCAAACTCATAAAAACCATTACTAGTAACAAATTTTCATTACTGTACTAATTAGGTTGGGGTAATGAAGTAACAAATGCATATCATGTAGCCAAGTTACAAAACAGGTTTACATTTTACTGAGAATTTATTTTGGACTTATGTTGTCTTTGTGCATGTTTGTGTGATTGATTGGAATTTCTGGACACCTCAATAGCTATGGACATTGGTCCTGTAGTGAATGTTTTATCCTATAAGGAGGTGGTGGTGGTGTTTTCCCCTAATGGATGGTGAGATTTGGTGCCCACCTACATTGGTTTGAGGATGATTCCCCACTCAGATATCTCCTCCAAATAAGGCACCAGCCCAGGCGGAACAAGCTCTAAGCTCGCGGCTGGTCTGACATGAAAGGTACAGTAGTGCAAGTAAGTGTAAGGGAAGATCATGTGCAGTCTGTGGCCTGTTTGTTAGTGTATTTTTATGGAATACTCCAAATAGTGATTACAGAAATCATGGAATACTACCGACGACAGCAGGTGCTCATTAGAATTCTCCTCCAGACAGCAGCTGAATCCGACCTAGCAATGGCTAAGTTTGAAAATCTGTCAAAGTCGGGACTCAAACCCAGGACTTCTCTGTCTGGGTAATTCTGGCTCTGAGCTAACTCGGCCGGTTTTGGTTTGTGCTTGTTGTTTTATTAGAAAATTTTTTAAAAAAATCATTGAAACATTTCAATGTTTGTTGGTTTTTATAATTTAAAAAAATATGAGTTTATTAAGTCGGGCATAACTTGGGCAAAAACCTAGGCTCTGTTGGACAAACAGTATTTCTCATTTTACTCCGACTTAAACAGTCAAGTATTTTGAGAACTCACGAAAAACACACACACACATGATCCAGTCAACCCCTAGCGCTTGCGCAGTCAGATAAACATAACCCTTAGCAGTCAGGTAATAATGTTTGTTTTTTTATTGAAGTTACTTTGTCTCAATGTTTACTTCAAGTCTGGGGTGTAAATGTACTTGTTTGTCGTGATTAAATTGGAGTTCAGAATATTAGCAAATGAAGTTTGCATTTTATTGTTTCTACTTTCTTTTGTACGTGTATAATTTTCTATACTTGTTTGTATGGGTTTGTTGCAATTAATATTGAGTTTTTAATGGATATTTCGATACATTAAAGTACAACTTCATTTTATAATTTATTTTTTTTAGAAATAATTATTTATTTTTTTAATTTAAAAAAAAATTGTTTTACACTTCTTTTTTACGGGTGGGTAGTTTGGGTAAGGGAACATTTAGCCAACCCTGATAAGCTGCATTCAGAATATTGCCATCTCCTTTTCAAAGACAGTCTGACAAGAGGCACTCAATGTGACTGGTGCAATATGCACTAGTTGCTATGAGGATACCAGCATTGTGAATGGTATTGAAAGGGCAAAGGGTTGATAAGAAAGCTGATCCATTAATTATGTTGCCACAGTCCAAGACAGCAAATTTCTATATTCTATACTAACGTGATCTGCTCCCCATGAAATTGCACTAAGCTTGCAAAGAAGGCTGAGAGAAGATATGCATTTGGCCTTCCACCTACTGATGCAGCCACACCATACCAGGGATCTGTCAAAGATGAGTTACAGGAGCCTACTGTAGTCAAATGAAAGCCGATGAGCCCCTAGGAAATGCTCCACGTTGTTTGGAAGTGGTAAATTCAACCGAAGTTCAAGCAACACGTTTTTGTTATGGAAAAATTAAATCCTTCAGATTCATTTCATTGATTTTGGACAGGTTGAAGCACCCCTTTTGATCACATTTAGGCTTCTAGGTGAACAAAACATTGCAAAAAGCATCTGCAAATAGTGATGCTTTAACTAGTTTAAGTACAATAGACAATGGCAAATAGACTAACACCAAGGATAGATACCCGAGGAACACTTTTTCAAGGTGTAACTGCTGTCACCCAGACTTACACGAGATCTACAGAACAGCCAAACCACTTTCTGAGGTGCCACCTCCTAATACCTCAGAAGTGTCACCGGGTCATACCCAATTGCAGTTCTAATAAATGTAAGTTTAATGTATGTAAAATACTGTGCCTCCAAGTGATGTTATAAGAATTTTCTACATCAAAGAAGTATTAAATGTTGTCTAATGCAAAAGAGGACATGACTAACTGGTCCAGTGCATTTAACCTTACTGTATGACTAAAGCCAGACTCATACAGGAAAATTGCACTCGCCACTGTTTTCCATACATTTTAATCAGAGCCCCGCACACTAGATCATTCATGTTGCTATACAATTATTAATTCTTCTTCTAATAATTAAATATGGTAAATTAAAGGTGTTGTCTGGTATGACTGTTTCGATCATCCTCAGAGTGAAAATTAGAATTACCCAAATAAAATTACATTAAATATAAAAAACTAAGTATAAGTTATTACAAAATATATGTACAAAATGTAGACATTGTATGCCAGATGAGTAAGCAAACTGCATCATATATACCTTGCAGCTTCCGGGGCGAAAACAAAGTTCTGCGATTTTTATACAAGACACATTGCCAAAAAAGTGCAGAAGGTGCAATGTCCATCAGAGCCAATAAAATTCAAATTAAAAAGTGTCAATCTGATTCAATTTAGTATTAAGCGGACGGAATATTTATAAGAATAAGAGTATGTGATACTATTAATTAAATTGATATTTCTTTTACTTCACTTTACAGAGAATCTGGTTAATTGACCTTTTCATAAAGAAATGAAACTATGTGTTTTCTTTGTGCCTTCTGTTTTGTTTTTTTTTATTATATCGTTGTTGCAATTGTCCTCTTTCTAAATATTCAGTGTTGCTAAAATATAAACATAATGTTCTTCACATTATCATTAACCCACTTAAATAACTTCCTGGGTAAATTTATAGGTTCCTGTCAGAATTCAAAGATAGCTTTTATTAAGAATATTATAGTTGCCCAGGTTAACTACAGTTTTTAATTAATGGAATGTATAGAAAAAGTACTGTAATGATTCAAAAAACGAATGCTGAGATTTGGGCGGGAATATCTTTTGAGGGTCCCTGACATCGAAAATGTGATGTCTCCAAATGTGTCTGTGAAGAACTCTAGTGCCTATACTGTTACAAGAATATTCCCTGATACTCATAATTCCACAATTGATCTAGAGGCACAGAGAATTTGAAATATCTTTTATTGGGGAGGGGTACTCAACCTTCTACGATATTTTCATTTTATTTTCCAAATATAACGGCACACAAAAAAGAAAAAAGAAATTACTGTTCTTGTCATAGCAACAACATATTCCAAAATTCCACTAGATTCCATATTCCAAAATTTTTCTGAAAATTCCACTAGAAACGATATATATTTATCATGCTAGCAAACATCCTTATCGCTCCCCAAGTCACACTGAAGTTACATTCGCATAGCAGTAAACATGATGAATACCACAAGCACTTCTTTATTTCTGCTGTCTGCATTATTGAAGGTTGTCAACCACTTCACCAAACTTGCAAAAACTAAACCCCTAAGCAAAAGATTACATTTACTTTACCAGTCCACTTGACAGAATGTGATTTCTGAGTACATATTCTAGTTACAATGTTTTTTTCTAATTTTAACACTTTTTAATATTTTCTTGGGTTTATTGTCTGGGAAATCTTAAACACACACTGAATCATCCCCATTTCGAATTCTTCTGATTTATAAATATTTGCCGCTTTCAGACTCTATTCGACGCAGGAAAGGCATTTAGCGATCCTTCATCTATGTGAAAAGTCTACTACACAAGCAACTTTTGCATTTTATTAAAAATGTGGATACTGCTATAAAAAGCATACACACTCACCTTCTTTACTGAAGACAAAAGTAAAAATCTTAACAATCATCCCATAAATTGAAACATTTCTTAGAAATTTAGCAAGACTAGTGCCAACAGACTTTATATAATACTTCACTGAATGACCTGAGAAATAATTTTTCTAGAGACAATAAAAAGGCAGCATGAGAGTTTCTAACATCCAAAATGAAGATAAAAATTAACAGATTACCCATGTCAACTTAATTGAGAAGCATTAAATATAACATGCAAAATAATATAACTACATAGCACAACACTGAAGTCCATTCAGAACACTGCGTTTTCTACATACCTTTTAAGTTAAGTTTCAAAGTACCACATTAAATTTTTAAGGGCCCTTTCAGTAAGGGTCATTTCTTAGAAAAATTCTAGAAAGAACTTAAAATATAGCAAGAACAATGTTATATTGCCTGAAAGATGCTGCACAATCACATACAGAACTTCCAGGAGGACAATTACTCAAAACTACATTTCCTTTTTTTTCGAATATGAAAATAAAAAAAACTTCTGGGCAACAGTGGAATGTTGAAGCAATTATATTGCTGCTGCTCCTACCATCAAATAAGAAAATCAATACCACGCTTGTATGAACCTTAACAAACATTTAAAATAGTTCTATAAATTATAGAACAAAAGCAAATAAATCTGGAAACGTGTAAAAAATGGAATCTCTTTTAAGATGTTCATAGTGTCATGCATCACGAAACTCCAATGATATAAAAAGAAACCACATCTTTCAAAATGTAAAAGAACCCCCACCAGTGCAAGTACAAGGAATACACCCCAGAACCATGGAAAGCCGGCCTGGAGCACACTGCCAACCAGACACCACCCATAATGCCTGTAATGGAACAACTTGAGTATGTACCCCTCCGGAAAACAATCAGGTAAACTGGTGAACACACAAAAAAAAAACATATGAAAGATTGAACATGTGCATACAAACAAGTCACATGTTATTGCAAGAAGAGACAAGTTTCAGCTAACAAACTAAAAATCCAGATTAGTTTATAAGTAACAATATCCTGGTTCAATGGCAGGCAGACTCCCATAAGATGAAGGGTCCTGTAGGGTAATTCATTTAGGGTAGTTATTAGGATACATTTTAGGGTAGGTATTAGGTTATTGTTCAAGGATAATTCACAAATCTACTATAGAATTATTTTCAATGTTTGTAAAATGTTAGTTAGAATTAATATAATGGGCAGTAGGTATTAACTTTAAGTTAGATTTACACTGGTATAATAACACCACCCAAAAGCAAGACTAATCCTCATCAAAGCAAAGAAATATATACTATATAAACATGGCAGAGCTTAACGAGATGAATTTTGGAAGATTTACGTCTGCAGGATTTGGTTGAAACAAGTATATGGCTGTGTATGACAAAGAACACAATTCACAATTGTGTTTATGGAACTAAAACCCACTGAAGACCAATGGACTAACTTTAAATTAGTAGTGAAATCATGTTCATTTAGCTATTACATACAAATTGCAATAATTGACAAACTTTTAAATGGTAAAAGGGTTTGTCAACAATTTAGTCTTAATATCAATGTTGATTAAAATACTACAACAGGACAAAATGTTTCGCAATATTTGTAACAACTACGCAATATTATAATATTAAACAAATTTCCAAAAGTATGACAAACAAGAAAAATTTTTCACATTATATCTTTCAAATTTTCATTTATATTATTTCATGATCTAGTTTTAAAGAACAGATTTACTTAAGAGAGAAAAAAAAAACAATCATCAATGTAGTTTTGCTATAAAAAAATTTTTTGCAAAGAAAAAAGAAAGAACAAGATTTGTCAACAATGGCACCTGTACCATTTTTTAAGCATCTTGATGCTCCATTTGAGGGGAAAAATGAAAGAAGAAATTTGGAGCCATTTTTAAGAAAATAAATTTTCTTCAATTTGAATATGCCGCACTTTCCATGCTTGGCGCGTATTTTGACCAAGTGCCACTAGATGGATTGAAAATTACGATCATTACAAGAAATTTAGATAGGCATGAGTACAGATAGAAAGATTATGAGAAAGATATATCATAATTAAAATAAGTGGTGTAAATAGAGAAGAGGTAGTAGTAAGCTTGAATTGTCGTTTCTCTATTTACAGGAAGAATAAAGTATTGTAAATAATTTTTGAATAATAATGCAAATAATAGTTGATAAAAGTGAATAAAACTCCTCTTTGTTTACAGGGAAACTTGGCTTAATTATTATACTGCACAAATAATTGTATATATATTTTATAAAATTGGCTAACTTCATACAAAATTATACAAAACAAATTTTCAAAATATTGAACATGACCTTATTGAAAGATTATCGTTAAAGAATAAATTTCAAACAGAAAAAGTTTCTATCTTTAATATTGTAGTTGTAGGAAGACGTTAAACAAGTTTTTGAGCTTTTGCAATTTTTCAAAAATTCAGAGATGGATACATGAAAGGGGGTGAAAACCAGAATAGTATAAGTGACATTTTAGAAATTCTGAGGAATTGTTTATATAAGTCAATATTACTGTAAAGTTGTAGTGCTTTGTTTCATTATTAAAACCACAAAATTTTAATTGTTCATTAAAACCAAGAAAATACATTGTCACTTAAATATAGACCAAAATAAACATGTTTTTCTCAGAATTTACAAGTGTCACTTATACCGTTCTGGTTTTCACCCATTCATATGTACAGACTTTCTGCCAAAAAAACAATTTTTCACTATTCAGAGTCCACTAAACGTAGTAGTCTCTGACTACACAACATATTAGAGGAAATAACATTCTACATATAACAGATGAAATTAATCACTGTTTTCAATATCAGGACCCTATAAGAAGAGTTTTCCTGAGCATTGCAATATACCACTTTCTGCTGGAGCTTTACAATACATTCTCTTTTCTATGTATGTACATAATATGGCAAGAAAGTAATCATTGTTATAATGAACAAAATTTAAAATTTAAGATTTTTTAATGTGGATCTATACAAGAATGTGAACAAATTCCTTCACTAAAATAATGTTATATAAAGTGTTATGCATAATCAGCACAACCAAAATGGTACTACAGTGTTCAAAGAAGAAAAAAAAATACAGAGATGTATTAAAAATGTACAAACTCCATGTCATCTTAAGAGGAGAAGGCAGAAGGAAGCAAATATACTGGTTTGGAAACATTAGCATGAGGACGGGGCTAGGTTTTGAAAAATTTCACCATACTGCTGAAAATAGGTCCAAATTTTATCAAGTTGGCGCTCAGCTCAGAATTCAGAGAGGGCATTAGTAGACAAATAAGAAACACAAGATGGTGAAAAAGAATTACAAATACCACTTGTTGCAAAAGTATGTGCATGTATTAATAAACTACATTTGTATCTGTGTTGGCATCGTAAAAATTTAAAACTTCCAATCAGATTACGCCTCCATTAGATCTTATTTTTTTGAAAATAAGTAGAAAATTTTGAACGGGGTTTTAAAGGGCATCATCTTCTCCTTATCGTCTCATAAAACTGTCTTTCATTAATCTTTGGAAACTAACTCAGACAAATCATTAATTGAAAAGCAGTTAAAATCAATTTTATTCACTTACAATTTGTATCTACCAAAGAGCTAGAATATACAACATAGAGTGGCTGTCCCTATGATTTCAGCAATCTTGGTGGAGGCTTGCAGAACTAGGAGCTGCCATGATTTTTGAAGTCAAAACATATGTATGGTAGATGGAGCTTCAGCCTCGCTATGTAGTATATTCTAGCTCATTGGTAGCTACACATCATTAATTAAATTAAGTAATTGCATAAAGTAAATATAAATTATAATATGAATAGTGTAACCTGATGAACTATGATTTTCTTCACTCGTTTCAAGAAAATTGGTTAATATTTCATAGTTGAAGTGTCATCTCTCTCTCTCTCTCTCTTTTTTTTTTTTTGTGCATCAGAATAACTTTGACTGCCCAGTCCAAAGCTACTCTAGTTTTGGATAAGGCTACAATGTCGTCATGTGAGCTAGTAAAACACTAAAAAACTGTACACATGTTCTCAGGGAGAACGAGAATTTCATTTAGAAATGGTGGTTTCTCTGGTTTAAGATTCTTTAAAAAAATGTAAATTTCTGCAGGTGTAAATTCAAATGCATCAACAGTTTGCCTTTCTGAGAAAATACATTTTTGGAAAAATAATAATTTGGCCTTCATTCTAGTTATTTTTCAAAACCTGCTTAGCAGTTTCGGAAATTTCATTTTGTTAGCACTTAATTTGTTTTGGTCATGGTCAGTTATAATTCTTGGGGCAGCAACTCTCGAATTCATTTGCTCACAAAAGAGGTTACAGAATTAATGGGTTTAAGGCCAGGATCTACAAAATTCTCTTCATAATTGAAATTGTACCTCTAATGCACATTTGTTTGTAGTTCTTCATAATACTTTTTGCTATTTTACGACTTATCCAGTTTGTCTAATGTGGATTCATCCCATGCAATCTTTAATTTAATCATTGATTTGATTCAAATATAGAGGCATTTTGTTTGATACCTTAGTGTGTGTTTCATGATTATAAATGTTCTAAATACTCCTACTCCATTTATCCTCATAATTTTACACTCATTTCATAATTGCTGGCATCTGTGAATGAAATGATAGCTTTTCTGCCATGAATTTAATCAAGCTGGGCTGGTTTTGGTCTACAGATTGGATGTGGATATTTTTACATGGTTACTTTTACACAGTCATCACCAATTGACCAATATTTTTAACTACAGGCACAGGCATATGCTAGAACTAATGTGTTTTTTAATGATCCAATTAACAGAATGTGTAGAATAGCAAATGATAATATTTGTTGGCACATTGACCGCCAATTTGCTTCAAATTTGGCACCTTGTTTTTTATAGGGCATTATTGATGTTCTTTGAAGGCGTTTCAGAGGAAAGGACTATACATTTCAAACTTGGTGCTTCAGGGATAGTCTTAATTTTCCTCAAAAAGCGGCGTGAATTTCTTCTCTGTTGACCAAATACTCATTTCTTTAGTACAAAGTTCCTTGACGTAGATTGTCAGCTGCCTCCTGTTAGTTCAGAGCTTCACTGAATGATCGCACCTGCTCCTGGGCAGGCCCGTATAAAATTACCATTGTTGAAATACGGGGAAATCACCAATTTCTACCTCAGACGCCAGCTCGCATTGTCATCACAAGCTAATGCAGAAAGCTGAGTAAAAACGTCTTTAACGCCTTCAAGGTTCGATTCAGGGTGTGCCAGGCACTGGATGCAGTTTAAACATGGAGTAAAAACCCTGAAATTCGTAAGGAAAGGTTTAATTTCATTTGGACAGAGGTAAATGTGACAATTTCTTCAATACTTGATAATTCTTTCTCCAAGTAACAATCTTTGTGAATTGTGTGTTGCCTCTTTTCCAGAACACTCTTGTTTGACAAAAAACTACTGATATAAGAGGTGATGTTTCGTTGCAGTTTCTACCAATAGCTCTCCCAACTTTCTTCTTTGAGTATTTTGACGCCTCAACACAATTCATTTTGCTCAGGCAAAAAGTGACTTCAAAAAATAGCTCAAAGAGTGATGTTGATTGAATTTGTTTAATTTTTGTGATTATTATTTGAAAATAATGGTTGTGATAATTTTAAATGATTCTGTATATTTGTTTTATTCCGTTTTTTTATTTGTGAGTGTGTGTGTCAGCGCGCGCGCGTGCGTGTGTGGGCGCGCGCGCGTGCGCGTGTGGGCGCGCGCGCGTGCGCGTGTGGGCGCGCGCGCGCGCGCGTGTGGGCGCGCGCGCGCGTGCGTGTGGGCGCGCGTGCGTGTGGGCGCGCGTGCGTGTGGGCGCGCGTGCGTGTGGGCGCGCGTGCGTGTGGGCGCGCGTGCGTGTGGGCGCGCGTGCGTGTGGGCGCGCGTGCGTGTGCGTGTGGGCGCGCGTGCGTGTGGGCGCGCGTGCGTGTGCGTGTGGGCGCGCGTGCGTGTGGGCGCGCGTGCGTGTGCGTGTGGGCGCGTGCGCGTGTGCGTGTGGGCGCGTGCGCGTGTGCGTGTGTGTGTGGGCGCGCGCGCGCGCGCGCGTGTGCGTGTGTGTGTGGGCGCGCGCGCGTGTGCGTGGGCGTGGGCGCGCGCGCGTGGGCGTGGGCGCGCGCGCGTGCGTGTGGGTGTGGGCGCGCGCGCGCGCGTGTGTGTGGGCGCGCGCGTGCGTGTGTGTGTGGGCGCGCGCGCGTGTGTGCGTGGGCGCGCGCGCGTGGGCGCGCGCGCGTGTGGGCGCGCGCGCGTGTGCGTGTGGGCGCGCGCGCGTGTGCGTGTGGGCGCGCGCGCGTGTGCGTGTGGGCGCGCGCGCGTGTGCGTGTGGGCGCGCGCGCGTGTGCGTGTGGGCGCGCGCGCGTGTGCGTGTGTGGGCGCGCGCGCGTGTGCGTGTGTGTGCGCGCGCGTGTGCGTGTGTGTGTGGGCGCGCGCGCGTGCGGACGCGCGTGCGTGCGTGTGCGTGGACGCGCGTGCGTGTGCGTGAGAGAGGATCACTTCAGTTTTCTTTGCTTATGAAGCAATACTATCCTAAATATGACCTCAGTCCACTATTTCATTGACGATGATAGAAATACGTGATGAAAAAAACATTTTTTCAGGATGCATCTGCCAGTTGCAAGAAAGAATGCAAGAAAGAATATATTGCCTAAATGCCACAAATTCCAAGACTAGGCGGCTTGAAAAAATATCATTGGCCTAAGTTCATAATTGAAGATGTCTCGCTTGAGGTGAAGGTAGTAGATTCGGAATGGGGACCTTATTCATGATCTTATGCCACTGAAGTTCCACAGCAGAAACAAAGGACACGTTCTGCGTGCACTACAACTGGCAGCAATGATGCGCATTAGCTTGATTCAATTTTAAGCTTGGTGTTACTTGATATTCTGCAGGACAGAGCACATTAAATTCTACGTAGGTGACAGGAAGCACGCGACTGCCACAGCCTGGTGATATGCGCCATGTCATGTGAAAAGCCATCAGTTTCAGTAGCTGCTTGCACCATCCTGCTACCGAAAGCATCTCGTATGTTATTAGGTGAGAAAAAGGGCCTTTGGAGAGTGGAATAGTGTTCCAACAGTTCAAGAGGCATTAAAAGGCGTCAAGACTGCATTACAATACTTAGAGACGGGATAATTCACAATCAAGTGTGGAGTATGAACACTGGAAAAGGATCTAGAGAAATTGCTAATGAAAAATAGATCAAGCAAACAATTTAAACTAATTTATTTTTTAAGGACAAATATAGATTTTGAAACTGGAATTCTGGAAGTTTGTGCTGTTTGCTATATCTCTATATTAATAAAATCAATAATTATGAAGATTTTCTATTTAATTTTGACATCAAATATAGTGAACCTCTGACATTGTAAATCAAAAATGTTAGTCCCCAGAAGTTCACTATAACCGGAGCCAACAGTGCTATACACATTCCAATAGATAAAGATTACTCGAAGATGTGAGATTCCTTTCACTACTATCTACCATGGACAAGTGGGACAGCAACTACCTCCTTTCAGAGACAAAGAAAACGCTATGAATTTAACTCTCTCAACCCGAACACACATTCGGCTTCCATAATAACAAACAGTATTCAAGAGTTTTGTTTCATTCAGAAAATTGGAGGTATAAATAGTTATTTTAAATTTTACAAAGAAAATACACATAATTTTCTAAAATTGCCTTGCTTGGCAGTGCACTAATATATGAGACACCAGTACAAGTAAGTAAAATGAAAGTCAGCATATTGAAACAAACCTTTTCTGATGTTTATTTCATAATTTTAGTTTGTTTTAATAGTCACCATTTAAAACCCCATGATTGAAACAGAAGGTACTAAAACCAAAAAACCACAAATCCTCTTTCTTTTCCACTGTTTAAATGAAAACTTAATGTGCAGCACAGGTACTGGACGTTTAAAACAAAAAACTCTCAAAATATAATTTGAAGGCGAATCTTCTCAAATCGTCCCACATGCAATAATAAATCTTGCTTCATTCCTGCATCTTGAAAAACTTTTCCTCTACTGTAATTATCGTATTTATCTGAATATAAGACAAAGTTTTTTCCTAAATCTCTGTCAAGAAATGCAGGGTTGTCTTATAACCATCTTATATTCAGAGGGGCTTAACAGTCAGATATCGCAGCGTGGAATGAGAACCAAAAATAAAGAAACATACATGTGAAAATAATGATGGTAGTGACAAAAACCATGATTATGGTGATTTTAAGGAACAACAAAATGATTGTTTAGCAATTAGTTTAGCAACATTCTCATCAAGAAAGCAATTTTCTAGTCATTTCAATAAGACAATTAGCAATCTTATTTTGACTAAATAGTAAACTTATTGTGACTAAACATTATGATCTAGTTAAAAAATTTTAAAATTCTAAAGTCTCTTCAAAATTACAGGGTCGTCTTTTATTCCGAGGTGACTTCAGGTAAATAGAGTAAGTTTTTTTAAGAACACCGTATCAGCAATGTATCAACAACAATGTTTAATTACAACATATTTTTATTTTCTATAAGATTTTGTTGGCGATTGAAGCAATTATTACAAAATAGAAGTTGTTCTTGCAATGAAGCAATGAAGAAATTTTAATAGAGAGGATGAGGTACCACCAGTTAAATTATATCTAAGCCCAAAAGCAAAGTATTGAAAATAAATACTGAACACAATCCATCACACATATAACAATTCTCTACATGCTCTGGAAAATGCACACACATTAGGGATTTGTGAGGTCTCAAAGCTTGAAGATCACAGTTTTAGTCTTCAGAAAAACTAAGGATTGAGACCAGATCATAACAGTCATTAATTAAATCTCTACCAATGTACAGAAACGAGAACATTTAAATGAGTGAGCGTGTGTTCAGGGGCGCGTGCATGCACACACAAACTGTTTACTAATTATTTTATTTTTATTTATTGAATTGGCGGATGTGTAGTCCGCAGATTATAAGGTCCAACAAAAATTATCATGACAAGAATAACTCAAGTTGATGATTTCCAAAGCAACATTTTTTTCTGTCAAAGAAAATAGATTCAAAAAGTATTACACAAAGTATAAGAGACTTTTCTCAGCTTGCTGTTTGTTGTTTTTGATCCTCTCTATTTCTCAATCTCTTTCATAATTTCTAATGATCACAAACTTGCATATTTCCAATAAAATATTAAAATTTTTACAGAATTAAAATATGCAAAGCTATACCCTGATTAAAACAGAACTCCTTTCAAGGTCATAAGCTAGTAGGAGAGTGGGACATTCATCAAATTGCGAGCTTCATTATGACTTAAATTTTTGGTATTGAAACTCCTGATTTGATGAGTGACCCCCCCCTCTCTTTTAAGCTAGTGACCTTGAAGGGGCTGTGTTATAAACAAAGAATACGGAACATGCTTGATATATTTTGAAAACAACAACAATCACAACCATTTTTGAACACTTTGCATTAGGTTCACTACCATGGAATACATTCTATGTGAAAGTCACAACATCAAGTGAACTCAGAACCCACTGATTAATTAGGCCAGATCAGTAACATTCTTTACAAAGGTAATGAACATGTTTCTGTACATTTTTTAAGCACCGTCATTTAGCATTATCTCACAAGTTTCAAAGAATTTCAGCAGAACTAAAACTTCTGCAATACACAATTCAGAATCTCGCCTACATAACAAATACAATTTATTGCAGGTCGGATAAGCCAATAGATCCCTCCTAAGAAAAATCAAGAGAGTCAACTCAGGAACAGTAATGCAACATAATAGATGTCGCTCTTTCCTGGAACCATGAACCAGAGGTGAGCAATAATGAAATGATAAGAGCGATAGAATCTCAGAATAACAGGCAGAGGCGATTACTGGAATGTGCAATGTTGTTAGTATAGATGCAAAGCAAACTGTTGTGTTGATGTGAAAATGACACCCATGACCAGAGTAGGCAAAAAGTTCATTTAATATAGATGTTCAATATATTTTTAGAAACACATGTACTAAATGAAACACATCTAAAAATGATGAAAGACATGTAAAGAAATAATGATTCTCCAACGCATACACGAAAATAATATTGTAAAACGAAATGCTGCCAGAGCCAAAATTACACCCTTGGGTATTCTAATGTTAAGAACATATGTTTCATCATTTAGACAATAAAAAGAAAGCTTTAGGACACTTTTCAAAAATTTAAAGACAGAATTCAAACACTACTTTATTCATGTTGAATTCATAAAAAAAAACAAGACAGAAAATTAAAAAGAAATCTAAAGAACTTTTCAAAAAAAATGTATGTCAATAAAATGTCCTACCTGTTGTAATAATTTGAGTCTGTGCTGGAAAAGTAGTTCCTGGTACAGAAGCCGGAGGATGGTGAAAAATTTGCAGTACTTGATGATTACCAGCTTGAAGCATTGCTGCACCTCCCTGAGGAACTACAGGAAACTGCTGTGTGCCAGACAAGGTAAGCCCTGCCGGTAAGGTCTAAAACCAAAACATGCCATTACATGTAGAATTGAAATTAAGTAACACAAATAAATATCTGATTATTTAATACAAACCTGATGAACAACTGTGGCTTGACCAGGAGTCGGCGTGGTTGAACGAATCACTGGACTAGGAACAGTTCGATGTTGTGGTGACGGAGAAGGAGCAGGAGTTAAAGTTGCAGAGGTCAAGTTACTCCCTGGTGGGGCAGGTGATCTAGTAGGTCCATTTCCTGTGAGCACTGATGACTGAGGAGACTGAATGCTGGATGAAAGGTGTGACGTTAATTGGGTGCTCTGCACATTCACTCCCGAGTTGGCATTCAGGTGATTTAATATTGCACTTGCAGAAGATATACTTGAAGTATTCAATTGGCCTAAACTACTACTTGAACTCTGTACACTGTTTGAAGATGAATTGGTTAAAACAGTTGTTTGCGAGGGTTGACTTTGACTAGCAACACTTAGTGAGCATGTCTGAATATTGACACCATTGTTATGTGAAAGAATAATTGACTGAGGACTCTGAAGATTAGCCAGTGAAACTTGAGGAGAGTGGGAGTTTCTACTTTGTGCAGACAGATGAGCAGCATTTGGTACTGTTCCACTTGTTCTCTGAGGCAGCACCACAACAGATGGATTAGAGGTTGACTGAATGTTTCCAAAAGCATCCTTGAAAGAATTACTAGGAGTAGATGCAGAGAAAACAAAACTGCCAGTTTGCGAATTAGAATTGTTACTACCTTGACTGGCACTTGCAGATTGTACAACAGATAAATTTGTAAAAGAATCCTTCATCAAATTGCCAGGAGTATTTGATGACGAATGAACGAATGAAGTAGAGTTTGAGGATAACTGATTTTGTGGTGACTGCAGTGGATTATGATAAGGAGACAGAGCAGGAGATGGAGGATGAGGTGGCACAGATGCTGGTGAACGTAAAGGAAGAGGGCTGGGAGAAGGAGTAGGAGGGGCATGAGGAGCAGGTGATCGAGTGGGTACTGAAAACGGTGAACCTGGGGAAGAAACAGTATGAGTTGATGTAGGAATGGGAATACCGGTGGAAGGAAATACAGTACCAGGGCCCACAAGAACTCCAGACGAACTAAGAGAGCCAACAGGAATCCCACCAGATCCAAAAATTGTACCAGTGCCAACATTGGCCGAAACAGATGTAGCAGAACTTATAGGAATATTTGATATCCCAGAAGTGTTAAGAGTCAGTCCTGATGGTCCTATAGTAATCCCAGAAGAACCAACAGGCATGCCTGAGCCTCCAATTTGTAGGCCTGAAGTCCCAAGAGATATTGTTGCGGAACTACTTACAGGAACACTAGATCCAACAACAGAAGTTGAAGGTCCAACAGCAACTGCAGATCTGACAGCAACCCCTGTACAAGAGTTATGTACACCAGGCACAGCAGTCACAGGAGTGAAAAGAAAGCCCTGGTGGGAAGCAGACGACACAATAACTGCCTGTGTAGGCGTGGTTGTAACCAATGTAACAGATGAACTAGTAGGTTCACTGGCGGAAGCTTGATGAGGAAATGCAGTAAAAACAATACTCGGAGGAATGATGCTCGATGTTGTTGATACAGTGGTGGCAGAAGCAACAGAAGAAACTCCCTGTTACAAAGAAAGGTATTTACAAGTTAAACCAAAGGAGATACAACCTGTATACTCACATTCAACTATATGTACTTCATAAATATAATGAGTTTAGGGTTACATAGGAAAATACAAAAGAAATCAAAACTAAGTAAAACTTTGATGTTCCTCTATTCCTCAGTTAAAGGTCTGCAATAACTTGGCATAAAATAACATGACATTTATTAACAAATGAAAAAATTGTTGAGCATGCATAGGCAAAAATAGAAATTGATGAAAATGACACAGTTACAATTCTATGTGATCCCAAACTCCAGCATTATAGACTATACAATATATGGAATTCAACACGTACAGTAGGAGGCACTGCAAATAGGGACTGATTTCCTGGTGTGCCACTGTGGAAGTTCTGTTCTTGTTTGTCCTGTTTTCCTTGCTGTTCTCGCTGATCAAGGCTGTGCAGATGCTGAGGCTGACACAATGAGTCCTTATGTTTAAGATGCTCTTGTTCACACAATTTATCTTTCTGTAGGCACTGTTGATCTTGGTGTTGCTCTGAATTCTGAGAAACAGGGAGGGATGAATTTGAAGGTTGTGATGGTTGTGTCGGCACGGGTACAACCAGAGATGATGGTAAATATGTTTGCGATTGTGAAAGTGGAATAACTGTAGGAAGAGTTGGAGAAGACGGAGTTGAGGCACACGGCGCTTTTGATGGAACTGAACTAAGAAGAGAAGATACTTGTGATGGAGGAGGTGAAGGAGATGTAGAGGGTAGAGGTGGAGCAGAAGGTGAAGGAAGTGTTGATGGAGGAGGTGGTGGTAGAGAAGGCGGTGGTAGAGGAGGCGGTGGTGGCAGAGGGGGTGGTAACAAAGGTTGAACCAGCGATTGTCGTGGAGGAGGAGGCAAAGTAGTTTGGGGTGATGATGGAGTATGGGGAGAGGATACAATTCCTGTAGTCACAGGTGATATGTGACCTGGTAGTGGAGATGGTGTATTAGTTGTCAATGGAGGAGTATGTGAAGACTGTGGGGGAGCTTGAAGTGGAGGAGTGTGAGGCGGAACAGGCAAAGGAGGTGGGGGTGGTTTTGGTGGAGGCGGTGGTAGTTGCAATTGCTGTAGTTTTTGTTGTTGTTGTTGTTGTTGTTGTTGTTGTTGTTGTGGTGGTGGTGGTGGTGGTGGTGGTTGTTGTGGTTGTTGTTGTTGCTGCTGCTGCAATAAAGATGGAGATTGCTGCACCAGTTCCTTCCGATGATGCTGCTGTTGGTTTTGCCTCTGTTGTATATGTATTTGCTGAGACGGAGTCTGTGGCTGCTGAAGTTGTCTCTGCTGCTGCCGATGTTGAATTTGCTGGGCTTGTAGTTGATGTAACTGCTGAAGCTACCAAGAAATGAAAAGATCTCAATATTAATCCAAATATAAACAATTTTTGTAGCACTGAAAATAAAATAACCACAGTAATTCTAATGGAATAAGTGACAATAGACTAAATTGGAATTATACATTTTATACTTCAAACATTAAATTTGTTTATATTTTTAATAAGGAGTATTGTGATGGACTGGTGATGTAATGCAATGCATTTTTTAACACAAAATCTTGTTTAAACTAAATTCAAAACAAAAACCAATAGTGTTTTACCTTATTTTCTTCCGTCATAATACTCTAATATGTGGACGTCCCAGGGGCGGTTTCTGGCTTGGTCGCAAGTTTATGCAACCATCACTTTTAATTCTTCAATTCTCAAATTCATTGGCACATTATTTTAATGTATGATTATTTCTCCAACAGATTATTTATTCAAGCAGCAACTTGTTTAAAGCTTCCTGCTCTTTTGTTTCTGCTGATGTGGTTTGCAGACCGTCTGCAAACCAAGCTGCCAATCAAATTCTCCATCATTTTTCATGTGTGTGCATCTCCTAAGCTTTGTCAATGTCTCAAGATGTGATGTGGTTCATGACCAACATAGTTTGCAAACATCATTCCAGCCAGTGTACATCATTAGTTAGTTTGAGATTCAATTTCATTATGTCAATTTTATGGGACATAATTACAACCATTTACAAATTGTACTACAAACCGTCACTGGGACGTCCAATTTCATTGACTTTGATTGTCAATGAGTCAAGAAGCAATCAAGCCATACAGGAACATACAATAGTTAAAGCAAGTTACCAACTGATTTTCCTTAATTTCTATAGTTCCACTGCATTGCAAAGATGTGAACAAAATTATCTTGCATTACATAAAAGGAAATTAGCACATTTGATAATTATACTTTCTAGAACTAAATAAAATACACTAACATCATGGATCAAGTGCCCTCATAGACAATTGTTATGTTACCAAACAAGAATAACCTTCTTCCTATTCCTTTCTTCTATTCCCTCTTCCCTTCCCATCTCCAATTCTAGTTTCTGCATTTCTTCCCTATTTTTACCTCCCATCTATTTTTAACAGTGATGCCACGGCAACATTACACACCTCTTATTTGGCAGAAATATAATCTCCTCTATCTTAGAGCAGTTTGGCAATCAATTTTGAGTCACTTAAAATTAAATACACTCCAAAGTGTCTGAGAAACGTAACATTTAGCATTAGTAGTAGTAGTAGTAGTAGTAGTAGTAGTAGTAGTAGTAGTAGTAGTAGTAGTAGAAATAATAATAATAATAATAATAATAATAATAATTTTAAAAAAAGGTTTATAAGACTGTGATACAAAATTCAGGTCCCCCGATTGGAGAAGCCTATTTTAAAGTTTCAAAAATATTTGAATCTAATTATAGACACATCAACTATTGAAGATTGAGAAGAGCAATTCCTCCAACTAAGTCGCAAAACAACAATGCAGTGCAGACAACAGAACCATAATGTGTCAATATTTTTATTCTAAAATTGTTTGTTCTAGCTTCAAGTGATTTCAGAAATTGACAGTGTGTTATTGATCCACAGCATAAATTGATAAATTAATAATTGTTTATGCCAATTAACAGAACCCACGAGACATTGAAGGAAACTATAGCTATACTTTTTATTTAAGCACACGTAAAATTAAAATAATAAGTTCCAAATCACTATTTTCTTCATTCATTAACAGAATTTGTATTTAAGAAAGTGGAATGTCTATGGACATATAAAGCAAATTAAGAACAAAGCAACAAATTTCAACAAACTCTTCATCATTAAAAGATACAAATATACTCCCATAGAACATTATCACATTAATACACATTTTAACTTTTCCAATTTTCTCAAACATTTCTTTGTATGTTTCCTCTATGTTCCACAATCATTGCACATGTATAATACTAACTGTTAATTACATATGTATGTATTATTTATATTAATAATAAAATTAATTTTCTTGCCGATTGGGATTCAGGATTTATGAGCCAGAGAGCTTACAATGCTATTGAACATATTTACCTAAATACTCATTGCAGAAAACGAAAGAGCAAAAATTTCCTCTTTTACACGCATCTTACTCAACAGAACAAAATTGTTAATTTTCGAAACCACTTTGTCTTCAAACACTAATGTACAATCTTATTTACTCAACAGCTCAAAACCCTTTTATTTTTAAAATAAATATTAAGGCACAGCCATGTTACTTTATTCAAATTCCTAAACACAACTCAATAAAAATTCTTTAAAACTCGCTCACAATCAATGTACGTACATAATTTTATTAAACCTAAAGTGAAATCAAATTACGAGGACTTTGAAAATTTAGTTAAAACATTTTCCCACCTCACATTAATAAAATACTCGCAATTTAAGAAAAATTAACACGTATCAGGCAAAACTGAGTGCAATTAATCAATCAAGAATGACTATACAACAAATTTCATGGTATCTTTTGCAATGCTTAATATATCACCTTCTAGAATATTTTAACATAAAATAAGAACACTTTTAAATAAACCATAACTTATTGAAAATATACATTAATTAAAACTAATGGACAATATTTCTCATAATAAAAAAATAATTCCCAACAAAATTATGGACAAACAAATTTTGATAGCCTGATTGCTCTAAATCATTGCAGGTAGAAAGTCCTAATAAATAAATCTTAATTTCACTAGTATCAAATACTACACCAACTATAATAATTCAACTGAAATACTTTTTAAATGATATTGCAGTATTGTTTAACTACAAAAAACTACTGAGAAAATAAAAAAGAGAGAGAGAGAAAAGAAGAAATGTTTAAATGTTAACAATATTTAGAATCTACTGCAATTAAATCCCAAAATCTATTAAATTCATAACATCTCAAGAACTACATTTTACAGTGCAAAAGATAATAATCACGTTTGTGCCTTCCAGGCAATTAATGGCACATTCAAAAAAAGTGACTGAACTAAAACAAATTCTCCTCCATATTACACAGCAAGACTCGGAGAAAAATGCAAGAATAAACAAGACGTATTCTAGTAGCATTTTAAACTGGATTGCATGTTTTAAAACAATTTGAAACAACAATGCAATAACAGTATAAAAAAATTATGCAAATTAGTATAATGTTAATAACACTATGTATTTCCCATTACTTGTATACATTTTCTAGTACATTTTTGTTTGTGAAATTCTATGTTTGTTTTTCTCTCACATTAAAGACAGAGTCCATTTCAAATATTTTCTTGGAAAATCATCAAGCAGTTTCATACAATTTTCAACCACAATTCAAGATTTCATCATGCCTGATTTTCTTAAAGCATCAATATATCTGAAAATGCACAAAAAGTAATATATCTTAATGTAAAGCCATTTCACCGAGTCAAATCAGATAATTATGGTTACATGATAAGGTTTTAACTATTATCTGTCTCCATATAAAATACATTTACATCAATACTTAAATAGAAAGAAACTAGAACACTAAATACATATAACATTCAACATTTTTTTAAAACTATAAGTACCGTAACACAAAATGTTCAACTTACTGCTTCTGAGTTGAGGCCCAGAAATGACTCGAGGGCAGACGGATCACTGAAAAGAAAAGAACATGCATAATATGACATTCAATAAATTCAAAAACAACATACACTGAAAAAAATGCTAAATTAACACTCTTCATTAACTGAAAATCAGCAATGTTTTTAAAAATAATGGAGCATTTTCATTTCAAATAAAACCAAATTTACCACACAATAAATATTCCATCACAACCATTTTGCATGTGTATTCAACATATTGATTATGCTTCGTTCACACCTAATATTTCCAACAATCTTTCATAAATTATTACAATCTTCAAGACCTTCAAAAATATTCTTGAAGATATAACGGTTTCTTAATTTAAACCCTTTATATTCACTTTTGTTTCAAAATCACTGTTTTTTTCTATCTATACAAACATTCTGGTCTTTCTTTCTGGATTCATCTTGTGCCATTCAATGCATTTCACAGAAGTGGTTTGATTTTTTTTTAATTTTATTGAAATTTTCTTTCCTTTTAAATTGAATTAAGACATTATTTACTAAATTACGAGAAGCATAGTACAAATCATCACCATATCAACATGTCCTTCATAAAATGTATAACCATATAGAGGCTTATTAGATCTCACACTCCAATGAGAAAGCAGAACTAAGGGTTGCGATTTTTAGAAGAAACATGCTGGAAAACAAAGCATGCCTAGATACACAAACTACAGCACGAAGACTACCTCTATAACATTTTCCATCGATCATTCAGTTTCCAAAAAAATGATTTTTTAAATACGTACTCAATCACATCAAGTAGTTTTTGTGATCCATCATCCATTTCAGCCTCAACTTTACCCCGTACAATGGCACCAGGTGATGGCAAAAGCCATCGCAGGGAAATCAATTTTCAGCAATTGTTTAAATCTTATTTTGCTTGTTTTCTTCACTAACTAGATTACCAGTGCTTGCGCATTCAAAAGTTTTGGGAAGGTGGAGTCTAGCCTAACCCATTATAATGAAAATCAGTGGAACTTCAGGGCGGAACAGAACTGTCTGAAAACATCCCTGAAACACAAACGAAATTTTCTTATCAGGTTTTAAATGCTCACATCTACGATATCACTGTATGATAGGTAAATAGCACGCTCACAGTTCGATGTAAGTGTCAAGTTAATTTCTCAGCAACTTTCCAAAACTTGTAAGTATACAACTGTTAAATGATATGAGAAATTAATTTTTTTTAAATAAATATTTACAAAAAATAGATGCCAAATAATGATTCAATATAAAAAACAATCTGTATGAAATAACTGCAAATAAACAATGGAGAGAAAAATTAAGACTATGCTAATCCCTAACTTCACTAACAATTTGAAAACATGATGACAGTCTTTCTAACGAGCTCTGCAAACCCAGAATGAAAATGACACACTACTAATACTCTTCTGGGACAATAATAGAAGGTTTGAAAATGTAACACAATTTGATTTTTACAATATTTTGAAAAATGCTATAATTTTACTCTTTTATGTATTTGAAGGATTTTTCTGATACAGACAGTAGTTATTTCCATTTTGGTAGCTATTTCATTTTCATCATAATCTATTTAAAAACATCCTTCAAAGAAAATTGCAATCACAAATCTTTAAATATTCCACTTATTTAAAATACCAAAAAACGTAGGACACTTTATCACCCACATGAAATTACAGCACTTGAATAAACCTTTTGCATCTAGGGTACAGGCATGATTTACTCCTTAAAACTTACTACATAGGAACTTTTTTGTTTTTTAATTGAGAACTAATGAATAATATTTCTTCCCTAATCTCTCTCAGCTCTAATCAAGATTCCAATACTATCAATGCTTGTGTTGAATTACACTATCACTACCATAACATTGCATCATTATGCAGCACTCTGAACATACATTAGTGCAAAATACCATACTCTTACAGGTAGTCTGAATAAAGAGCATGCTTTGATACAATACCACTCATATACAAATAACTATAACACAAAACACCAGAAGTTCAGAGCAAGTTCAACTGTCAACAAGAAAGAAAAATAGTTTTGGTGTCAGTTTGAAAATGCAACAGAAAATAAAGCTAACAGAAAAAGCGTATTTGTTAAAATCTTACTTAGTTTGCCCGGAATTTGGGTTAATCAAAGTACCATTTGGACGGCCTTCTCAATATCTTCTCAGAAACACAAACATAATGGAGCTACAACTAACACGTAATGCAACCATCACACCAAATTTAATTGTTTGTATTTCTTGGTTCACCACACGTACGGTAATTTCACGTTAGAAACTTATAAACCAAACGCCACAAACGTCATAATGTCTATACAATACTGATATAACTAAGTGCTACACTGAATACACAACACAAGTCGTTCACAATATTCCTACAGCTCATATAACGATTTAAACATTTATCGCAGGAGCAAGTCCGATTATCGTCACTTTTTACACAAACGAACATTACTTACACTTATAATATTAGAAATATTTATCATAATTACACGGAATGCGAGTGCCACCTACCATGGCAACCATTTTTAATCACGCGTTCAATGCTGCTAACACAACCGTGCGAATATTACCTCGCGACCCAGACTTCCCGCACATCTTTTTACCACCCTTCGATACAATCGTACGTTTCAAAACATACGCGCTGCGCATGTTATACATCTTCGACAAAGTTCGATGAAAAACATGATTGTCCAAAGATATTTCCTTTTCATTCACCTTTCACCCGATATTCGAAGAATCTTATTCATTCTGAAGATATACATGAATCGGACCCTAGAAATTCACCACTCATACTCTGATTTTAAAAGAAAGTGTTTCTAAATAGTTCGTAACATTAAAAACCTACAACCTACATACATATTATAAAAATTATATATAATTTAAATTATTAGTGTATTATTTATATATAATTTAAAAACTCTGCACACTCAAAAGTAGTCCTAGCTTATGTTAATGAGAAGACAATTGACTTCCATGAAAGCATCTCGGTTGCTGATTTTGGCTGTACAATCACATGTATTTTATCCACACATTCTCGAATTCCCTCACATACTCTTTCTAATGAATAGTAAGTTATATATGTTCTGAAGTGTTTTACTTCCTCATCTACCAACGTAGAAAAGAGAAAGCATTGTAATGGTGCATCAAAAATCGGCAATTTTTCGTAACGTAAACGTGTTCTCAAATCAGCAAACTTTTTCTTTTTTTACTAAAATTTGTCAGATTATCATTAAACCTCTGAATTTTTGAAAAGTGTAAATGTTCATCTTTCCTTTAAAAGCATCAGAAAAGTTACGCTGACTCAACCGGTTACTGTAGTGGTTATACTACTATTACTTCCCGAGGTAGTACACGAGTACGAAATTCAGCGTAAGGAAACATTTTTTCGGGTTACCTTCGAGACTTAGGGACACAAAAAATAATTAAAAAAACATTGAAAGTTTCGATTTTGACTTAAAAATGCAAACATTTGATTGTGTAATTCCCCCTATTCTCATACCGCGCGCACCGGCCGAATTCTCATACTCTCTGCGTCAATACTTACGACAGAGTCGACGTCAAACGGCAGCAAGGTTCCAAGGAAGAAGCCGTTCACCATTAAATATTTGCTATTCACGAGTTGCGTTATGTTCCAGCAAAATTTTTATATCCCTAATATGTGAAGAACTGTTGTACTGTGCATAGCCTATACTTTACTGTGTTATTACAGTATCCGCAGACTGGTTTTGCAAAAATATTTAATTTATAGTAGTGTTAAACTAGAGAATTTTATTTGCTACAAGTGGGCCCGGCAATGCTTCGCTAATCCAGTGTATTGCACATCACACACTACAGGTCACGTGATTGTAAATCACGGTTAACGGTACGCTGTGCAAAAATTTTAATAGATGAATGCTTCTCGCAAGTATGTTTTTTCTACATCATGGCTAGACATGGTTGTCAAGTATCCCATTGATGAAACGTTCAAATTTGGGCATGCGTTCGCTATAACAATTTTATTGGAGAAATATGATTTACTTGTCTAAGAATCAAGTAATAATTCAGGCCCATATTTCACAATTACAGGTGCAGAATACTTGTATGCAGTGCTTGACTGTGCGAGGAGTTGCATAGAGATCATAGAGCGCTTGGGTCGACATTAACGAATAAATCATTCATCACCAATAACGCCCGAATATGTCCAGTTTAATTCAAAAAACACTCTTTAAACGCTCTTTATTACTAATAATAACAAAGTGTAATAATTTCAGCGAAATCGATCGAGTAGTTTTTGCGTCTATATGCAAAGTATATACGCATATATATATTTGCTCCTGTACGCCACTAGTAGTATTATAATATTACGTAACCGTTACGAATAATGCGAGAAGTATGTGCTTTTGCAGCACCCCTAGTTATTTCTTGAGCAGCAATTCGTTTCTGTCGGCGAGGTCTGGCAAACTGAACTGTCGACTTTCCATTACAATATTTTTCATGAGCGCCCATTTAAGATTCGTCAGCGTCTCGCACGCGCTGTAGTCCTATCAAGTGATAGGTAGGGGGGAGTAAAACATAAAAGTTGCTTCTCTCTATCGTTTTCTATGGTTTTGTAAGATGCTGAATCTGAATTTAAACTTTGATGTTTTGAAAAAAAACTGCAAAAAATTGCCCTTTTTAGAGTTGCCGCTTTTAACATGAAAACTTCGCACTTTTATTTACAGATGTTTTTATTCAAAAAGTCATTACATTTCCTTGAATTGTTCCTGAAGTATGTTTTGCTAAACGAACAGTTTAGGCGCTAGGACGCACTGCATTTTAATCTACATTGGACAAAGCGGCTGAGCGAAGACCAACTCAAATTTTTCGGGGGGTCATTTTCACAGCAGGTTCCTTTGAAACATTTCATTTCGTTAATATGTAATTAAATAATTATTCAGTTTAATTAATGATTAATTTTTAATCACTGTCTTAAGTGAATTGCGAAATCTTTTGTTGAAAATATTAAATTTAAGACTATTCTGAAACTAGGGTCCACTACTTTATGGAACACCAAATCTGCTTCAGCGGAACTATGATGAGGTAACGTAGATGAAATTTTAGGCTATTAGCAATTGTTTGTACGTCAAAATCCCCAAAGGTAAAAATATACACAAAATCATTAGTAGAAGGGTCGGAAGGGTTCCATTAAGAATTTTAGAAAGAACATATAATGTGGACGTAAACAGTAATGAATATCAAATATCTCAGTGAAATGTTCACATTAGCATGAAATGTAGATCATTCTGACCGTAACATTCTATGGTTTTACTGCAAACATAAAAACCTACAGATCAATGGTGGATGAAATGTATTCAAGGAAGAAGTAATAAGAAACGAGCAAAAACAAACTCCTTTTTTGTAGCCAGCCTTTGATCATGACTCGTCCCAGAGAGTGCAATACAATATACAATATACACAGTTTTGGTATCTGATGTACAAAAGACTATATTAAACCAAGCAACCCAAATAATGACATATGATAGTCCGCTATATTTGAAGATCGATGATCTCGAGTTTCCGGGTGTGTCAACTGCTAGTGAAGTGAATATTTTATCACGGGAGGGGCGGTGATCTTCCCGCTGATTCGTGACTTCTGACGCCGACCTACACCTCAGCTTGCGAGCGTTTCCCTAACCAGGTACCTTCCACTAGCGGGACACCGCCCAGCCGGGACAAGCTCTAAGCTCCGATTGGTCTCTCCGGATATGTGTGATAGTGTAGTGCATACACGTGTTAGCAAGGGGTAACGATATATATATATATATATATATATATATATATATATATATATATATATATATATATATGGAATGAGATGGAATTACATAAGATAAGTACATATAAAAACATTCATACTAAGTACATATTAATTATTCTACCTGAAATCTCGATTAACGCATTATTGCAGAACGTTAATGCCCGTAATCCAGATATCCAATTCGCATTCGAAGTATAACATGAATCATGCATCCATTTTTTTTAGATATAACCATTCTTCAAAAAGAAAACTGTTTAACTAATTGGTATGCAAAACCTGTATATGCTGGACTGACCCTAATTTTTTTGTCATGCCATCCTGTGGCATGAAGAGGGCTGTTGACTATAATCTTGTTGACAGAGCTTTGAAATTCTCTGCACCACTATTTCATTATAATTTATTTATTTATTTACGTCAAAAACAGTTAAAAACCATGTGTGACGTGCTATGAGAAGTTAAATTGAAGTTACATTTATGTCCAAAGCAAAACAAAGGGTTATCTCAGCATTTGCTCAAGGATCAGGGAAACTGGACGAAAACCTGATCGAGATGAGGGTCATTGACATTGTAATGATTGTAACTGTACGGATTGAAGGTGTAACGATTATAACTGTACGGATTGAAGGTGTAATAAGTGTAATTGTAATAATTGTGATTGAAGGTATAATGATTGTAATTATAATAAGTGTAATTGTAATTGTAATTGTAATTGTAATATAACTGTAATGAGTATAATCATACTTCATGGGAGCTTTTTATCATAACGCATTCAATTGGGAAATACCCGTCAACTGGGAAGTACCAATAAATATGAATGTTTAAGCACGATGGCCTTTGCGACATGTGACCCCAGCTGACCCCCATCAGCGTCTAAAGTGACGGACGGCTGACGATATGGCCAGCGCGGGCACAAACACAGAGGGCCTATTCAGCGCCTTCTGGCCGCATCAGGTTTGGGAGGGGGAAGCCACATGCAGCCCACGTGAAAGCGTATGATTACAAAAAAAGCTCTGATTACTATAAAACAAGCGGAAGGGCCCTGCCCGGAGGGACTCTCCGAGCTATCGTTCAGTTGGACGGAGGTCTCCACGTAACTTAGATGTAACTTCATTTTTTGTATAACTTCATTTTATGTAAGTAAAGGACTTTTGTTTCGACATTTGCTAAAACATATTCTGTCTTTCATTTTCACTTGTGCTGATCCACCATCCTGCAGTCTTCTGAAGGGACTTAGCTCCCAAGGACCCATAAAATCTAAATAATTTGTAATGTAATACGCGTTTGCTGCTTTAACTGCGACGCCCTGCCTGCCATTAATAATTATTGTGGGTGCATCATTGTGGGTGCATCACTATCATTGTGGGTGCAAGCGAGGCCTAGCAAGCAAGCAAGCAACGTAACCAAAGCAGCATTACATGGTGGCAGCGGTGGGATCCTTCAAAATCAGAAGCACTGCTCAGCACAGTTTTTGCAAAAGTCATTTCTTTCAATTCTTCAAGGAGTCACGTATTCACCAGCGTGATCGTGGTGGAGCCTGGCCAGCGAAACCTTCCGAGAGGAGTTGGCGGAGTCCTTGGTTCTTCTGAGCACTACAACAGCAGCAGCCTGGTGTACCGAGGTGCCATCCTGTGTTCAGCCGTACGTGCAGCCGGCAACGTAACCGTAGCAGCGATCTCCATTTGGTTGCCTTCAGAAGAACTCTTCATCTTGTAAAGGTTAGTCCAACCTCTGGGTTATCTTGATCCAAAGTGTGTTAGGTATTTTGTAGAGCGCGCGTGAGCGTAGGAAACGTCGAAGTTTGAGTATTGTGTTTATCTAGTTGTGTTAGCTAATTGTGGATGATGGCTGATAGTCAAGGTGCTCCTTCCGAGCAAGATTACATATCCGTGCCGGAAGCAATCAAATTAGTACCAAAAAGCTTTGAGGGTAATCCGAGGGAACTGCGAGAATTTATAGAAAGTGTAGAAGCCGCGTACGAAGTCGTTCATCCTAGTAAACACGGGTTATTTTTAAAATTTATTGAAGCAAAAATATGCGGAGATGCGAAAGCAAAATTAATGATTAAAAGAAGATCATCGTGGGAAGACGTACGTGACATTTTAGAGGAACATTACGCGACAAGAAGGACATTAGACTTTCATGCAAGTAAACTATTTAATAGTAGGCAAAATTTTAATGAAACTATAATTCAGTGGGGTTCGCGCATTGATGATCCTCCTTCCACGTGAGGAATTGCTATCATGCAAGAAATAGTTAAGATATGTTTTGTTCAAGGAATAGTTGATGATCGTATAAAAACAATGGTAAAAACAAAAGGAGAAGATCAGTCTATATCTCAGTTAATTGAAATTGCATTAGAGGAGGAAAGTTCTATTTTGTCGCAACGACACAAATTCAGTAATCCAAATCAGGGGAATTTTAAGCAATTACCACGTTATGATCAGCGTAACAATTCAAAGAAACATTCGATTGTAAGAAAAGAAGTTAATTCGGCAAGTATAACATGTTTCCGATGTCAGAAAATAGGACATAAGGCGCGAGAATGTACGGGTATACCAGTACCGACCTGTGCGAAGTGCAATAAGAAAGGGCACGAGGCTAGAAATTGCAGAACGCAGGGAAACGGACAGCAGGGCTGTCTGAGCAACCGAAGATAAGTCCTAGGCAAGCAGGTTGCGGTTCGCAAAAGGGTTGCGAAGCAAAAGCAGGTTGCGATTCAGAAAAGGGTTGCGAAGCACAAGCAGGGTGCTGCCCACAAGTACGAGTAAATGGCGGTGCGCAAAGGGATTGCGACGCGAACAATTCCCTCTTTCCTTAAAATAGGGAACGGCAAACAATTAGGTTGTAGCCGAAAAGTCACTAAAGAGATCGCGACTCGAAGTGACGCGGAGACAGGTGAATCTCCGGACGAGAATATAGCAAGGGTCTGTAGTTCTCGAGGTTTAAACGTAAATGAGTTACAAAGAGGTTGCAGAAATTTAGATCGACATTACGAGCTAAATGAATACGAAATATACGTATTGTGTAAGCAATTGAAGGGTGAAATGGGTGTAGCATTGATAGATACGGGGTCCCAGGTATCGTTGGTAAAGTTAGAAGCAATAAGAAATAAAAGAGAAATAAAGCATGCAGATGAACAAATAATAATAAAAGGAATTACAGGGAATAATTTAAAAGTAATTGGTAAAATACTACTTGTCTTGGAGAACGCATCAGAACCTCGTAAACACGAATTTTATGTGGTAAACAGTTTGCCACACGAACTCGATATGATATTAGGACAAGATGGTCTCAGTACGTATGGAATATCATTAAACATCCCTTTTGATATAAGAGTACCCGCTGAAAGTGAAACGATAGTATCGTTACCAACCACAGAAGTAGGTGATAGATTAATTGAAAATCAAAAATTAAAAGAAGGTGTTTATATAGCGTGTGGACTAGTGAAATGTAAAGACAATAGGTTTCAGTGCTTATGCGTAAATGTTACAAATGAAGAGCAGGTAATTAATGTGAAACCTGTATTAAGAAAAGTACCGTCGAAAAGAGAATGGATTAATCACTCGAAAGATCCTGAGAGAATTCGTAAATTAGATGAGAAATTAAGATTTTCGCACATTAAAGAGGGTACTAGAGAAATTCGGGCAATTTGTCATCAATTCCAGGATATCTTTAAATTAGAAGGAGACAAATTAACGAGTGCGAGAGGAGTCGAACACACGATTCCTACACCAGGAATCCCGAGAGGCAAAGCGATTACTCTAAAGAATTACAGATTACCGGAAAAACATAAAGTTGAAGTAGAAAAACAAATTCAGTCTATGCTCGAACAAGATATAATTACACCAAGTCAGAGTCCTTGGAATTTTCCTTTAGTAATCGTTCCGAAGAAAATAGACGCATCAGGCCAAAGAAAATGGAGAATCTGTGTAGATTTTAGAAAGTTAAATGACGCCTCTATAGGAGACAGTTTTCCAATTCCAAATATTCAAGAAATATTGGACAAATTAGGTAGGGCTAGATATTTTTCAGCTCTCGATTGCGCGAGTGGATATTGGCAAGTGCCAATAGCGGAAGAAGATCAAGGTAAAACTGCGTTTAGCACTAACACCGGACATTATGAATTTAAGCGTATGCCGTTTGGTTTGAAATCCGCTCCCAGTACCTTCCAGAGGCTTATGAATAACGTATTATCAGGAACGTTAGGTAGTCGTTGTTTGGTTTATTTAGATGATATAATAATATTCGGAGAATCTTTGGAAGAACACAATCAAAAGCTGATTGAAGTTTTTCAAAATTTAAGGGAATGTAATTTGAAAATAGAACCAGATAAATGTGAATTTATTAAAACAGAATTACAGTATTTAGGACACCTGGTAACGCCAGATGGTGTGAAACCAGATCCAGAAAAGATTCGAGCCGTTAGAGATTTTCCAATACCAAAAGATATCAAAGACATAAAATCATTTCTCGGTTTGGCAGGTTATTATCGTAGATTCATTGACAAGTTTAGTACAATTGCTATACCTTTGACAAAGTTATTAAAGAAAGATAGTAAATGGAAATGGGAACAAGAGGAACAGAGTAGTTTTGACTCTTTAAAGAAAGAATTAACACAAGCGCCAGTACTTCAGTATCCTGATTTTCAACAACCATTTATTCTAACAACGGACGCGAGTAATTATGCTATAGGAGCAATACTTAGTCAAGGAAAGATAGGAAAAGATAAGCCGCTTGCTTATGCATCTCGAACTTTTAACAAAGCAGAGTTAAATTATTCTATTACAGAAAAAGAACTCGCAGCTATCGTATGGGCTTGTAAACATTTCCGTCCATACTTATTAGGAACAAAATTCACAATCGTGACAGATCATAAGGCTTTAACGTGGATTTTGAATGTAACAGATCCGGGATCTCGATTAATGAGATGGAGATTATTGTTAGAGGAATACGATTATGAAGTGATACATAAAGCAGGAAAAATGAATGTCAATGCAGATGCGTTAAGTAGATATCCAGTAGTCTCTTGTCAGGTTAGTGTAGAGAATAGGCAAAGAATTATCAAAGAAATGCATGAATGTCCCATTGGAGGTCATCAAGGAATCAAAAGAACTCTAGAGAGAATTAAATTATATACTTCATGGCCGAACATGTCAAATGACGTAGAGAAATTTATTAAAGCTTGTAAGACATGCCAATTAAATAAAGTAACTCAGTTACCAGTGAAACAACCACTTATTGTGACTGATATTAAAGAGGCACCTTGGGAAAAGATTTACTTAGATATTGTAGGTCCTTTACCGTTGACAATTAAAGGGAATAAATATATTTTAACATGTCAGGACAATTTGAGTAAATACTTAATCGCGGTCCCGCTTTCTGATTCAACCGCACAGGAAACAGCAAAAGCATTTAATAATTTTATCGTTTGTATTTTCGGTATACCAAATGAGATAGTAACCGATCAAGGTTATAATTTTATGAGTGGCTTATTCCAAAATTTAAGTAAATTACTTAAAATAAAGAAAATTAATACTAGTGCATATCATCCAGAAAGTAATGGTGCGCTCGAAAGAACGCACAGAACGTTAGTGGAATATTTAAGATGTTTTTGTAAACAGCCACATAACGATTGGGATGATTGGTTACCATTTGCGAGTTTTACGTATAATACAACAGTCCACACGAGTACAAAGTATACCCCATATGAAGTATTGTTTGGAAGGAAAGCAAATTTACCGGGTAAATTGCAAGCGAATACAACTCCGTTGTATACATACGATGATATTGTTCAGGAAATAAGATTTAAATTCCAAGTTTGTCATGAAAGGGTTAGAGAAAATTTGAGAATACAGAAAGAAAAGCAGAAAGAATATTATGATGAAAAAAGGAGTAGAAAGAGGGAATTTAAAATCAGAGACCAGGTCTTAGTAAAAGTAGAGCAAAGAAATAAATTAGAACCGCTATGGAAAGGTCCATATGAAATACAAGAAGTTTTAAATGCGGGATCTGATGTTGTTCTACAAGAAGTAGGAAAACGTAAACGACTTAGAGTTCATGTAAATAGGTTGAAACCATACTTTGTTTCAGAGGAAAATTCGCAAGATGATCGCGATTTGGATACTTAAGCTGTTGTTAATTGCACTACAACACCAGACTACGGTGGAAAGTCAAAATTCTCCAATATCGTCGTCAGCAGGAGTATATTTCGACGAAATAGGTACACTTTTGTTGTCACCAACTCAATGGAAGTTTGTAAATTACATAGATTTAAACCCTATTAAAGAATTATGGAAACAAACTAAAAGTCATCAGGCTCAAGTATTAACTGTATGTCAAAAACATTCAAATGAATCATGGTATCATTTAACGGATTGTACAGCATTCGCAACTTATTCTCGATCAAAGATTCGTTATGTAGATTCTTTAAAAGATATAATTGCGGGTTATTTAAATGAAAATAATTATGGTCGACAGAAGCGAGGTGTTTTAAATTTTATTGGAGAGGTTAGCAAAATTTTGTTTGGCACAGCAACAGAATCTGAAATTAAAAGTTATCAAAAGCATATTGATACAATTCAGAACGAGCAAAGAGAATTTTTAAAAATTTCGGGAGAACAGATGACAGTAATCAAATCAGCCATTCTCACATTTAATTCTACAATGTATAAAATAGATAAGAATGAGAAAATGTTAGCTGATAAATTTAAGAACTTTGCAGTGAAAGCATCCATGGCAATTAACAAATTAGAGGAATCAACCACTGTAGTATCCATGATGAATGAACAATTGAAACAAGTAGAGAGAGGAATTGAGGAAAGTCGGTATACGTTCGATATTTTAGTAGATGCATTTGTTCATGCTCAAGATGGTGTGTTACAACCTCAACTGGTCACACCAAATAAAATAAAAAGTTATATGGATCAAGGTAAACCAAAGGAGGACCTGGACTATCCTCCTTTCCCTATTAGTGAACTAAGTAGATTAATAATTCCTATCATCTATTCTTTTCAGAACTATTTTGTATATGTAATCCAAATACCTCTTATTTCAAACACTCAATATCAATTGTATAAAGTATTACCTTTTCCAGCAAGAGTGAAAGACGATACATTTATGTATCTTAATTTTAATAGAGAATATATATTTAAGGACACTATGCATAACAAATATGGAAAGATGTCTTCCAATGAATTAAGTAATTGTTTTAATCCTAATGAAATTAATTTTGTTTGTAAAGAGAAAGTACCAGTATATACATATGTTCCAGATGTAGATTGTGAAGCTACGCTTCTACATGTATCTAATAACAGAGTTCCAGATGTGTGTGACAAAAGAATTGTTAAATTAACAAGGACACACTGGATCTCGCTATATCTGAGTAATGAGTGGTTATACGTTGCACCGAGCCCCGAAAGATTTGCAATTTTGTGTCCTCTTCAAGGAACACGAAATATTGTCTTAGAAAACCAAGGTAAACTACACCTACCAAAAGGTTGCAAAGGTTATTCTGCTTCCGCGACCTTATATGCTAGTAGTCAAATAGAAGTCAATCGAACTGAGCTGGACGTATTACCTGTAATGTCTCCAAATTTTGATTGTTGTTTTGATGAGGAGACAAAGGAGAAATTAACTAATTTAGATCTGGATACTCCTCTGCAGAATATTCTAACTTCTGCAGATGATTTAAAAATAGCGAGCTACAAGGTATCAGAAATAGAAGGGCTGATTAAAGACCAAGAAGAAAGTATTCTTCCTTCTGTCTGGTATCAAGGCGCAACATGGTTAGGATCACTAATTGTATTTGTATTGTTCATAATAATTACTTGCTGTAGTTGTTGCTGTTGCAAATGTTGCAGAGAATGTGGTTTTTGGTTGTGGGACAAATGGAGTCCCAGGGACTGTTGGGCACAGGCACGAGAGAGATGCTTGGTAATAAATACCTATCAACCTGTGGTCTCCTACCAAAGGGATCTCGACAAAGTATCTCCTGTCCTATCAACACGTTCCCTCCCAATAACCCGTGAGCCAACCTTTGCCGACGTAGAGGCAACAGCAGATGGACAGCATACGCCATCCAGTATAGATCCAGATCACACGCCCAAGAGGCTCAGACGGTCCACTCGATATGTTCGTTGAGTAAAAGTAAACCACATGGTGGTTCACTTTTGAAAAGGGGGAAGGTGTAATGATTGTAACTGTACGGATTGAAGGTGTAACGATTATAACTGTACGGATTGAAGGTGTAATAAGTGTAATTGTAATAATTGTGATTGAAGGTATAATGATTGTAATTATAATAAGTGTAATTGTAATTGTAATTGTAATTGTAATATAACTGTAATGAGTATAATCATACTTCATGGGAGCTTTTTATCATAACGCATTCAATTGGGAAATACCCGTCAACTGGGAAGTACCAATAAATATGAATGTTTAAGCACGATGGCCTTTGCGACATGTGACCCCAGCTGACCCCCATCAGCGTCTAAAGTGACGGACGGCTGACGATATGGCCAGCGCGGGCACAAACACAGAGGGCCTATTCAGCGCCTTCTGGCCGCATCAGGTTTGGGAGGGGGAAGCCACATGCAGCCCACGTGAAAGCGTATGATTACAAAAAAAGCTCTGATTACTATAAAACAAGCGGAAGGGCCCTGCCCGGAGGGACTCTCCGAGCTATCGTTCAGTTGGACGGAGGTCTCCACGTAACTTAGATGTAACTTCATTTTTTGTATAACTTCATTTTATGTAAGTAAAGGACTTTTGTTTCGACATTTGCTAAAACATATTCTGTCTTTCATTTTCACTTGTGCTGATCCACCATCCTGCAGTCTTCTGAAGGGACTTAGCTCCCAAGGACCCATAAAATCTAAATAATTTGTAATGTAATACGCGTTTGCTGCTTTAACTGCGACGCCCTGCCTGCCATTAATAATTATTGTGGGTGCATCATTGTGGGTGCATCACTATCATTGTGGGTGCAAGCGAGGCCTAGCAAGCAAGCAAGCAACGTAACCAAAGCAGCATTACAACATAGAAGCTGAAGTACAATACTTGTTACAAGTTCTTTAGAATTATATAATACAAATGGTAAATAATACACTAAATATCGTTGTTAAAATTAATATAACTTTCCTTTTGGATGCTTGGTATAGTTCCTATTTGTATAGAAAAAGTTGCGCAGCAGAAAATATTTTACTTGGAACTTAAAACTTTTGTATGGAATTTAATTATTTAATGTCATCTGGCAAGGTTGTAAAATAATGTACTTGTATTGTGTGTGGATTTTTTGTAGTGAGCTGTTGATACCGTCACCTGATGAATATGATTACTACGCCGAGTGTTGTAGTTATAGATATCAGCGTTTGCTGAAAATATATTCCCCCCTTAAGTAAGTCACTTTTAACAAAAACCACTGAAACATACATCAAGAGACAAGGTAATGGTAAGATACCTAGATTAATGAAGAGAGGTTTACAAGGAGCACGTGGCTTGACGTCTATACGTAGCTTGGCGAGTTTTTTCAAACAAATTGGCGGGAAATTCAGTTTTCAAAAACAAGATTCGGTATTTTTTATGTTTTATTTCTGAGGTGACGCCTCCCAAAAAATTATACAAATCGGTATTTTTTTACTACTGACTTTTTTTCAGATGCTTTTTATGCATGAAAAACTTATTCTTTTTTCTTCGCAATTTATACGTATATAACTCATAATAAGTTAATCATTTTCCAGGGAAAAATATTTTTCAGGACGAAAATCTTATCATTTTACCATGCAAAAATATTGCGGATTATTTTTGGTGCTAAACTCAAATTTTAAAAATTAAAAAATTTAAAAACATATTTACCATGTTTTTGTGACCCGTTTTCATGTAAAAAAAATTAAAAATTATTTGAAATGAAGCTCGACATGACATACATTGAGTAATTAGTATTTTTTTAATTTTAATGTGTTTCTTATTTAGATACCATCTGGGTTTGTATGAATTCTTGTAAAGTATCTGTAATATTTCTCATTTCTTAAGCCCATTGTTAACATATCTTCGAATTTTCCTTTTTTATAGCCTGATGATGAGGGCAACAATATCTTCGAAACTATTGTGATTATAAACAAATTACAAGATGTACATGTAGTTGAATTATTTATAAAGTTGTATCTACATTAGTTGATGAAGGTCTGTTCCAAATTAAAGGGACAAATTATGAACATACATATTAAATGCATACAAATGAAAGAGAAAATTGCAACGTAAGCCTACATGGAATAGAATTCTATTCTTTCAAAGCTAATACCCGCAGTTTTTCATTCAGTTTTTCAGGTCTCTCACAGCGATCAGTATCTTCTCTCCTCTCTGTGAATAATAAATACAATTAAAGACTGTTATATACTAAATGCAATTTGGCTCAGACACTTTCTCAATTCCATTATTCGAACTGAACACTACCTGGCTCCAAAGTTGTCCTTTAATATTATCCTCCAATAGAGGAAAGAGATGTTTTTAAAATTGGCACAGGTTCGATTTTCATTAAAATCTCTGAATTTTTGAAAATTGCAAGCTGTTTCGACGTCCTTCTACAACTAATGATATGAACAATTAATGATAAAGATGACAAAAATGTGTCTCAATAAAATATGTTCCTTATAATTAAATGTTTAGAAACTGTAAATTTATTTGAAAATGTGCAATTTTCGCGTAATTTTGAGTGAAGTCGTGAACATTGTAAAATATGAATACAAGATTTTTTCCAAAACGACTCAGCATTTTTACTTTAAATTATAAACTCAAATAGATTTAAATTCATTTAGTAATATGACATCAATCCGTTATTCATTAAGACCTCTGGAATTTCGATAATTGCAAACATTCAATTTTCTTTTAGATGTGTTGGGAGCGCTGCTCGTGGGAAAACTGCGGGATGATCTGGTTGATAAATCACTTGAGTGACTATATACGTACGAAAGTTCCAATCACAACACGACGTCTTTTCCTAATTTAACTAGTATTATATTGCATAGTCGTTACAAATAATACTAGAAAAATGTAGGAGGTCCTAGGGTTCGAGTCCCGACAATGGCGGATTTTCGACACTAGCTATGAGATGGTCGAATTCAGGCTCTATCTGAAGGAGAATTCCAGCGGTCAGGTGCTCTGCAGCAGTTTTCCGTAATTTGTTTAGGCGAACGTTGGAGGGGTACCCTAACAAACGGGTCATGGACCGCGCGGGATCTTCTATTCCTCTCTTTTGTCCTATCGTCATCCTACTTACATTCACTACAATACATATATTAACTCCAATACATGTCGGGATCTTAGAATGTATCCCGACTGGGACGGTCCCGCATAAGGGGAGATACATCGACGAGAAAGCACCGCAAGCCAACGTGTAGGTCAGCATCGGATCTCTCTACCAGCGGTGGAGGAACATCGCCACGTTCCAGAATAAAAACATTCACTACACTAATTGGACCACAGTAGTTGACATGCTCAGAAACATACATCAACTCTAATAAACGCTCCCTGTATTCTATTTGATTGGAAATGTGGGATTCGTGCTGAGAGTATTGCAATGAGCATTATCCATACTGTGTGTAATCAATGTATTAGCAAAGAATTGCTTCTCTTTCATGATGAATGTTGTATTTTATACTTCCTATGTCATGAAAATTAGTTAAATGCAACATGTCACAGTCAGTCACGAACAGTCATGTGGTATAAGAACTATTATCTTTGTTGAGCATTTTGGAAACGTTCAAAAACGACAATAAATAGACTCCATTGGCTATTTTAATGTAGTATAGACAATACTGTTGTTATGTACGAATTATTAGTATTATACATGTCATAACACAAATTAAACCTCTGTTCTTTCTTTTCTTTGTGGTTTCACTTTCTCAACTTTTACTTCCACCATGGTCCCCAGATTATGTTAAGATTTCAAACCGAAAGTTAGTGTAAGTAATGTGTATTTATTCTTCCATAAAAAATATTTGAAGATTTGTAGATGGAATATTATGCATGGCATCAACACATTTAGTGGCATTTCTGTTTATGCATTAATTATCATGTGACCTCACACCAAGGAGTGTGGTTGGGTAAAACGCTATCAGTCGCGGGAGTAGCCAGTATTTTCGGTAGGGGAAGAAAAACGATGATGATGATGATAATAAGTATTATTTTCATTAATAAAGTGCAAATGGAACAAAATAATAATTAATACAATAATTAAATAAATAACAATAGATAATAAAGAACCTACACTGATACAATGGTAAAAAAACGGAAAAAAATTAAATATGAGTAATTAAACGATGATTCTATCATAAAATTACATTTTTGAAAAGCTTACCAGCTCCCCTTTAACTATCCATACCACCATCATGTTTTTTTTTATTTTAATTTTTTGGTCGGCTTAACATTAACTATTTTAATTGAAATGAGAAAACAAGAAAATAATTTGGTAGGGTAGGCTTCCGCGGCCGGAAAGCCCAGCCCGTAGGCCCGTAGGCTTCCGCGGCCCGGATAGCCCAGCCAACAAGAAAATAATTTATATGAGTACTATATTTTTTCTCGGCGCCAAATTCAAACGAAAAAAAAATGAAAAAATTTATACTGTCTTTGACACGGGGAGACGTGTGAAAAACTAAAATCTTTCTATTAAAACACCGGTTGTTGTGAATTTGTTTCAGATTCTTTCGATCACTGGGCCACAGTGAAAAAATTAAATGCTACATTTTTACCATTTTTGCTTTTAAAAGCACATAGGCTTAAATGTTATAAATCGGATTGAAATAACTTAAATGCTGTCTAAATCGGATATAATAGATTAATTTTTAGATGAACAATTAGAGCAAAATAAACCGACCAATATATGAAATGCACTTCCCAAAGTAAAATACTTTATTTCTCGCCGAGTTCTCAATCTAAACGCGTCAAAACTCTGTCATTTTTAGTTTCTATAAAGCAGCTTTATGTAAAATAAATGTCAAGGTTCTCTCGTGAATACCCTGTCAATTTTATTTGTGGCACTTTTATTTGAAGTTACATCTACAGTCGGCTACGGTTATAGTGAACTCGGATGCAGTGAACCGCTGGATTTAGTTAACCGTCGGTTATAGGGAACCTAAATCATTGGTCACGTTTCACTTACATTACAATCATGTAAAAGAAGATTCTGTTATAGTAAACCTGACCCTCGGCTATAGTGAACATAGGAAATGCAACGTCCTGGAAATTAATTTTCTCCTGAAAAAAAGAAAAGATCGCCTCAGTGTCACAAATTCCACCACTATGCAATTTGAAAAAATATCGTCGGCCAAGGGTCATAATCGAAGAGTCCCCTGAGGTGTAGGCAGTGGACCCGGAATGGGGAACCTTACTGATGACCGTACGCCACTCATTTACTCTGCGAAAACAAAGGTTGTGTCCTGCATGGGCCACAACGGGAGGCGACGACGTTGTTAAGATCGTGCTTTTCATTTATTTTGCTATATGTATATATTAATAAAATCAATCGTTGTGGAGAAATTCTATTTAATTTTGACATCATCAGTTATAGTGAACCTCGGATATAGTGAACCAAAAATGTTAGTCCCCAGAAGTTTACTATAACCGGAGTCAACAGTATCTGTAAGTTTTTCATTATTCGTATAATACAAAAAGGAATTAATTTCCATTCATGTTATTATTGATTTATATTTAAAAACAATGAGGATTAACCTCTCTAAAAGCTAATAAGCTTTCAAATTAGAGTTCTCTATTTTATTTTCCCTAATTTTTTAAATTATATTTAGCGCCGGCTTCTCCGAAGGACCTGACAGAAATAGAGATACAACCACCAGTGGTAACAAGAAAAGGAACAATGCTTATTTTCAACCAGTGTCTAAGAAAAAAGAAACAATGAAGATTATGACACTACTAGTATTAATGCCACTATCCACCAGCTCTATTTCAATAAATGCAACAGCTTCAAAGGGAAACTTGAAGGTTGATGGTTGATGGTTGGATATTCCAGAGACTATTGTGGCGGCACAAAGATTGAGGGATTATTTAATACGAAATTATAAGCAGTTCTTGCTAAATTGATCTCGACATTATGTAACATTCGGAAACGCGTAGTTCTTTGTGTGCGGAGCGCGCAGTTCCGGGGACAGCCAAGGCCCCTGTCCCCGCTCCGGGCAAGGGACTGGTGGAGGCGCGTGCCCATTGCCGCACCCTGCCGCTCCCTCTCTTTACGTGTTGATGGCACGACGCTACTCATTTCTCGACCCTCCACGACGTTGAGGACGGGCGTGGACGGTGTTGCGTAAATAGGAAATCCCCCACTGTGATGGACGAGAATTATGTCTTGGATAAATAAACAGGCCCACCTGCGTCGTACTCAGTACTCGGCTGCGGAGCTCGAGACTTGCGTCCGCATTTTCGGAGTGACAGAGAGAGCACTAGAAAAATGTCCACTCTGGAACATTCGAGACACCTGCAGTGATTGGCCGAGAAACTTTAGATGCTCGATTTTCTTTGACCATTCACAGCGCGTAATCTTAAGGGCAGGGAGAACAAGAGACTAGAGGCGACTGCCAGGCTGGGCGGATAGCAGAGTGCGAGAGACGAACGCGACAGCCGAGTTCGGCGGATCGCAGAGTGCGAAAGAGACTAGACGCCACTGCCGAGTCGGGTACATCGCGGAAATGTGATCTTGAAATTTTCAAAAGATAGTTTTGTAGAACAAAGCTCGGAATATGATAGAACGTCAGAGTGTTTCAACGGACGCTTAGAAGACGAAGTGCCAGGTGTATTAATTATAATTAGGCACCCAGTAAAGTGAATTTCGACAGTTAGATGCGTTACCTCGCACCTCCGTTAAATTATGATTGCTGTTCATCCGAAACGTTCCGCAAACTATTCAGAACCTGCGGTACTCATTTGCGGACAGAGTGGGGAAGAGTACGTTAATGACATTTGACTTGTGAACTGCCGCCGCCGCTCACCGCCGCCTTCAGCGAACGGAGAGTGCCCCTGAGCCTCTGTCAATGGACCGCCCCCGACCTGGCATGACTTGAGCGACCGCGTAGCTCGTTCCTGCCCCTCCAGCTGAAGACAGCTGCCGGGTCAATGGCCGCCCGCAGTAGCCACGACGGGTCCCCGTCGACCCAGAAAACGGTGAAGTCTTCCGGCGTGCAACCCCGTAAAGGTTTAAAAGCTCTTCAAGCTACTGGTGAAAAAAAAACTCTTGGTTATTCCTGAATGAACATGAAATCATCTAAAAGAAAGATTCGTGTATGACTTGGCGTAGCCGCGCTTTGGCCTTTTAACTTCTTTCTAATTAATGTTGTTGTAATCCTAAATTCAACTCAATAATTATTCAGTTAATTTGAACACGTGTTTTCTTTCTTGTACTTAAATTTTTGAATAACGCCCATTCAATTCTACTGAACCAAAGGACCGCAGGAACTGAGCTAGCTGGCGCACCAACAAGATTTCGACGTCTTAAATGACTGTCACAAACGTGAGGTTGATAAGTATTTAAAATTCAAATGACCGCTTACAGACACACTATAGAGAAGTATATGACATATTTATTGAATTAAGTATAATTCAAAAATTGAATTAAGTTCATCCATGCACTGTTGCTGAGTTAATCCACGTCGAATGTTGTAAAAAATAATCGCACGAAAATGTTCACGATTTAATTCCATTTTTGGATCAAGATGAATCTTTTAAGTTACTGTAAACAACACAAATAGCGCTCGTATGTCAAAACGTTCTGAGTACGTATAACCTCAAAACATCCAACTTTGCGATAGAGCTGTCAGTTGCCTGATTGCAACACCAGGGTTGCCAAATTCAGAAACATAAAAGGCAACCTTCGTATTTTAGCCCCTTACCCTATAGTAACTATAGTAAGTATCCAACTGTTCGGGTGCAGATTGTGAGTCAGTAGGTATCATGAGAAACCGTACCCGCAGTGCGCGTGAAGTTCGTGTCTGGTTTACGTGTGCCTAAAATACATTAATACAACACAGTTCTCTGGTTTTTGCAAAGTAAAATTCGCCACATAATCTGTAGAATTGAATTGGTTCGATAAAATGCAAATCGTCATTTCACATCGAAAGTGTGCGAATCAACCTCATAACATATGTTACGTTTGTGGAAGATGTACACCTAAACTTCAAAGAATGCGTGATATGTACGTACTAATGAACTGGTTACGAATTTATAGAATATAACTATTCTGTTACTCGTGCAGCAAAGTTAATTCCGCAGTTGTTTGGCAAGAAATCTCCCGGCAGCCAGCAGCAGCACCGTTCGCAGCTCAGGAGTGAGTCATTTCTAAGACCTGTTCAGAACAGTGATGTGGGTCTATGCGTAAAATTATATAGTCAACGTCTACAGGTAAACAATGTGTAGACAATGCGCATTACGTAATCTATATGAACAAAAGTGATCTATCTTTTTGTGTGGGTGAGGAGAGGGCGGAGGTTGGGTAGTAAACATTTGACCATGGTTTCTGTGCAATACGTTGACATTTACAAAATACAGGAAGGATTTACATAAAATCCTAATATCCTTAGGGTATTACGTAAAAATTAATAAAAAACATAAGTAAGAGATTGATATTATTGTTTATTTCATGATGTTCTTTTGATTGATTTTTATGTAATATACTTACGGATTGTTGACTTTTCTGAAAATCTGTTCGATTTGTGTATTAATTAAACAGTGAAAATAAGTTTCACGTTGTGTTGTATGTGAAGCTTCATGTCAAATGATGGTGATCTCTTATTTATATATATATATATATATATATATATATATATATATATATATATATATATATATATATATCGTAGTGTTTATGCAGTATCTAACTTTATTTTATTGGCAAAATCGAAAATAAAATTTCGATTATAAAAGCGGTACATTTATTACCACTATACCTGTTTTGGATAATTTTATCTGAAATATCCAATGGTCTAGATATATTACACTGTCTACGTAGTCTACATTGAAAAGGACATATATACCAAACGTAAGTTACATGTAGAAATCATGCGTAGTAAAATTATAGATTAGAGTACAAACTCTCAATACAAGCTATTCCACACGGAAAAATACTACAATTTTTGTGATAAAGGTGCAACTAAAATTTTCCACTTTTAATAACATGTACACCCAGGTAAAAAAATCAAAACATATTTCCACATGTCACACCTGACCGTTCCCTTGACAGACATATGTCAGTGAAAACAACAAAGTAAGCGATAATCGGACAAATAGAAGAGTCTGCTAGTACCTCTTCTATTTAATGCCCATAAATTTTATGTGAAAGATGTTTGTCACATACCGCGCCGATTGCAGTGCCCCGTCGATTTTCTATGGAATTGATAGCTCCAATTGATATCTCAAGCTGCATACAGCAGCTTGAGGCATATCTGTCACAGCACTGCTAAAGTCCATCAGCAATCAAGAGACTGTCCATTATTTTCATTTACTTCACGCGGCGTAACTATCACTGAAAGTTAAACAAAATCTTGATAGCAACCAATAGCACTCGCCATTCGACACAATATTCGACACACACTCGAACATAACTATTCCATGAAAATGAATAAGGCAACTTCAACCATGAGACATAACTGATATAGTAATTTAACGCAAACGTTACAAAATGGTTTCTAAAGGAAAATAACATCCCAGCCATTTCAAAACAACGTTTCGACCCTTCGTCTGCTAACGAACGGCTGCTCAAGCATACAAACGTGCCAGCGCGCCGAGCACGCATGTGAACTACACAAATGCGGCACTATGAAGAAAAAGGGCAGTTGTAATGATTTCGAACGTCAAAACTAATTTTTAAGTCTTCTATTTTCCCCCGCTTCGACCTCTTAGGTTAAGTTAGAAAGGAAAAATGGTTATCTCACGTTATCTCATGTTTATCTCATGTTTTTTTCACGTTTCATTCATGAAATAATGTAGATAATTTAAACTTAGATTTCGACTCCATGTATACAATTTAAATTTAATTTATGAAACCAATTAAAATCCCATTCATTTCAAATTTTGGAATTAGTGAGCCACGAAGCCAAGAAACAACAAAAGTTCATTCACATTCGACATGTTCTGAAAAGAATATGTGGTAAGTATTCATAAGGGTAAAATGCAGACTTTGTGAAAATCCACAGTAATTTTATTCCTATTTATGTTCGTCAATCCCCAAAAATACGTTACAGAGTAGATTTCTTAGCACTTTACCGTACGTATACACCACATTCAAAAATTGCGATTTTTGAACTTTTCTTTCTGTAATGGAAAAGTCGCTAGTAGACAAGGAGTCTAACAGCGGATAATTACACAAGTATCTAAGTTAATCAATGAGTGAGAAAGAGACATAGGTAACTGCTTACAACTCTAGATCAACTGCTATCATGGTAGATACAGAATGCGTCACCAAAATCCGAACAGAACCCATTTTTAAACAAAACTTTATTAGCAAAATATTAAATATATACAAAATCCTGTCACATGGTTCACGGGGAACATCTAAATACAACAATCATTCAATATAACAACCTTTTGCTTTAATAACAGCCTCCAATCTTTGTCTGAAGCGGCCGCATGCACGACGCGTTCATGTCGGCAAATGTTGCCTCAATGGTGGACCGTAATGACGTCACAATTGGATGTCGAGCCTTGTTGGACACCCTTTCAACTACGCTCCATACGTAATAATCTAAAGGATTTAAATCGAGACTGTTTGGAGGCCAAAATTCCTTTGACCAAAACATGTCCAAATTGTCTGACATCCAGTTCTGAACCAAATGGCTCGTATGAGCCGGTGCACCATCTTGTTGAAAAAATACGGCTTTCCAGACGCTACTGTTTCCATCCAAGGCTTCACAACAATGGAAATAACGTTGAAATAAATTTCCTTTGTTACAGTTTCTTTGTTTTAAAAAAAATGTGGGAGCATGACATGACTCTCTCTGGACACAACACTTAACACATGGACACTGACGGGAAATTTTGTTTTGTCAACAATGGGGACATCCTCTGGATTATGTGCAAGCCAGCAATCATTTATTCTGTTGTTTTTTTCGTCAATCGTAAAAATCTTCTCATCAGAAAAGAATCTGATTCGTTCCGCAGCATCATTCTTCAATGAAGTCAAAAGCAAATAGCAGCGACTGACTCTTTTCGTCCTAGCAGCCTCGAAGAGCATTTGTCTTACCTTTAACGTGTAGGATTTGTATCGAAGATATTTGGCAATCCTACGCATTCTCAGTTCGCTTACACCAATAATTGTTGCCAATGATCGCAATGATTGCCTTGGATTCTTGGAAATCAGCGCTTGAGCTCTTTCAACAACTTCTGGCGTCCTCACGATGCGGTCCTTTGAGTGAGGCGTCCTCGCTGGTACGTAGGAATCATTTGACTGTTCTGAAGCCCGGTATTTTGTCACATCATAAACTGTAGATTTTGGATAGTTAAAAAAGTTAATTATCTCTGTAGTTGAGCGGCCAGCGCGGAGGCATTCGACCATTGCAGCTCTTGTATCATATTCCGCACTTTGTTTTAACGCCGTAGCCATTTTGAAACTGCGATAATTTACTGTAGTACTACAACGTCCTACGTAGATAATGTAGTACTACAACGTCCTCTGGCGGAACGTCAAAATGGCGGGAAATTTAAATTTAAAATTGTCCGGATTCTGGTGACTCATCTGTATATCATCATGACTGTTTAACACGTGAGTGTTTCTTCAGTGGAAACGGCATCATAATTTTGGAAATTCACCACTTTGTTTATTTTGGTAAGTTGAAAAACTTTCCAGAAAGAACAAGATTGTGTAAATGCAACGATTGGGCAATGTGCTAACTTATGACAAGATTGGGATGTCAAAGAAACTTTGATTGTTTAGTGAATGCGGGCACTTCAACTAACAGGGTCGTTAGTCCCGTAAATGTAGAGCATGTTTTTGCTAGGGAGGTGGCGGTGAACCTTCCCCCGCTGTATAGCGAGATCCAGCGCCGACCTACCGTTGGCTAGCGGGGTTTTCCTCAACCAGGTATCTCCCAACAGCGGGACACCGCCCCTGCCGGGACAAGCTCTAAGCTCCCGACCGATCTCCCGGCATGTGTGGTAGTGTAGCGTATGTTAGTGTAAGTGTGTGTGTGTGTGTGTGTGTGTAAGGGGTGAGCATATGACAAGGAAGAGGAAGGTGAGATCGTGCACGGTCCGTGGCCCGTTTGTTTGGGTATTGCTTCGGCATTCGCCTCGTATTGATCGGAGAACCCACGGAAAACTACACATCAGAGCAGCCGGCCGCTAGCATTCTACTCCAGAAAGCGACTGAATTTGACCGAACATCCTGCCATCATCGCGAATCGAACCTAGAACCGCCCAGTAAGAGTGACTGCAGTGACAAAATGGAGAAACATTGCTCCAAACAAAAGACAATGATTGCATAACCCTGTCGGTTTAAGTGGCTCAGAGCATCAATTGATGTCACGAGTTCGAATTTGGGCAGTGGCAGGATTTTCGACATAAGCTAGAAAACTAAGTCACCTGCTATCGGGAAAAGACTTCTCGCAGTCGGCTGCTCGGGTCATATAGTTTTCCATGATTTCTCCGATCAACACCACGCGAATGCGGGAGCAGTACTCTCAAAAACGGGCCGCGGACCGCGCGCGATTTTTCCTTCATCTTCTTTGTCCTATCCTCACCCCTTACACCTACTCTTACATGCACTTCACCATCACACATAACGGGAGCTTAGAGCTTGTCCCGGCTGGGGCGGCGACCCGGTGCTGGGGGATACCCTGTTGGGGAAAACCCGCAAGCTGACGTGCCGCTCGATGCAGGATCTTGCCATCCTGCAGGGGAAGATCACCGCCGTCTCCAGCGTTAAAAAACCTGTACTCCACTAACTGGACTAGCGCCTTAGCTATTGACGCTCCCAGAATCGCTAATCAAACAAGTGGATAACTTTGTAAAGGTGAGAGTTTGAAATTAAAGAAGGAAATCAGCGCAATAAAAACACAATATATCATGAAATTAATTTACGATTGGAAAGATTGTAGATTGTACCAAGTTTAGTTTTCTAGTACATTAAAAAGCTTTTGTTATGAAAATGTAGATAACAAAAAAGTGCTGATGTTTATTACAGTGATACATATGGGAAATTTACAATCCAGCAAGTGATGTAATGCAGAGGGGTGATTTCGTATCTTTTATGGGAGGTAGGGGCAAACTTGGGCGCTGTTATAAATACGAAAATATTCGTTTATGTTAATGCTTTAAGTTAATTGCACTGCAATTATATATACTGTGTCAATTTTGTTAATTATTTAATTATTATTGAATGTATTAGGTAGATTAGTTGAACACAAATATAATTCAAGGATTAGTTTCCGAGCAATATTGTCTCCAATATGTGCAATATTAAAAAATATCAAGATTTTCTCGAAAACGGCTCTAGATAATATCTCTCATGCCGTTAATATGCACAATTCCGGCGATTCGTGTACATTATTACATTTGAGAGTGGCTGTGCTTTAAACGACATCCAATAAAGTTTTTCGAAATCTCAATCTATTTCTGTGAAAAGAGCTTAAAATTGTGCATTTACACTAACGCTTAAACGCCATTTTCGTAAAATTAGCACCCAATTTTTGAAAGAAAATTTCCGTATATGAAAAGATTTACCCTTCAATAATATTCAAGTAATTTTTCTGACATTAGGTTTAGACATTAGGAAACAGAAAAATCGAGCATGTCCAGTGTCGGTGATGACAGACTAAGGCGAGACGTAAAGGTTTGTGTCGTGCAGTCATCAAGGGTACACAAGTAGGCCTTTGGCTCCGAAATCCCACGTCGATGTCTCGTTGAATGGTTGCACGCTGACACATGTTGATGGCCCAACATTGAAATCTGTAGCAATATGCGGAAGGGCACATGCACTTCTGTCATGTGTACAGAAAAAGTTGTGCTTTTTGGTCCATCAGTGAACAAGCGTTATTACAGTCAGTTAACAAATTATTCATAGGATTTTTCTCTAAATGAATATTTCTCGATTGATCAGAATTTCAAGGCCCTAAGAATTCATAACAAATCTTTTACTTTTTGGAGGTACTTTACATGACGCCCCAGTGACATTTTTAAGGTTTTCTAAAAAATGACTCCCTTTTATGCTAACATACAATTAATAAGCTTGTGAAGATGGCAGAAGTCAGAATTTCATTTATACCTGTAAATGTTCGATAATTGCAAAAAGTCGACATTTTTGGACTCCCTTACACATAATACAAGATATTTTTGTGAATGAAAGTTATTCTTCATAATAAAAAATCTTTCATTAATGACGTATATTAAAAAAAGAGTCGTATGCGCGTAATGTTGAGTGTTATAGGAGCAATTAAAAACTACGTACGACAAATTTCAATTCAATGCTACAATGCACATACTGTCTTGTATTATTCGTAACGGTTACGTAAACTCCGATTTATTTAACGTGGCACCTCAAGGCTACGCGATGCATACTGTCATCCAAGCCGTTTTCAAGAATATTTCGAGAATATCACAGGAGCTTCATTTACATTATCCCAAAAATACGTTTCGAAAGAGGACCGTTCCGAAAGTAATGCCTTCCTTTTATTTTTTATGACTAAAGAATTTACATCGACTACAGTAATTAGTTTTGTGTTCAAAATAAACTAATTTTCAATGTAGTCCCCCTTTCTTTACGCAATTTCTTTACCAATGAAGAAGAGCCTGCACGCCACACTCGTAAAAATCTCTACCAGCCGAAGTGACCCGCACTTCTACCGGTTCTTATGATGCCATTCCTTGGATTATCGTTTTGTATCTGGATCATAATTGTAACACCATGTCTCATCACTAGTGATTATTCGATCCAGAAAACCGCTAACTCCAGCTTCGTATTGAGTCATAAGTTTCTCAGGAACTTCCATTTGGTGCTGTTTGTATTCCTGTGTAAGGGATTGCAGGACTCACCTTGAACACAATTTTTTTACACAACTACCTCAAATGCATGGCAGTCAAAATTCAGCGCCGTACATGCGTAATTCTCTGGTCGTGAAGTGCCTATTCGCGGGGGTAGTAGCACTCCTCATTGCGTGGTGTGGCAGTTGTGCTTGGACGACCGTTACGTGGTTTGTCTTTCTCATTGCTGTTAACATCGCTGAAACGCTGTTCCCATCGTCGCACTGTACTGACATGCACTGTGTGTTCTCCGTGAACGTTCAGCAAGCGACTGTAGATGACAATACGTGCAAGTTTCTCCGAAGTGAGAAATTCAAACACACATCTCTACTTTTCACGCGCGTTCCAGCTAGACGCCATGTTAGCATATTGTCCCTGTAATTGTATCTGACAAATAGCAACGAAATTTAACTAACGTTAACGGGAAGGATCAAATTCCACTATGACACCACTCGCATTCGTATTTAAGAACACGAGTCAACGTAAAAAAATGGGAGGCATTACGAGGTCGGAACGACCTTCGTAAAAAAAAAAAACATTGAAGGGGTGCTGCTATATTAGCCAGAACACGCTGGGAAAATAAATTTCGGTGAAAAACCTGTGTAAGGTATCATTTTTCCGGTATCAAGAAAATAAAAGTGGATTTTAACTATACCACAGTGACAAGAATGTAAGATTCAACGAATAGGAGTAAGAAAATCCTAATTCTCCGTATCAAGGGACCCACAAAAGTTCTTTTTCTGACACATTATTGCTTGATATTGCCTTCGATACGATTGCCCGGAACTTGTTACTACGTAATATATTTTGACCAATGGGGGTATAGAATTTTCATAGAAGGGAGGTTTCTGGGATCTTTGAGGTTTCAGGGAAGGGGAAACGGAGGCAAAGACATTCTTGTCAGGCGACCAAATTAACACTCTATGTACAAATTTAGCGAGGAGCACTTCGTATTCGGATAGGAGAGAGGCACTTGTGATTGAAACCTCTCGGTGTTCAAACTACTTCATGTGCAGACTTAACGCAGAACACTTCGTAGATTATGGACCGGAACTTGGTAGGAGAGACCTCGTGTGTGGCGCATTATCCGAGATTTGAAGCCAACGCTTTACTAGAGATGCTTGTTCGGAGTTGAGGACCTGGAGTAGTTGCCGCAAGCTCGGAATATATGCAGCAGCTTCATGTATGTTGCATAACTAACCTTGATCGAGAGGATTGTGGTTTCGAGAGCAATATTAAAAGAGTTGAATGACGCTACATGATCTCTTATGGAAGGAATTATGTATCGGACATATGAAAAAACAGATGAAATCAAGATAACAATAATTCATTGGTTTATTTCATGTAAACGTGCTCCACACATTCGATCGCATCACAAACCTACGCAAGTTAACTTCTAATTAAATACTAAAGAATTGAATGTGAATCATTAAATTTAGGTAAAACTAAAACCTTGCACTACCACTCATACTAATGATCGAGCGGGGAGAAAGCCCGAGGTCCTTTCGCTGCAGCATTACATATCGTTTCCTAGTCTACGTAGAATTGTACGGAGAAGTATACGAGAAACTAGAAACGGAGTAAAATGGATAAGATACACAATATGCTTCAAATGGTTGCACGAAAAGTACACTTTTGCGCTAGTCATATAGGCAAAAGAATCAAAATTCCCGAATGGTCGAATCCATTGATGTGTCCAAAAGACCGACACGCTGTGAGTAGGGCGAGCACTGAATGTTTGTCACTCGGCAAATAGCAAGTAGCTAGTCCACACTTCTTGGGATTATGCAAGCGGTTTCTCGCTACTCGCCGAATAACGAATGTGTCGAGCCGCCTTTATATCTGGACCTACGTTTTTGGGTAGTTAAAGTTCTGTTACGCTTTACAACGAAGCTTTTACAGACAAGACCTTCACGAGTGGGTACGTTTGTCTAGCATTTAATTTCCAAATATTGTGGCGACACAGAGCCTAATGTTTAATTTTATAGTTATTTTAAGAAGCAGCTCTATAGAATAGTGTGGAAATGTTGGGTAATACGCCTGGAACAGGGGATCCCTTTGTGCGAGAACTTCTGACGGCGCAGCGTGGCTACCACCCCCCTCTGCCGCCGGGGATTCCCGACGCCCACCTCGCGGGAGCCGTGTGGGACAGCCTACAACCGCTCCCTTGCTTACATATGCCAGGACCCGGGCGCAGGTCCCATTCCGTTTCCAATCCACCTCGCTCCCGAACGTGCGCAATCTTACATTAGTGAGAAATCCCCGGGCGTGAGAGACAGAAAATATTACAACGAAGAAATAAACAGGAATACAAGCGCCGCCTAAACACGCAGCTGCGTAGTTTGCCCGGTATAAACATTGTGAGAGCGTGATGAAGTTAGGGGAAATTTCCAGAGAAGAATCCTTCGGCGATTGACCCGGAACTTGTAACTACGCAATATATTCTCACCAATGGGGGTATAGAAGTTTCATAGAAGGGAGGGATCTGGGATCTTCGATGTTTCCGGGAAGGGGAATACGGAGGTACAGAGTTTCTTGTCAGGCGACCAGAAGAACACTGTGTAGAAATTTCTTGAGGAGCATTTCGTATTCTGATAGTACTACTTCGTGTGCAGCGTTAACAACGCAAAACACTTCGTATATTATACCGGAATTTGGTAGGAGAGATCTCGTGTGAGGCGCATTATCCAAGATTTGGAGCCAACGCTTAATTAGAGATGCTTGTTCTGAGATGACCTGGAGTTGTTGCCGCAAGCTCGTACAATCGCGTTTAGTACGTGCTGTTGCTGTAGAACACACTGCTCGCACGTAAAGTCGCGTCTATGCGCACCTATAAAGGAACGTGATCCGAATACATTTGAAAGTGTGTGCCCAACTGTTTATTAAACTGTTTTGGACTGTGATTGCTAGAATCAGGTTCCGTGAACTAATTATACCTGTCATCCTCAATGAAAGACTCTGCAACGGAGAGTGCACGTCAAAAGACATTCGTGTGACGTAAGCGGGTGAAGGTCGTTCCGTGGACGTCTGGGCTCGCCACCTGAGCCGGGCGCCCGCCGCCTTCGGGACTGTTGGAGGCCGCCAACGCCGCAGCCTCTTGCCCTGAGACGCCCGACGCCGGAGTCAACAGCTGACGGGTCACCGATCTTGTGGAAGCAACGGAAGCCGCATCTGCTGAATTTTACGCGTGAATCGAGCAATGGGTTCTTAGTACGTTCTTCAGGCGTGTTATTCAGAGACTCTTGGCTAACTCCAGAGGGAAAATTAAATTGTTACTGCATTTAAATTGGTATGGCAGCGGCTTGGCCCAACCTAATTTCTGTAACTAGTGATAAGACTAATTTTGATAATTCTCAATTTAACAGTGAGCTCAGTAAAAGTTATTTAAAGGGTTTAATGTCTCTTAGTTTCATTACATGTTCATTGGTTCCGCCAAACGTTCTTTACGCCAAAAATTTTAACAACGCTCATCCTTCTGTCCATCGAAACAGGTACCCAACATGAACCAGAGCTTGCCGGAGAACGATCATAATTTAGATAAACACAAGGACGTGACAATATGTCTGAGTTCATAAGATAGTTTTCATATTTCGATTTTTTTCTTTCTTTTTGTTTAATGTTGTGGGATAATGGTAAAGCTCCCTCTCTTATTTCTCTTTTCTTCTTTTTATTAATGAGGATAATATGTCTTATTGTGAACGACAGTGTGGTCAGTTACAAAAGGTATGTCTCTGAATAAAAGAGTGGAACTTGATTCCAGAACTGGAGCAAGAGTATAATATGCGCCACTAGACACATCGCACTGCTTGATACGATCGTGATCGTGCGACATCTAGTGACACGACCGAGGGAAGTGTGAAGACAGGCCCTAACGCGCCAGCTTATAAAAACCGAAGTATAAAGGAGTATCTTGGAACTGGCACAGCCCAGATGTTGATGACTGAGATCAGATTACTCCCTGATAAGTAAGTGTTTAACAATTTTTTCAGTTGCTATTCATACTTTATTCGGAGTTCCTCCTTGATACGATTATGGTCCAGTCGACGGTTCTGAAGGTTGCCCAAATAGTGGTTTTCACGTGGTATCTAATTAGAAAATTTCGTGTTTTTTACAGTTTCTTTATGATCGAACTTCATCTCGATGCCATCTTTGAACATTTTTGTTATATTTATAAGCGATTCTAATTTATCATGTGTTTCGGATAGAGCTTTAGTTCATCCATGTATGGGTATGCCTTTTTCAGTTTTTCATAATCAGTCTGTCGCGACATTTACTGTTGTTCAAACGAGTTGAAAGTGGGTTTCGAACTAGGCAAAATCATAGTGGAGATAGGGATTCGCCCTGGAATAAACCTTTCCGGACATCCGCTTTTCTCAAGATATTACCTTGAAATCGTATGTTCGTCCACCATTTATTCATTAAATGTTCAAGAATATTTCTTAAATTTTGACAATTTTATAAATGTCCGGAACTTTGTTTATCTATTTGTGACGGAGTAAAACCTGGGTCTAATCAATATAACATAAATGAAGCTTTATTTTCTTTGTTTGTGATTGCTTTAGGTCAACAGAATAAAGAGTTGATGTTTACATTTCAAGCTCCCTTAATGCAACCTTTCTGTTATTCAACGACATTATTATCCGAAAAGTGCAGGTAAATTTTCTCTCCAATAACAGAGGTGAAGAGCTTACATATGGTTGATAAGATGACGTACATAAATTACGTACCGCCAAACACGGGGGATGGGGTTTGAACCTACGTCACGCTGAGTTACATAGGGCGTTAGCATAGTGTTACGTAACACGTTTTTAACATTTGCTGAAATAATTCCTGATTTTCAGTCGTATATTAAAACATTAACGGCTTTGTTGTCATTTACACGTCTATACTTATTCCCTTCACTCAAAAATTGTCCCCAATTACGATTGCGGACAATTTTTGGAAATTAGTTGACTACAATGTGAATTGTCAACTAATTCTGAATTTAATTATCACAAATATTATCATATAATACAAGTAAATTAATACAAATTTTGTACTGTAATATAATTTCCTTTCACTGCTTGTAAAGGGGGGGGCGAGCGTACAGGGGGTATTTAACATACTCAAAATTAGCGTAACGTAATTTGTGGACGGCCCCTAAACATGTTATAATTCATTGAGATTTGTTCGCCTCCCTTTTTGAAGATTAGAAAAGTAACCCCTTCACTCATATATTTTAGGCATTTTATCAGGGTTACTCCTAAGTGAAATGGCGTGCAATACTTTCATGAGTATAAGTGGAGTCAAGTAGAAATTTTGGATCTTGACTGGTTCAGGAGATTTCCAATTTTGAGTCTTTCGTACGGTACTCGCAATGTCATTAGCTGTTATTTCTTTTTATGTTCAGTTGGGAGAGGTTCTCATGTAGTTTGTTAATATTTTTAATCCATGATCCGGATCCATCAAATTCACTAGCTTTAGCTCACTTACTTATCCAGTACGATGTAAAATCTTGTTTATTTATGCTGCTTCGCAGCTTGTTTGAGTCAGAGTTCAACTTTCTCAAAAATGGTTTTTGACGGACTCTGTAATCTGCATTTTGTGCATTCCTTTTTGTGAATCCATTATCTCACAAGCCAAGCACTTTTCACTTTCATCGTCTGTCTGATATTATCTTCCTTGTCAACAAGTTCCTCTCTGCTAATACGGTAGTGTATAACAATTTAGCTTTTCTCTGCAGTAGTAGCAATATAATAATAATAATAATAATAATAATAATAATAATAATAATAATAATAATAACGGCAGCAACAACAACAACAACAATAATAATAATAATAATAATAATAATAATAATAATAATAGTAGTAGTAGTAGTAGTAGTAATAACAGCCGATCAGATGGGCGAGATCTCTAAGACAAGTCCGTAGCGGTCTCGGACCAGAAGATCGCGGGTTCGAATCCTGCCTCGATGCCATGGGTGTATTTGTGTATGTGTGCGAGACTTTCACCCCTCACTCGATGATGATGATAATAATAAGTAATATAGATAATAAAATAATATTATAATCATCAAAGACAGTTTCATTGTTATATATCAATAAATGGCGCTTGGTATTTCCATATTAAAATTTGTTTATATTTTATCGATATAAAGATTCATACAGTTTTTTTTATTTGAATTGTAATAGTCTAAATTAATATATTATACATATTCATTCTGTACAAGAAACATTTGAATATGCAAAATTTATGTCGTCTTAAAACAAATTTAAAAATTCAGTCAAACTATTTTGAAATGACTCATGGAAGGGGACCATTGACGGATTGTGGTACAGTATAATAGTTGGCAAATCGTACCGTATAACAAGAAAAATCAAACCTTTATATACTGTGGCGTTATGGGATTGTGCGGCCCCATAACACCACCGTCTTGTATGTATGAACACCCACAGGCAGCGAGGATAGAAGGCGCCGAAATCGGAGGTGCTTAAACGCGCAGCCTGGTGTCCGTTGCCCGTACTAAACAAAGGCGAACTAGCGAGCAACGTTTTCCTTGTGAAGGGTTGAGAGAGGGGAAGTAGCCCCACCACTGAGAATTTCCCCAGGCGTCGGACAATAAATACGCAAATCCGCAAGCGGAAGCCCTCTTTTGATTGTCGCCGTCCGTCGAGTAAGCAGCATTTTGATCACCGCTCGTTAACGTCAGCTTAGATATTGTTTGCCGCCGCAACGACTGCTAGGTAGGAGTTTTCGGCGTCGAACAGACGTTCTAGTTAGTCGTCCGCGAGATAGTGAAGATTTAGTAAAGTGTTTCTTCAATTAACAACACGGGAAGTAAAAATTACCCGTTGTGAGAAAAGCATTGAAAGTTCTGGTTTAACAAAGTAGAAGTAGCAACGAGCGAGGAACTTGCACGAGTATTCGGGGAAGTGCAAGGGACATTTTCACAACGTGGGCGTAGTCAGAGGCGCCGGTAGCAGTCGAGGGAGAAGAAGAGGCCGACTAGGAAGAACGGAAGAGGACGCAAGAAGACAGCGTAGACGGCAGAGGCGAATCCCGTCTCGTACGACGCAGAAGCTGGGACCGAGCGACGTCGGTGCAGAGACCAGCGCACGACCATCAAGGCCAAAAGCGGGAAGTTCTCGAGGTAATGCTTAGGGCGCGGAAAGTAGGTCAAGTTCACGTCGGTAGAAAAAAGACTAGTATAGGAAAGTGTTAGGAAATTGAGGACACGGGTGGCAACAAATTGCAGTATAGTAGGAGGAGACTTTTGATGCGCTATGCCTGCCTAAAACATTCCATTTGGGACATTTATTATTCTGCTATTAGCAGTCACAGTTAAGTTGTAAATGAGAGTAGTGCGCTCCCACACATTTTGTTCTTCGCATGTAATATTTTTTGAAGCAGGAGATTGTAAATTGAAATTTGGTTTTATGTGCAATGTAATTAGAATAGCATAAATTTAGATATAATTAATTTTCAAGGGAATTCCCAGTGTAGATTAGGGTAATTATTTCAGAGTATCAATTTTGGTGTAAATTATATGTGTCATTCATATGAGTGTGTGTTGTAAAGGTTTCTATTTGTGTTTTGATCATTCTTTGTAAAAGTGTGATTCTATTCTTGGTTTTTTGTCATTAACTTATGCCACAAAGTTTATGGGTAAATTATACGCTCGTTTATGTGCAATTTGTGTGATTTTATTGTGTCAAGGGTTCAAACCTTTCTCGCACCCTGAAGATCCTGCTCCCTAGATTTTAAGCTCGCTTCACGAGCAAAATCTTGTTAACCCGCTTACGGTTCATGCGTGCTGCTGTGAAGGTGGCACTTGTGGGCAAAGGTGGGTTGGTTAGAATACTTATAGTCAACTTTGTTGTTGAGTTAAAGTCAGTATCACTGGCATTAATTTTGTTAATGGATGAAAGGGTGGAGTGACTGATTGGTAAACTATGGTCATTAGGCCCGTTTGTGTAGTGCAATATTTTTCAAGGATTTTTCAATGTTGTTCCCCCGCAGGATGGTGAGAACTGGCGCCGTCGTACAGATCGACTTGCTGGAATTTTCCCCATCCAGGTATTTACCATCAGCGGGACACCGCCCCTGGCTGGACAAGCTTTAAGCTCCCGACTGGTCTCTTGACATTTGTAGTAATGTGGTGCATGTAAATGTGTGTGTGTGTGTGTGTGTGTGTGTGCGTAAGGAGTGAGATAATGACAAGAAAGAGGAAGGACAGATAGCGCGCGGTCGGTGGCTAGTTTTTCAGGTTACTGCTCCGGCAATCGCTGGGTGTTGATTGATGTTGATCGGAGAAACCATGAAAAACAACCCATCACAGCAGCCGGTAGCAACAATTCTCCTGCAGTCAGAGACTGAATTCGACCTAGCTCACTAGCTAGTGTCGAAAATCCTACCACCTTCGCGACTCGAACTCTATGACCTCCCGATCAGAGGAATTACATTAGTCACTGAAACTAGTCGCGCTCCAACAGCACTTACTTTCTCGCGTTATTTCTAACTTTTTCAATTTTCGAAAATTCAGGAAATTCAACGAAAATGAGATATGCATCTTTTTAAGCGTCCTGTACTGTATCAGAGGGGAAAATTTAAAGAACAAATTTGGTGCAGTTTTTGAATTTTTAAAAATAAATTGCATTAACATCAAGCAGGAAATACGCGACAGGTACTCTTTTCTTTTTCAAAAAATTGTACAATTTTTTTTTTTCACAACTAACTTTTAAAAACGATATTATTAAGGAAAATCTCTATTTATATTATACTTTTGCAAAGTTAATTTATTGTAATGTTCGAAAATACACAGTTCGCCGATTATGAGACATGTTTTTTAAGCTCATAACGTCGTATCCGAGGAAAAAACACGAACAAAATATGGAGCTTTTTTCCTTTCTGAGAAAATAAATGTATAAAAATCGCCCATATATTAACGCAAAATTATGCGAATGCTCATATTTTCGAAAAAGTGTAATGACTTTGAGATTTGTAAAAACTTTGAAATTTAACAGTTTTCTCAAAATCGTTAAATATTTTTATATTTACAACTGTCTATTCCAGAATATGAATTTGTAACTTCATTATTAATTTTTTTGGTTTGTTATTTCATTAATGTTTTCACTATCATAATACATTTAGAGATTAAAAATATTTCAATTTCAACAAATCACAAACTGTAAATGGTTGGAAAATTAATGCTGCTCAGGAAGACAAGAAAACTAAATCCGCTCAAGAATCGTAGTAATCTGATTTGAATGTATTGTGATCCAAATAACTTATCAGTGTTTTACTGTTGTAGATCAGACACTGTATTTGTACCTTCAATGTCGTGCAGCAAACCACTTATGTCGCTCAGGGCATCAATTGATGTCACTGCATTGCCTCTGTCAAGGATATCCGAGGGTTCGAGCCAACGGTGGTAGGATCTTCGACACTAGCACAAACCTACATCGAATTAAGCCGCTGTCTCGAGGAGAATTCTAGCAGCCGGCTACTTCGATGGGTAGTTTTCCATGGTTTTCCGATCAACACCAGCCGTATGTCGGAGCGGTACCTAACAAACGGGCCAAGGTCCGCGCCCGATCTTTCCTTCCTCTTTCTTGTTATAGTCATCCCTGACACACACTTACCTGCACTACACTGCTACACATGACTTGAGACCCGTCAGGGGCTTAGAACTTGTCCTAGCTGGAGCGGTGCCCTGCTGGTGGCAGATATCTTGAGGGAAATTCCCCCTAGCCAAAGTGTACGTCGCCGCCAGATCTCGACACCCAGTGGGGGAAGATCACCGCCACCTCACGCGATGAAAACAGACACAAGTCATAATTTGTACACTTACAGGACTAATTACCTTAGCAGTTGACGCGCCCGAAACCGCCAACCAATCAATAGTGCAGCAAAAATTGACACTAAGGCGCAGTAAGGGATCTTACATGTCCATTTACATTGATCAACTTGAACGGAAAAAGAAGAAAAAATAAGATTATGGAGGTGTCACGATTGCTCAGATACTTAATACAAAAACTAGATTTAACAAAAAATTTAACAATATATACCACTAACTGACTGGATACGTGGTTGAGATGTTAAAATGCTTTGTTTTGTTTCCATTATGTTCTGATTGGCAGATATAAATTGAAGGTTAAAGGAGAAGTGAGCTGATATTTTTGTACAAATAGATAAGCACTACATCTACAACTCTGCTATCGAAATGTGAAAACACTTTATTATTTTTTTATAGTATGAAGTATCTAACAACTGTCATTACTACGAAAAAAGTTTATCAACATTGTGTTACACCAGGTTTGATTCGCCAGCCGCCTCTGTTCAAGAGCGAACATGGGTTTAGCTGAACAGGACTTAATTGGTAAACCTATCAAATGCACAGCAACGTTTGCATTGCTGCGCAGATTCCTCCGAACATAAAGATGACAGAATATTTTGAATTAAACCGAAGCAATCCAAATATCACACACTGACAAATACACGTCGTTCCTCCTCTTTAGAGAATTTTCTTACAAAGATCCTCTCATCTATAAGGGATGTAAGTATCACGTTATTTTATTGTACGAATTAATAACCAACTATTCGCGATTTCCAGATTTACTTTCAGCTAAACTGGAAAGTTTGCACATGCTATTCATGTCAATGAAAATTATGTTGTTTGCGGCACGGTATTTTATTAATATACTGATTCTTCACATGATAAACTATTTTTTGGCCTCGAGCATGCCTATGTATATGCGATATTTGCAAAACCAAACTTCGCTGCTTTCAATACAAAATGGAATACGAATGTATAAAACACGGCGAGCATGATCATGTAATCTAGGAGATGTTTGGGTAATTTTAGCGATCTTACGAGCCTCGAACCAGCGGAAACGGCAGTCATTGATAAAGGACAGGAAAGAGACATTACTTTCCCAGCTATAATATTGTAATGAAAAGCGTTATGTGTATACAGTGCGTCACTTGTTTTCCAATATTGCAAGGAAGTTTCATTTTGACCAAAAGTCTTCATTCAGCGCATTCCGACTACGGATTACCTTATGACTTACGTGACTCATCTGGGTACCGCAGAATCAGTTAATGCGAGATTACGGTTCTGTACGAAACTCAGTTTTTCGATTGCACACATTTGTTTAAATTTGATCTATCCAGTGGTCGAAATCCGACACTAAATGGTTACACTAAATGTTGTAACGTAATTAAAGTTTCTTAGTTAAAGAGTATACCTGTATCATTTTATATTATTATTATTATTATTATTATTATTATTATTATTATTATTATTACAGAGTGATTAGGGATGAAAGGACTAGGATGATGGTAGAGGGTGTTAGGTAGTAGGTAGGGGGTTAGGGTAGTAGGAGGTGGGAGGTGTTCGCGGGCCTTTGGAACCATCCCAGCACTCGCTTAGTGACTGAGGGAAGCCACGAAAACCTTGGTCAGGATGGCCGGCGCGGGAATCGAATCAAGACCTCCCGATCGAGAATCCAGCCCGTATAAGTTTTCCATATACGTTTTTGCATTCTGCACTCCTCCACAAAAATTTTAACTATGCCAAATCTCACACCCCTCCGTGCGCGAAATATTCTTGAAGAGTGGTACGAAGTTTTTTCTTCACGTATGAATATGTAGATGCCGGGAGGCTGCATAATAATCTGCTTATATGTGCATTATAATAGCTCCTATTTTGCAAATTTTGCATACAGCAAAATTCACTGTCTCGTGTGGTTGCACTTTCATTGTATGTAAGAACTTTGCGCGACAGCCCGTGAACGGGCTCAGGCCTACTGGCGACGTCCCTGCCTCGCGGCCATGGGTTAAGGGGGTACGAGTGGTAGCACGTAGACATCCCCTGGCCGTATTCCGGACGTATTCCTCAACCAGAGAAGAGAATTTTCTCACCTTCATACAACAACGTATACTGGGACATTGCAAGGAAAACGCACACTATATTCTTGGCACGACCGGGAATCGAACTCGTGACTGCGTAGGGGAAAGCAAGCATGCCGACCAAGAGCTAGCCGTTAGCCCTGCACTTTTATTACTAATACCAATAGAAGGAGGTTGTTTAAAACATTTTAGGGAATACATACGCATAATGTATGAGTGTAAATCTGGAAAATTGCGTCCTTCATGTACAAAAAAATCAATCTCACAATCAATTAATTTGGCAACTTGTAAAATTATTCGCGCTGTAGTAAGAGTTTGTGTTCAATAAATAGTAGTGACAAAGGCGAAGGGATTTTTTTAAGGTACGTTAGCAATTATTTAACAAGTAATTTAAGTAGTGTTTTAATGTGGAAAATCGTAAGTTCCCAGCACGATAGCGCAAAGTAATAATTTCCCGAGTGAACGAACATTTCAATTACTACTTAGGAAGTAATGTTATACCATGTATAAACAACTGGTGCTACAACAGAACATACTTTCTTGCATGATTTCTAAATTTGCCCTTTTCGAAAATTCAAAGTTCAACGAAAATTATACCTATGCCATTCTTATCAGCGTCCCTTGTTCTGCTATTGGAAGAAACTGAAGAAAAAAAATGGAGCGGTTTTGGAGAAAAAAATGTTTTATTCATTATTTGTATTAAAGTAGAAATTACGCGAAAAATTCTCGTTTAAAAAATGTATTGAAACGCGGGGCGTTTCTCAAAAATACATTGAAACGCGGTGAGTTTCCTTAGATACATGTAATTTGAATTGCACGGAAACGGCGGCGAGTAGCTGACAACATCAGGGAACGGGTCAGACGCGAGAAGGCGGCGAGACCGGGCGAGACGACGGCAGTTAGTAAGGAACAGAACTCGAAGGAGAGCTAAGCGGTGTTGATGCGCGCTGCGAAAAAGGAACAAAGTGAAATTAAATAATGGAAGAGACATCCTTAGGGAGTCAATTAAGTGTGACAGTGGCCGGTAATAAATAGTGTAAGGTTGAAGAAGCGGAATAGGTGTCGGGAACTGTGGTGACAAAGTAAAAACTATAGACCGCATGGCTGGTAACGGCAGTGGATAGTTGCCACGTGTATACGTGATTGTGAAAGGAAAACGAAGAAGAATTGGTAGGTTGTGCAGCAAGAGAGAACTGAGATAACCAACAAATGATAGGTGGACAGTGATATTGGGTGAGTGCATACCCGAAGCAAAGGTGTCGTTGTGTAATCGTCGCGGAGAGCTGGGGCCACGGGCCTCCGAGCGAAGGTCAACCGTCCGACGGGCACCGAGTCGCGCCGAAGGCTGCCGATCGCCGCAGCCGCTGGGGAGCATCCGAGAAGAAACGAACGGTTTATGGCATTCAAGGTATTGTGTAATCTGAGCTCATAGGTATAGTTTTGGTACCAAAACGGAAAGTGATTAGACTGGAATTGATGTACTAAATTTGTGATTTCGGTAATAAATTGTTTGTTTAAAAAAACAGATGATTAAGTTTTTCTAATGTTCCCGTCAAACCCTCAGAAGCCCATTCACGAACCAAGACACCTGTCCCTTATAAAAATAAATGTAGTGAATAGTACCGCATTGAAGGTACGTCACAATATATATCGTTTTTTTGAAGATCTGAATTTTTACAACAGATTTCATTGATGACAAAAATCTGTACCTTCAATTTTGTACTTTTTCAATGTTAACTTTTTCCAATTTTTTTGAAAATACAGAGATTTTGCCAGAAATTGGACTAGCACTACATTGTATACTGATCTTCCCTACATACGAGAGAAAAAATAAAAATAAAATTTGCAACTGTTTTTGAGTAAATATCTGTTTACCATAACTGCTAATATTTCGCGCAAAATTACTCGAAAACTTCTCATATTTTCAAAAAATTGTACACGCCCTATTTCTAGGTCAGTCTTGGACAGACAGACGGACGTTTTGTCGTCAATCAATTTTTCGACGGCGAGGACCCACAAAACATGGTTTCTGACTACACAAGGTCTTCATTAAGAGGAAGTTATACACAATATGTAGGAACTAGATTTATCCACTTCCTCGTTACCAGGTAAAAAGAGTTGTTCTGTCCAATATTCGTCGACCGCGGACGATTTTCTCTTCTTACAAAGTAAGGGCGAGAAAGTAAAATGATATATCATCAATATTTTATTTGTACTTGTGGGAAGACCCCGAAATAAATAATTTTAAAACTTTCGAATTCAGAGAGTTTAACGAAAACATTATTTGCACCATGCATACTTTTCTCTATCTGAGAAAAACATTGTAGTCATTTTTGAGAAAATTTTGAGGATGTCATTGAGGCTTTTTTTAAAGCAACACTAAATATTTTAAAAAGTCAGTTTCAAACGCAAGGGGCCTCGACATCAGCCACATCGATCGGGGAATATCAAGGTTGGCGCAGCCGCTTAACGGAACGGACGGACGATCACACTTCCAAAAAACCAACAATGTACACGCAGTTTTCCGTTGACCCATAAAACGTGGATACTGACTACACAGCGCGTTAAAGTTATTTATTACATATAGGAACAAGAATTACCCTCCTTTTCAATACATGTGGCATTTGCCCCTCATTTTAGGCAACCCTGTCGGCAGAGATGTTCAGCTGGTAATGAATTATCCTTGAGTGCGTAAGAACGTGGCCAGACGAACATCTGTGCATATGGCGTTGCCTACAAATTAGGGAGAATGCCACATGTATACAATGCATCAAAAACCATCAAATGCATACATGTATAATCCTTCAGAAAAGGTTCACGGGTAGCGAGGTTGCCCTGGTTTGAATTCCCAGGGCAATTGGACAAACTGTCGCTTTTCATTATCATGCCCCAGCTCACATGGTTGATTTAAGAGTTTTTCAAAAGATGGTTAAAGGACTAGTAAAATAAAAGTTGCAATATTACATTACATAATCGCTAAAAATAATACGAGTAGAAAAATAATGCTCTGTGGTAGTAGCACTGGTTTACATTAGAATCGTTCCGTAGTATCTAGATTCTCCGAGCAGAGGTCCCGTCCTGAGAAAGTAACTGAATGCACATATTTCCTGCTTCTATTAAGTGTTTCCTAGACTGAATCTTCTTCGTGCCAATGCCTCACACGAAAAAATAATGTGATAGGTCGTCTCAGTTGTTTTTTTTTTTTCCTGCGTACCCTGTGGTCTACCTGGTTTTTGATGAGGTCCATCTTGTTTTTTCCTTCACAGGTGTCACCCTGTCAAAAATACTTAAACTGCGTTGGCTACTCTTGAGAAATCCTTTGAAAAACGCTACTAGGGTCCCCTGCGTTAATGAGGTAAATGAATAAGGAAAAAGTGTTTTAAAAAACAAGTTCAGATAAACATGTTACCAAGTTGTAATTTTTTTTCTGTTGCGACGAACATTCTGGGAACAAATAATATTTTTTTCAGGTGAAATAAGTAACTCTCATAAATTGTATTGTTCTGACGGAACGAATACGACTTGATGAAATCGAACATCTACACAAAAGTGATTTGGAACAAAGACTAACTGATGTAGGAACAATACATTAAATAAAATACATTAACTGATTCAGCAGGCATCGGTAGTCGAATTGCTTAACTACGTTCCGAGAAGTACGGAGCAATTCCTTTCGCAAGCAACTCGAGACCCGCAGGTTCCTAGATGGGTGACAGTCTAGGAACTCCGAGAATCTATCGGGCCGAGCCTCTGGCCGAAGGGATAAAAGGACTGATAAATTGACTACTACTGACTAACTCAACGAAGGATTACTCCACGTTCGGCGCCAGTAAATGGTTAAGTAAACGCCAGTAATGGTTAAGAAAATGTAACAGAATTAAATAATAATAATATTAATAATAACGATAACAATAACAATAATCATAATAATAACAATAATCATAGTAATAATAATTCGCAATAATCGAATTGAGCCGAAGCTACGTAATTCTTATACGAGTAGTAAGCTACATTACATATAAGCCTGATATTTTCTTGATCTTTTGCTTGGTATCTAAAACATTTTACTATCTACATAAGACAAGTGCTATTGATTACTCGTCTTTAAAGCTGATGTTTTCATCTCAATAAGATTAATAATTATACAGAACTGTCAATAAATGAAAGGAATTATGAAAAATACTTTAAATTGAAAGTGGCAATTAGAAAGTGTATTAAAACTTCAAAAGAGTAATTTAGATTAGGCGTGTTCCCGAAACAGTACGACCTGAGTCGCGTTCACGAACGTGGGCACCCGTAACTGGCTGAAGGCGAAGAGGAACTGAGGTGGTTGAAAGACTGAAGGGCTACGAGGGAAGGGGAGCTCATGACGTTAAGATGTGGAGTGGGGTTTCGCATTCCGATAAAACAACTGATCATTTAAGAGCGATTTCGTGTTATCTTGAATGTTGATTATGATCAAGAATAGTGAAATCAGTTGCTTGCATCAGCAAAAATATTACTGCCGAGTGTGTGAATAATGGTGACCTAGAATTGGCTGTTCTGAAACGGCAGACGTGAATCCTGAATCTTCTTTCTTGGTTCCTGGTCAACGTCGGGTGGCGTAAGCAGTGACGCACTGTGTGTGAGCATATAGTCGTAACTTCAGGTATAAGAATATGCGGATTATTCTTATTTTCCGTCAAAACTAAAACTGTTTCGTTGTTTTTATATTTTTATCAGACTTCACGAGCATGTGATGAAACCATTCACACCTCTCACATCGTTACGGACTGCATTAATTTATGCGTATATTTGAAATGAGTAATATAATTGTTTTCGCAACTAAGTGGATTTAAAGTGACATTGACAAATTTACGCGGAAATCGTGAAATTATCGCAAAATCCATTAAAAACTTGTAAGAATTGCTTTTCCCAAGTAGGAATGCGTGTGAGAATTATTACTTGTCATTTATGACTATTTCATTTACCATCTTAATATTTTAAAAATAATAAATTAAGGTAACAGTCGTATGCACCATGCATCCCTGGGCGTCTTTATTTTCACTTCTTCGCAGAAAAAAATGTACACACACGTATATAGAGCTGAACATAGACAAAACAGTGTCATAATACAAACTTAGATAAACACAATCATCCAGTTCAGCGAGCGTCGAATTACAGTCGCTGGCTGCCTAGCTGCGACTGCAACCTGCCAGCAAGGACACGGCGAAGACTCGTTTGCGCTCTTTAGCGAGCGCGTGCGCCGGCTTACGATTTAATTTCAGTTGATTTATTTGCGTCGAGGAACAGCACAAACTGCATGCAGCGTACGGGGAAGAAGAATAATCTGCGCACGTTTCCTTGAGCTCTAGAATCTCTTTCCTACCCTTTCACTACACATAGTTGTATGATGAATAACTACAGACAAAGCGAGGTTAGTAACATTGGACAAACAAACATTTTCGTTCCTGAGTCATAGAAAACTTCCCGGTGAACGAACTACATATTTGATTTTTTTACTTCTGCCAACAAAATAATAAACATCATTGAATACCTAGCCCATAGCATACTTTTCGCGCAAGTAGACAGATATTGGCTCTACTCCTACCACAAGTAGCAAAGGGGATCTCAACAAATTATACGCGTACTGAAGCTACACTTACAGTCATGGACAAAAGTATTCGCCCTGTAGTTATGTTAACTCAACCACGGATCGGAGAGCAGGTTCTGTTCATGGAAACACGATAGCATTGCACGAGAGGAAATAATAAATGTCGTGTGACGTGTCGACGCACGTTATGTCCAGAAATAGCGAGTAACTACTCGTAAATCCCACAAACTACAGTTGCGTCGCAGGAAATGCCTGGACAAAAGTATTCGTCCGCCTGACGTTGGCGATGGTTTGCGAACTATTTCCGGGCAGACTTATCAGTTCTGCGGCCGCAGTCGTGTCCCGAAGTTTGCTCGTGAAGTGTCACAGTGCAGAAGTGCAGCAGTTATACGCAATGGGAAGGAAGGGAACGGAAATGTCCGTGGAAGAAAGAAGAATATTACGACTTCGTGAAGAAGGAAAAACATTCGCTGACATAGCAAACATTGTAGGAAGAAGTTGTTCCACAGTGAAACGTATTGCACGGAGATTTCAGGCTCAAAGCACGCTGACCAGCAAGTTAAGAAGCGGCCGTCCCCAGTCGTTATCGGCGCGAGAGTAGAGGAACGTGGTACGGGCCATGAAGAAACAGCCAAAAACAACGTCGTCTGAAGTCACTACCCCAGTGAACAATAACTTCAATCAACAGATTTTGGCACGGACTGTCCGACGAGTTCTCAATCGTGCGGGATACCATGCGCGGGTACCCCGGAAGAAGCCCTACATCAGCAAGCAGAACAGAGCAAAACGTCTACTGTTTGTGAAAGAATACGTGGAGAAGGATGCCGACTTCTGGGCGAAGGTTTTATTTTCAGATGAATGTAAATTCAACATCTACGGCAATGATGGGTAAATGTGGGTGTGGCGCAAGCCAAATACGGCACTGGATCCACAACATGTGCGAACCACACGCGAACGCCACAGTTAAGCACGGCGGGGGTAGTGTTATGGTTTGAGGCTGTATGTCGGCCGCAGGGGTGGGGGAATTGGTTTTCATAGAAGGAACTATGGACAGATTCAAGTACCTGCATATCCTACGCGACAATCTACAGAAAAGCGCAGACAAGCTAGGCATGGCACATGACATTTATTTCCAGCACGACAACGACCCCAAGCATACGGCGGAAGTTGTGCGTCTGTGGCTACTATACAATACGCCGTAGTCGTCGGACATCAATCCTGTTGAACATTTGTGGAGTGAGTTGAAGAAAAGACTGCGCAAGCACCACATCACGAACACACAACTAAAAGAAGTCCTACAGAAAGAATGGCAAAAGCTTGACACGAATGTGACACGCGCATTGGTGCAATCCATGCCTAAGAGGCTTCAAGCTATTGTACGCAGCAAGGATATGCAAACAAAGTACTGAGACAAAATGTAATGGTTAATTTTATATTTTTCAGGGAATGGACGAATACTTATGTCCATAAACGAATGTCCCTCATGGTTATGTTATGCGTTTCTCTTGAATGTCGGATAATATATCTTGCTTTTTGTACTGTCAGCAGGAGGTATTGATGTATTCTTCTCATTTCTGTTGCAAATCCCGTGTCCCTGATTCCCTTGTTTACTGACATACAGCTAATTTCACCAACCATTTGCTCTGGACGAATACTTTTGTCCATGACTGTAAGTCTAGAAGCATAACAAGGGGCCACGCTTTCTGAACAAGCTGATTAAGGTAGTAGAACTCAGTAGAGCAACATGCGTGCATGAATGTACGCAACAGTGGATGCAAACAGTATAGAGCAAATGTTATTAAAAGTTACCGAGAAGCCCTGAAGAAGGCTCCAAAAACAGCACAAACGTTGGCTATAAAAATTGAGTCATTTCTGCACAAAACGCAAGTACAACCGAATAATACTTTACACGTCTCAAAATAATGTTTTGTTGCAGAGGGAGTATTTAAGACTTCCTTAACATATCTTGGATGTGGGTATAAATGCATGTATACATCTAGCAACTTCCTTCTGCACTGCCATGCTCGTGTGTTTCATAGTGCGTACTAAAGGAAAATGTTCACTACTCCATCAATTAGACAATTGAAAATATCAGTGATACAAAAATATTATTTCAATAAAAGATATTGATAACTTAGGACGGGAATTTTAAACATTACGATGCACTAGAGTATAATTCCATAGTTGACACGCTTTCTTAAAGGAAATCTGCGACCCTATTCATTCTCAAAATATGTTAAACATGAGCACAAATGCGTTTGCAGAAATACTACTGGCAGATAGTACATACTTTATGTTAATGGCTCGAACATGAAAGAAGAGAAAATATTAATGAGACTGCACTCCCAAATTCCCCAAATCATGTAGTTGCTCATTTCCAAATTATTGTATGTACATTTTCACACATTTTCTTCTTCTAGCACCAAAATCATTGTTTTTCCAATACATACATGCTGAGGACACATACAAGATTCTTCTCGCAGCATGAACGCAAATTCCAAATGAATAGCGTGGTAAATGTGATAAAATATATACTCGTAAACACATATACGATATTCAGCTATAATTATCAGTTACGTTCATCAGCCACCCTAAAGAAAAATATGTCCTTAACAATTACGACAGCATACATACTAGATTCGGGTTAAAGCAGCATACTTTCGTTCTATCTACCTCAGGCATGTTAAGATAGCGGGCAAGGTAGCTTAACAGAGTTCGCTGGCATTGAGTCCAGAACAACTGCTGCGAAGATTACAAGTAAGATTGTACAAATTTCTCCGGGTGACGGTACATCATTGAATACCTAGTCCATGGCATACTCTTGGAGAAGACAGTAGTCAGATATAGCCTCAAATTTGGAGACATTAATTCCCATTTCCTCAACCAAAGTAAAAAAAAAAAGTATGAGGTAGAATTATTCTGTATTAGGTTCGCTTAGTACTTGAAAGGCGTAGAGATAAGAAACAAGTGGGCAATGCAGCGTCGGCTCGGGCCAGGTGTAGAACTTTTGCGCTGCAATACAAAACAAATCACTATTTGTAGTTATTTAAGAACAGAATGCGAGTCTTTGGCGTACTAATAAAATTTTGACAGATGAGGCGACGTTAGAAGCCGAGTCCGGCATTTTGAAACTAGTACGCTAAAGACACTTTTGTATAAGTTCTGAACATTATTCTTTACTACGAATTCATGAAACCTGGCAAGCATATAATCATGAAGTCATTCTCAATATGCGAGGTGGCGGCCCTATTTGATCCGCCCCAGTGCATTGTTTACTTGGCAGTAATAAGTTGTTTTATACGGGTATGACTTCTTCGCGTACGGCAAAATACAAAATACCGCAAAACACTTTCCAAACAAAAAAACAGTGACGTAAGTACTACTTTCTTTGCAAGAGTGCTGAAAATATATTGAATTATATGTAATATGCACATGTTTCATTTGTATCACAATTGTCTTAAATTAACTGCAGAACAGCGGGTTTGGTGGTGTACTTCGCGTTACTACCTGAGTGTTACAATGTTAAATCGAAGGTGATGACAAACCATTCGCTACGACCGGAGGGCAGGAGGTCTTTGAGTGGCGTAGAGCTTATGATTAGTTAACATCTCAAAGATCTGGAGTTGGGATAGGGCTGTGAGATTCATACCTACAGTACATAAATAATATACAATATAACAAATATGTGCATTATTTAACAAAAATATACGATGGCCTCCTCCAAAATGATCGGTTGGATCCGCCCCTGGAGAAATCATATATCACGCGAAGGACCTGCAGATCGCGGATCGATGTCAAGATACCAAAGTGCAAAGGTGATCAAATTTGGCAGGAGAGAGAAAATGTGAGAAAGTTGTTAATTGCACGCTTTGGTATTTGATAAACATTATTCCAACTTTAAGCTGAAAACGTTAAAAAATCAGCGGTTGTACCCGCATTGTTCAGAATACAAAAATTTATGAAAAACCAACACTTAAATATCCTCGGTATCGTATGAGCTTTACCCATCCCATAAAATCGATGGGGAGTTCTTAGCCGCTTCCAAGTATACGTAGCAAACAGTACAGATCCGCAATGTCTCTGTTACAACTAGGTTTGTAGGCCGACACAATTGTTTAATATCTATGAGTAAGTTCGCGGGCCATCCCACGATTTTATTTCATTTTATTTTTTGTGTGAATCGCTCCGATTTAATATTGTGTGCCACCGACTTTTGAAGCCATGAACCGGCACTGATGCAAATATTAAACGATAGCTACAACGAACTTGAATAAAATAAAACTTAACCTATAAAATAAACGTAATGTAATAATTGTTAAAAAAACCAAGGGTAGGATGAGTTCATTTTCTTCGAAGATCGATAAAACTACAAAGTATTTATACCTAGGTCATACCATTAGACTTATATTTTATCTTGTTAAGCTCTGATGGCATTCTCCAAACCATTCGATCTCTTCAGAAATTATTGCAGAGGTTCAGAAAAATCATTATCAAGTTTTATTACATACCTATTGAAGTAAAAAATCTCAAAGATTAGGCACACAGTAAAAATATTTCATGGACTTTCGTTGAGTACTTTTTCTCTGGAGAGTCCTCCAACTAAATCAATGGTACTTGCCACAGTCCAGTGAATGTATTATGTATTAATGTATTAATTATTTTCACTCTGTAACTTATAACTGTCATTTGAGAACGTGACCAGATTCATCGTCAAATTTCTGCGAAATTATGACATCTGTGTTTGATACGAAATGTGACAGAATGGGAAGAAGAATTATGATCTGGGGAGATTTTTAATACCTTACCTTAAAATTCTTAACGGGGTAAAATAAGTGTATACCACTGTCACTCAATGAAACGGTAAATCTGTGCAAGGGAATTTATTGTATCATAATATAACATATTCTGACACTTCTAAAAACTTCTAAAGTATCTACTTCTAAAAACATTTTTTTCAAAGAATTAAGGCAAAAACAAACTCAGTATTGCTACTGTACTGAAACACATTTCACCAATAAATAAAACAAAACCTCCGTTATGCATTCTCTTGACACGGCATTTGAGACGTTGACAGTATTTCATCGGCTTTGTCGGACAGCGCCGTAATTCTGATGTTATAGCAGAAAATATGCCTATGAGAAAATACATTAAGACAAAATTTTAACACGCTATAGTGATATCAAAATCATGTTTTCACTTATTTGTGGTTCATCGTATTAATTTTAGATCACTCCAATTTAAATAAAGGATTAAAAAATTGTATTATCTTCAGCAAAATCGCATGATTATTGAATACTGGAAGTACATCTCAGGTATAATAACAAAGCCACTATTCATTGTTAGATTGTTCGTTTTTAATTAGGTGTTACTGATCTCGCACATACTGTGTTAATATTTTCAGAGTAAGGCTGCACATTTGGCTGAGTCAGTGATATTATAAATACCATAATTACTAATTAGGAGAAAATATATCAATTTAACGATTTGTGAAATGCCATTAATAATTTGGCAGAGACACATGAAATTTCTTAAGAGCCTGTCAGAATTTGAAAGAAAAGGAAGCAACGACAAAGGTATAATGATTCTAACTGAATCAATCCTAGATGTTACCATATACCAATGTTCTTGAATATTAGAAAGCAAACATGCTTAGTATCAGGTAATTATTAGCAATTTTGAAACGAGATTCGAATCTCACTCTCTTCCAAACACGTTTGATTCATTCTTGGTGTCATAATTTAGTTGAAGCAAATAAATTCGTAGCCTTTACAAGGATGAGTGTAATAGCGATATAACTGCACACTAGGCTGAAGTTTAGTCACTTAAAATTAATTCAAAAATAAACATTTTAAAAACAGTTTGAATAATCTGAAAAGTCAAATGGGGAGCGTTCTCACCACCCAACTTATAAAAGCTATTGCAAATTGTTTAAGGCCTTCCAGAGAAATCAACAGATTACCAAAGGAGTTTCTCTGCAGTAAGTCGAATAAAAAATTGTCTGAGGAGTCAATGATCCAGGACACATTTTCACATTCATCTTTGCTGAATATTGAGAACCACTGAGTTAAACAAAAATTGACGGCTGATGAAATACTTAATATCTTTCAAGAAAGGAAAATAACAGTTACTTTAAATTAGTACCTGTTCAATTTTGCTTTTACTTTGGCTTATTAAGTAGCATAGAGAACTTATGTAATTATGCAAAACATCAACTTCGAGGTTAAATAGACGTTTAGGAGGTCCCTTTTACTTCAAAACTTGTTTTTCGAAACTAGTCCTTCGATCCGCCCGTCAGTCCATCCATCAGTCCGTCCGTCTATCTGTCTGTCCGTCAGTTCGCCAGACAGTCCGTCCGTTAGTTCGCAAGTCAGTCAGTCAGTCAGTCAGTCAGTCCGTGAACAACACTAGCGCCTGAACTGTAGATAGTGTTTGCATCAATGTTAAATGTTCATGAGGTTACAAGGACATGTCAGAAATATCTATAATACTAATTTGGAATATAGTACCCACAAATTGATTGAAAACTACACAGCCTCTGTCCATGTGATGCCCATGGTTTCGTTAGATAATCAGTAACTAGGAACAATACAAATACAATAAAACCGTTTCAATCCTGACTGAAAAATGCAAATATTTGATTATACTAATCAGCTATTTCTCTTGATGATGTTACGTTTCAAGCTCAGTGCGTCAATGATTACGACACAACTGACGCCATTCAACGAGGAAGAAAAATGCTTCAGTATTCACGAGTGCAATTTAAGAACGTTTCAACCCATACACTTTTAAACTCTTTTTGACCTTAAATAAATAGCAATAGAATAAAAAGCAAGAAATAAAGAAGTAAATAAAAAAGAACAGGCATTCCAGGTCCACATTTTGCAAACACTCAAGAGCAGCATATTTGCTGATGCAAGCCAGCAGTTTATAAGAAATTCTAATATTTAAAAAGTTTTATAATTTGGAGGAAAATGCCGATTCTTCGACAGAAAAATTAGAAGTTGTATTTTTGCAAATATTAGAAATTTCATAGGTTTTCTTGTCAGTCAGACAATATTTAAGTGAATTGTACACTATTCCAGAAACATGTAAAGAGAAAATTTGAAGCCGTTTTTGAGAAAATCTAGGTTTTTGTCATAATTTCACTCACATTTACGAGAAGATTACTCACATTTTGAAAAATGTGTTCGACATTTTCAAAGATCTAAATTCGAAGAGCAGATTTCATTAAAAAAGTTTCAATAACGACACTGTACGAGAAAGGCTATGTCTCGCCAGTTTTTAGTTTGTTTTTAGTTCCAAACTGGCTAGACATAGCTTTTCACATCTCAATAATAAAAAAAACTTCTTTGGTACCATTATTCTGAAATAATACAAACCTTCCTCAAAATGAAAATAATTTTGCAGTACTTCTGTTTCCTGAAATTGTACGAATACGTCTTCATGCTCTGAAATTCCTTCATGCAAACACGCAAAATACATCGACGTTATAATGCGACAATATAACCTTATTTGCGTTTCGCTATACCATCTTCCAGTTTGTGCCACTAAAAATTAAAACTGTCATCTGCAAAAACTTATAACAGTGATTCTTTTAATTTGATTAGAATACATTTGAAAAAGATTACAATAATAAATAAAAGAAATATTAAAAGTTTTCCCCGTGGTAATCAATAGTTTTGAACCTTTTTGACGATAAATAAACAAAAAAAGTGAATAAAATTCTTTGACAATGCCAATATCCACAGTTCTAACGTAGTTTAAATTATTTTCAATATTTGAATGCTGGTACCCGCCTAATAAGTATGAACATAGAATATTCATGGGATTGTCTCTAACCCCCATATAATAAAGTGCGTTCAAACGCAGCAGAGGGAGTACAGTATCGAACTTTTTTGTAATATTAAGAACACACTTAAAACATTTTTACCTTCATATTATTAAATTATATTTGAACAGATATTTGGATTGTTTGCTCATATTATTCAGAATCCAAAGTTTAGTAGCAATGTTAAATTGTTTTCTCCAAAAATTACAATAACGTATTTGCATATAGGTTGCAAACATCTTTTGCTACAGCAGGAGCGATTCGGCCTATATTTCTTCTTTGTCGCCAATTTGTGAATTGGGTCAAATACAGCGGTTTATAATTCATTTGGAAATATTCCCTGGATCAGACAGAAGATAAAAATGTAAGTACTTGGGATTGCAATGTTATAAATGATATTCATTAAAAGATTAGAAAAAGTTCCATATTTTCCAGGTGTCATGTTACTTATTTAATATTTTTAATAAGTAATTTAATAAAGTTAAATACATTTAACTCTGGCAGAATTCATTTTCTCTAATTGAAGAGAACGGATTTACATTTGCGCTTCAAAAATGTTCGACGTTGTTTAAAGATGATTTAGATTTTTTTTAGCCACTAGTGAAAATAAACTAAATGACACGAATTCGTATCTGGTATTTCTGGATTTATAATCTAGTACAAAAATGTTCCTAAGATCTAGAAAGCAACTTCTTGGTTGATGAAAATTTACAATCTCCAAGAATAATTCAGCTTCATCACACAAACAAAATTTGACACTGAAGCTGGCTTTACACTTGCAAGAAAATGGCGAGCAATATTATTTCGCAAGAAAAGTTGCCAATGTAAACATTGCGGCAATAAATATTTCTGATGTTGGCAATATTTCTTGCTAGATATTCCGGTCGTAATGTAAACTTATGTGCTTCCATCCTCGAAAAGATATTGCCGGCTGTTGCTGGGGCTAGAATTGGATTGAAGTCTGAGCAAGATATTGCTGAAAGAAGCCAATGATGACCACAGTCTCATACGCAGGAAGTACGTACGGTTGTACATAGACGTAATAGTTCCATTTTAATATGCATTTTTTCGTAAAATCGGTGTGTGAAGGTTTACGGCAATAAAAGTAGTAATAAATATTCCCTCTATGGTTGATTATCACAGGTTCAAATTTTGATTCAGCCATAGATGCCCCCCTGGTTATTAATTTTTTACGTAAAAAATTATTGAGATATTAATCTAATCTAAATCAATTTTAAGATTACTCTATAATATATCAGTTGTAGGAAATGGATATTTTATAACTTTTTGCCGAATTAGTAATTGCACTTTTTATTAAAAGAAAGTTACTTTGCTCCCACGGAATCGAAATCCACGAAATCATTTTGTTTTATGAAAAATATTCAGACACTTCTACCTAATTCGCACAAGCCCCCTTTTCCTTTCTTCTTAAAATTCAGTCACACGTCCTAACAAATCGTCGGCGTTACTTCATTTCATTTAGCACAATAAGTGCGACCGCAACTCGTATCTTGTGCCTTCCACTAGTTATATGTCGGGAAGTGAGCGAGGTATAACCTCACTTCGTTTCATGCGACATTTCCCTCGCGCCGTCACGAAACACGGCAACAAATAGTCCTAATGTAAAGCGATCGGCAATATCTTGCCGGAAAGATCTTGCTCAGATCTTTCTGGCAATATATTGCCCCTCCTTGCTCTTGTTAGTGTAAAGATGACCGCAAGAAGCAGAAACAAGTTGCTAAAAGATATTGCGGAAACGTATTGCTAATGTAAGGCTAGCATTATGTTTATGGCCAAGTTCTAGTTCAGATGTATTTCATACACTATTATAATACTTCGTCTCTCAGAAATAAATTTTAGCAATCGACCGTGCCCAACAAAATAGATTCCAATCAAAGGTTTTTCTTTTTTTCTTTTTCTTTTTTTAATCAACTCTGGCATAAGGAAAATACTTATTGCTCTTAAACTACACACTATTTCCTTGTTCAAAACAATAAATCTAACTTATTTGGCTCTTTTACGCAAATAATGTTCTGTATTTAATTTCTCAATAGAACTATCTGCTCTGAAAACCGGAGTGGCTACCATCAGAAAGATTATAGGTGTGCAAACCCAATATGAAATACGAGATAAAGCTGTTTTCAAAAATCGGCATTGTGTGAGAAGTTTATTCATGAGTTTTGCGATACGAATTTGTTTCGTTCACAGAGCATTATATAGACTATTCACACAATTCATTCATATAAATGGAACTGTCTTTTAAAATAAGTGTGTGCATTCTTTACAGTTTATGTTTTATTACAGTTTATTTAAACTTAACATGTACGAGTATGAATTAGGACAGAGATCCCAGACCTCAAGAAATCGCCCACAGGTTACGTTTCTCCCATATTACGTCACGGTTGTTCAGTTTTCGACTTTAAATAAATAAATAAATTTCAATGTCCTACCTTCCTTGAGGCCACGTTTATCCAGTCGGTCCGGTCTATAGAAATTACATCATTTCCAAATGATTTGCAACAATAAGAGGTGATTGCGTGTTCGAGCAAAATCCGAGAGATGGTGTCATTCCACTTAAAATCTTCAGTCCTAAGAGTAGACTTCATGGTATGGTTTTGATTTTTTATTTCAGTGATTGAAAATTTCCTTTTAGTTGTAATGAAATTACGAATGCTAAGTTATAAATTGTTAAACTCATATAACTGCTACAGAAAAGAATTCGGAAATATTTTTCGTGTTGATAGATCTTCTTTGTCCTATCTTCCATACACGGAAGTTAGGTGACCGATAACGGATTTTCTTGGGATAAATTATTCAGGGTGGTTTCCCGTTGCCTTCCCTGATATGATGATGATGATGATGATGATGATGATGATAGGGGTGAAAGGACGAACACAATACAACCATGCCCGAGGCGGGACTCGAACCCGCGATCTTTCGGTACCGGATCGGCGTTGATAGATACTAATCTTAATATTCCCTCCGAGTGAAAGAACTTTATATTTAAAAGACACTACACTAAAATACAAAACGTTACGAAAGCAATCACTAAATATTTCGAAATTTCTCTACAGAAGCTCTACGAATTAGCTCTATTCGATGTTTTTTGAGAGGAAATTCGAAAAAGAAGAAGGGGATTTCTTTAATTATATCCACATTATAAAGGATTCGTGGAATGGTATGAATTCGGAATCTAACAAAACATTTATATTAACACGTCATTAACAAGATTGTTGCAAAGAACTGTTTTATTTCGAAGTTGAAATGTTGAAAACTGATATTCTAATACGAAGTACTCATATCGAGTTGAAGTAGAAACATTGTGCGCTATCTACTGTAAATTGCTAATGATTAAGTGGTCCATAAAGGACGTGGCCTACCCGTGATCGCTCTCCAACCACGTAGACCCGACGATCATTCAAAATCATAGAGATCGCACCCTTACACGCTATTAATTTCTTATTCATAACTTTTGTAGTTGTCCCATCAGTGCAATACTAATGTCTAGGGGGGCGGGTTTTAATAACATGTCATATGTTTCTTTTCACTTTAGAACTATGCCGTTTAGTATAGAAATTCATTTTATGTTATTACAAAAGGAAATTAATATTTTTTTAGTTTTTTTTCTTTTTTCATTTTGGTCGATTTCGACTAATAAGTCATCTTTTAACATTTACATAATTTTTAATGCATTTTTCCCTGATTTCATCGATTTTAATATCATTTGAATGGTACTTGCTTTAAATAATATTTACGAGGTGCAACAAACGTTCACCACAAAATTCCTGAGTAGCCTATTCGATTCCGTCGCTCATTATTGTAATATCAGCCGTTGTCAGTACTATGTAATCTAAGGTTCTTGTGACACTTCAGCGCCTTTGCCAGTTCGGCCGATTTCGCAATGAATAAATGCAGATATTTTCTTTTAAAGAACAGTCGAAACCAAAAGTTTGCGAGCTGAGTTCACTTGAACAAAGAAAAATCGATTAGTAACATAGCTCCATCAGTAACATATCCAAGAGCTTGAGTTGTTTAACTGAAGTGGTTTTGATTAATTTTGTATGTAATTTTTCTTTCTTTTTAGGGTATTTGTAAAGCATTTTATTGATCATTTAGGGGAATATTTTAGGTCATCAAAATTCGCACCTACTAATGTCTGTCTCAGCTGCTTCCGTATTCACATCGACAATACACACGGAGAGGGACCGACAAGCAATGACATGCATTGGCATATAGTCAGATATTGTAGGCAACTGTCTGCGCGGACACGGACACCTCAAACTTATACATGCTAGATGTTAATATGTTAATAGAAAATACGTGCTATAAGGGTTTTGTGGCTGCCACGCAAGGTGCCTGCAATGTGAACTGGACTTAACAGATAAGCTTAAAACTACTCATCTCAAATCATGACATGTACTTCCACTGATAAGACTTGCACAATGAATGTTTTTATTTGATAACCTTGAAACACAGCACAATGAATGTTTTTATTTGAACCTCTACCCTGTTATTAGAATTGCTAGAATTTTTCAAAGATGAAAAGACAAGTTTTAAAATGGTTAAATGATTAATTAATAAATCATTTTTTCTTTTAGTTAACTAAAAATGCTCATTAATTCCATGAAAAATCGGTGATTATCACTGTGTTTATGGAATGCGAGCAATTAAAGATCCACAACAGCCAATCAGAACTCAGAGAACTGATCGAACTCGTTTAATTATGTATCTATAATATAGACGTTTCCAGACGGCAATGAAACGAACAAAAATGTACATCACCTATTACGTACGTATATTATTAAAAACATAATAAATTGACGTATGAAAAAATTATAAACGAATAATTATTACTACTTCTTAGACACTCATATTAATATTTGTGGTACAATAAGTTAAATTAGAAACTATTGCCCTACTCATACTTCTCATCAATCATACTCTCCCAGACGTCTCTTTATATTGCACAGATATTTTTACTTCACCTATTAGAACGTGACGGCCCACAGAGAACAGTTATTCTGGCAAAACTCCTTAATTTGTTTGGAAAACCACGTAAATTGTTTATAATTTAAAATATTGTTATTCTCCTTTACACGCCACGTCTTCGACATAAACATGACCATAAGCATGTTTGACACTAGTTGCCTAATGGAACAATATAAATTATGTAACGTGAATAAATGTGTTATATGTAAAACATCTGGTCTTGGCATATTATAAATATAAAAAATGTAATCGTCAGTAGCATTTACCCGCTCTGGAAAGTACACCAGCAAATCGTCTGAGTCAAAACGGAATCGTCTTTCTAACATTAACAAGTGTTGTTCTCTCATACATGTCTTACATTTCGTACGAAAAAATGTTTTCATGGCTTTGTCAGCTTTTCTAATATTTCAACCGGAATACTTTAATATTTTCCATTTTCAAATGTAATTATCAAACACAATTATTCTCTAAGACACTAAAGTGAACATAAATATACACTGCAAGAATACTAAAATAGGTCTTGTTCAAAACCAATGCGACGTCATCAGATACCTACCTCTAATGGTAAAGATATGATTGAATTTCTCAAAATTAAAATGATTCTTTAATGGAAACGAAACAAATATTGAATGTAACACGTAGATAGAGGGGTATATTTGCACTTATGGTAAATAAGAAAACTCACTCCTATTGTCGCTCGTTTTCTTGAACATAACATTCATGCAATTTTACCGCTCTTTATACACTTGTTTTGTTAATTGCTATAATTAATTTTAATTTAATTTAATGATTAATCTACATTTTGTTTTACATTCATTTACACTTACATTTTGACATATTAATGTACATTTTACTAAGAAATGACTCAGATTTTAGATTAAATTGTTATTCCTCTTTACATAATGCGTTTTTTCCTGAAATCTTAGTTCATTTGTTCAAGATTTCCATTCTCTATTTTAGACTGGTAGTATGCACTGCTTAATGTTCAAAGCATTCATTTCGAATTGTAAACAGACTCCACTTGTGTTGTAATTGGTAGTCATGAGATTCTTGTGTTGTTTATGCATCTTATAATTTAATGTCTTAAACCCTTTTCGATCGCGTAGCGTTCATCATTGGAATTGAAAATGGATGATGATGTTGATGTTGATGATGATTTCTAAGCGATCGAATGCGTTTAAAGAAACATTCTATTATCATTTTTATTAATTTTATTTATTTTTATTAACACAAAAATTGAAAAATATAATTTTTGTGAGAATAAATTATTTGGGAGTGTGCAATTCATGTTTGAAACTACAAACTGAGAGTACAAATCCCATAGAATGTTTTGTATTTGCTCATTACCATAATTTTTATTACACTTCAGCTAACTTAAGATATTTAATCATAGGTGGTATTGATGGATGTTTAAGACGTTCCGTTAATAAAAATAAATTGCCAGGAAACTTCATGATAGACCACAAAATTCTTATCATTATGTCGACCTTTAAAAGTTAATACGTACCGGGACTGGTAAGATTTACGGAAAAGTAACTTTATTGCGCGCATAGGGCGGGAAAATCTGAAATAAGACAAAATTGCCGTTGAGATGTTAGGGATATATGAAACAAAGGTTTGTAAACCTGCAATGCCTTCAACGTCACGATTTGTAGTGGACCTAAGGTAAACGCTGATAGTTACGTATGGAGCATGTAGTAGCTACTGATGAGCTCCTCACACTGTAATCTAATGAGTTGTGTGAGGAATTCCACTAAATGTACCCTTCTTTACTATAACTGATATTGCTAAGAGTATAAGAGACAAAAAATAATTGACAAATTTAATGTATGTATGTTTTAGTATGTTTACAAGATTGATTTGGACACTAGAGACACTATGGCTCTCGAATCTGCTCAGTTTCTGGAGAACTACCATTGAATAAAATGATCGTCAAACAAGTTTCATTAATATGAAAGAAAAACATATCTAGTGACTTCCAACAAGAATCAATCTCAAAAATTGATTGAAGATAATTTATAAATACATAAACTAAAACACTTCCTCATTACATCAATATCATTGATTCACATGTCACATTATCCACCCCCTCTAAGATAATTGTTATGCGATGTGACGGAGATGAAATCGTCTAGTTACGGTAGCCACTGATTGAATAATGAAACAACGCTTAATAAAGTAAATAATTCACACAAAAATACAAAACAGGAGCAGCAAACAAACTATTATGACGGGAGACGACCTTTAAAAGTTAATACCTTTAAAAGTTAAAAGTTCGACAGTTCTATAATCTCATATTCTGCTCTAGCCGAACTACAAAAAAGTCATTTATTATATATTTTACCAAATAAAATTCTTAAACATTTGAAGACTGTAATATAAGAAAGGTTCTCCCCAAAGAATGTCGTAACTGATCTATCCCTTCCCCTGTGAAAGCAGGCATTTCCTTTTTGCTGTACAAATTTGAAATCTCCATAGATGAAAAGTTTAATTGTTAACATAGTCAAATACTTCAAACGCCGATACGTTTTAGTTCTAAAAGAAGGAAGGCGTACATTTTTTGTATGGAAGAAAGTAAATTTTGAAAGGGGATGAAAAATTACAGGATTTACGTATAAGCCAGAACTTCAAACAAGTCTCTAAAATAAAAGGAATTTTAAAGTTGAAAGTATATGCAAAGAGATATTAAAATTATGTTTCGTAGCACAAAGGAGAGTCACATCTGAATGCGTGTGGGCGTGAGTGAAAATTCTCATTATTTTAAAAAAAGCCTTAACGGTTTCTGGCCAAGACCAAAACACGCGAAAGTGTCCATATAACATTTCTAACAAATATTATTACTTCCCAAGATGGACCTTTATTTCATAAACTAAAGGTAAACATATCAATTAATGCCTTACACATTACCGATGACAACATATTACTGATCCTTCACGTCACAAACCTATACATTGGCGGAATTAATTTTATCTAGATCTTTATCCCAAACAGTCTCGCCATACTGCAAAACTTCTACACACAACGCTTCGCGTGCTTGAATTATCAATCAGTTATTTTCTTTGTTACTCAATCTATTACAGTAAAATAATCAAATTCCCGAACAATCTCATTCCGCGATTTTGGTTCAAACAAGAAAAAATACAGCCGACATTCCCTGACATGTATCTACTACAGTCCGCTAAATATTTGAATAATACATTCATGGAGGGACATTTAATACTTGTTTATATTATAATAATAATAATAATAATAATAATAATAATAATAATAATAATATAGTAATGATGATAATAAAACAAATTGTTTTTACAAAGTTCATTGCGAAGCAAACGTTCGCGACCTATTCGTTCGCCAACTCCGCCATATGAGGTACGAACAGTGCAGAGAACATTTGTGAGGACGGTCATGCGCACGCTGTCCGTTCGCAGGCGGTCAATAACTCTGTACCGACAAGCGCAGTTGCCAAATTTTCAAACTCATCTATAAATGATTGTTTTGTCACGTTGGAAAGTTTCATTCTCACATTATTACCTCAATTGGCACAAACGTGTAAAAAAAATAAGAAACTGAAAGATGTATCCCGCGCTATATTATAGTAAAATTTTACTAAATGTTTATAAGTCTGCGATATGCCCGGTTTCCTACATATACATCGTTCAAATGAATGATATTTATTATTTTATATAATGTATTTACCAAATATATATTAATTTTCGAAGTTATTCTACAGGGACAAAAATTATATAACAACTAATTTTTGAATATTTAAGTTCACAAATTAAATTTGGTTTCATAGTCCATTCGAAACATGTCACGGTAGCTTAGTGGTAAAAGCAACTGCGCGTAAACCTGGAGATCCAGGTTCCACTCATGTGCGTAGTAATTACTGCTTTAGATAATTTGAATTATTAAATACATATGTCACGATGTCATGAAAAGCCTTTGCTATAAGGAACAAATTTCCAACATAATTGTCCATCCAACCAGACGTCAAAGTAGTAACAATTAACATTAACTGTCGTATCTTAAAGTGAATATCTTAACAAATTTGTGCAAATGAAGTTCTCGTACGGATTATCGCATCAGATTTGAGAAACCTCCTACTGTGATTTAGTAGTCGGAAGCAGTTTGTGACAAAAATTCAAAATTTAGCTGGCGCGCAATGTAGAAATGCAACAAAATTGAAAATTTTCTATGGAAATAAAAGGAACGCATTATTCCTTATTACAAACAGATCTGAGTGTTTTGAGATAGATCGGTAAGAAACTAAATATCAGTCATAAGATGGCTCAGTACATCATGAAGAAGCATCTAGTCATATAATACAATCTTGGGTCTGACAAAAACAGTTGTTAAAAATATAGTGACCGCCCGAAGGTGCTCAGTGCAAGGCTCGTACATTTACATCTTGAAAGAAGTGCGTAGGAATCCACGAAAGTACGATCGAGCCCTCGCCAAAGACCTCGTAAATTGCTAAGGACAAGTAGTTATGTCACAGACTTCTCAATGTTCTCAATTCACAGAAAGCTTCAGGTTATAACTGACGAACGTCTAGGAAAAAACGTTAATTATTGAACCAAATCTCAAAAAAAAGCTAGCTCGTTTGCACAAATATAAAGAAACAGACCACGGGCGTAATGTGATTTTAAGTAACATGTCAAAATGTAATATTTTACGGAAGTGATGGGCACCAGTATGTGAGGCATAAGCGAATTCAAAGCATTATGATGAAACACATTGACTGGTCTGGGGAACATTAACTTCACGACTGTCCCCAATATCCATTGAAAGAAGGACGAATATCCAATGTTAGCAGCATAATTTTTAAGGAAGAGTCGAGACGCATGGCCTAGCTGGAACACTTCTTTGAGTACAATTGGCCCACGCACACAATGCGCATCCCTTTGAAAACATAAGGCAGATTCTCAGCAAGTATTGAATGCCATGCTCCCAAAGTAATCCCCCCCCCCAACGCATTGAGGGACGGATTGGAATAAATAGGTCATGAAGCAGATTAAATGATTGTCTATCTTTAAAACACGCAAAAAGAGTGCGTACAAACCTCATCTATTTAATTTTCATACTATTTGAAAACTTTCCTTTTCTTTTCGTTCATGTTTGTAAGGTTTAAATTTTGCTTAATCAATTCAGTTTTTGTTGGAAATATTAATTTAAATAGAGTACGTATTTCCTCAGTTCATGCATTATTATTTTGTGTACGAATACTTTTTTATCAACATTAAATAAAAATCCGAGAAACCTTCGCTCATTCGTGAAGGGTCATAATTATTTTTTAGATACTTTCGACGGCTTAGTGAGAATATGAAAATAGCAAAAGAACGAAAGATTAAATATTTAAAAAATTATTTTTATATTCTTAAATAATACTGCTGTAAATAAGTATTTATTTACTGTGCTTTCAAAGAACGCTCCCTTTTGACAAGAAGTGCTCATTAAGTTTTCATGACGTCCAAACAGAAAATGTGAGTTGGCATGAAATAAGACTTGGTCATGCACAATGCCAAATTTTGGTCGATGCAAAATTAAAAACTTGTCAAGATACAAAGAAAGCTCAACAAACTACTCTTTTGAACATTTTTAACGTGCTAGTCTCTTGAATTCATTAATTCCTCGAGTGATCTAGCCATTGGATACTAATTTCCTAACTTTTAGGCAAGTTCTCAACGAACCATTACAATTTCTAAAATTCATCCAGACCGAGAGGTCCGTCAGAAGGAATTAAAGAACCTTGTACTTTGGGTTACCAGACGGACTCTTAAAAGTACTTTTACTTAAGAGACCTTTTTAGAGTCATTTTTATCTCTTTTTTCAATCGTTTTCTCTATTTTTAATTTTTTGAAAATTATTATATTCATTTTCCAAATAAATACTCCACAGTTCACTGTGTATTCGACCTCGGGTTGTTAGTTGTTGACGAAATGTTCTATTATTCTATCAGAGTACTGATTCGAAGATTCTGCCATTTGACGTATACGAAGTTCTTCCAAATACCAGTATTTTTCACGTGTTTAATTTGAAAATTGTAGTTAGTCCTGGATAGAGGCATTTTTTCTTGTTATTCAATTCAACTAGTAGTGATACAACAGCACATACTTTCTTGTAATATTAGTAATAATTACGTAATATAATTTACGGAAACCGGAGTTTCCGAAACTTAGCCTGCCTTGACGGATATCAAACTCAATGAAATTCTGCTACAACTGCTGCTAATAATATAAATAATAGTAATATTAATCATAGTAATAATAATAATGCAATTTCCATCATATTTGAAAAGATCCTAACCAAACCAAGCGCAAGATTTACATATTTTTACGTGTTTCTGAAAATTCTCCAGTTCAAAAGAAATTAGTTATCTGCCATTTAATTCGGTATTTTCGTAATATACGTACTGTAATGATGACCAGCAACGCTGTCAGAAGCATATTTTAGCTGTAAATAAACTAGTAATGCTACAACAGCACATACATTTGTAACATTTGCAATTTTCGAAAATAAAGATGTTGAAATTTTCAGTTACTGCTGTTAATAAATTTTGCTGTACCTCTATATTAATAAAATCAATCATTATGAAATCAAATTCTATTTAATTTTGACATCATCGGATATTGTGAACCGAATATGTTAGTCCCCTGATGTTCACTATAACCGGAGTCGACTGGACTTAAGCTTTCGGTTAATTGCGAGTGTTGTTCACAAACGGTCAAACATTTTGCCGTAAACCAATTTTTCGGTATTAAGGATCAACAAAACATGTATTCTGACTACACAAAGTGTTAGGGGAAATATATACTATATAAATGGACCAAAATTATCCACTTTTCTTTATAGAAAGCCCCCAATATCCCAAAACATTTTTTTTGCGAAAAATTGCAGTTTTTTCTGCAACATTACAATACTTTCTCTACACTACGTAAATACTATGCAAGAAAATAAAAAAGTATTCATAAACACGAGGCGGCGGCGAACACTAGCAGCAAGATCGATCAGGAAAGATCTATTTTGTTGCCAATTCACAAAATTGTGACTACACAATTTGTAAGAGAAAGTAATTTATTACATATCAGAAGATTTATCCATTTTCGGTATCAGAGCCCAACAATACTAATTTTTCTTTCAAAAAATCACCGTTTTTGCCGAGGCATTATCATATTTTCTCTATACTACGTAACCAGTCTGCAATAAAAATTAGTTCGTAAAATTTTGGACCGTAAACCAAGTGACATCACTATTTCCAATAACGCATTTTCATGCTTCATGTAAAGTACCCCCAAAAAATCAAAATATCCGTTTCAAAACCGCAAGGCCTCGAATCATCCTCCTTTTCGGTTTCAGGGTCCCAGAAAATCAGTTTTCCTCCGATTTTTTTTTTTTTGGGGGGGGGGCTTACAGATTTAATATTTTCTTTATACTGCGCAAACAAGAGTACGACAAAGTAAAAAAGGGTCATGGTACTTTGCACATATTTTAATGTATGTAATAAATAATGCTTTTAATGGAAAACTGTTTCTTGCTGGGTAGACAAACCGAAGAAGGTTTCATAAATCATCATAAAATTTCCAAAAATAAAAACAAGTTTCTTCAGTTTCCCTCTTGACGGACGTCGTTCGATAAATAACTTTGTTCGCATACTGAGAGACGACGACAGCCCCTTCTGTGTATACGAATTTAAAGATTCAACAATGTATAGTAAAATTTCGTAGTCGCAAGTCATTATCACACTAGCTCATTGTCGGATAGCGACTTGAACACAAGCGTTTGCGAGCCAGAATGAAAGATGGATAGAATTAGAATTCGTGGTGTTAACAATTCCTTTTTTATTGAAACGGAAAACGTGAAAGAATTCCATAAAAGATAGCGCCTACATTAGGTAACTCATGCCCTTCCTACGAGACTGAGTCTTTGAGTCAACGAATTGGGGTGAGGCAGGACAAGCATTGAAGATGCACCACGACCTGGGTATCCAAAAACAATTCACACTAGAAAACATTGACAGAATCCATGATATTGTTTTGGCAGAGTGAAAGTGCGTGAGTTAGCAGAGGCAACAGGTATCTCAAATGACGGATTGCATTTTATTTTACATCATGAAATCGCATGTGAACTTCTACTGAGTGTTTGCAGCTACTCAAGAAAAATCCAGCGAATTATGTGTCGTTTTGCTGTCATGGACGAAACTTGGATTCACCATTACACTCCGGACAAAAGGCAACAGTCAAAACAATGGACTACAAGGGAAGGACCAGCTCCAAAAAAAGGCGAAATGCAATCCATCAGTAGGGAAGGTGATGAGGTCTTTTGGGACGCTTAAGATATTTTTCTTATAGACTACCTCATAAAGTGATAAATCATCACAGGCGAATCCTATACATCTCTTCTGGACAAACTCAAGGAAGCTATAGCTGATAAATGTCCTAAAATGTCAATAAAAAGTGCTGAACATTGTTTTCAGCTGCATCCACATCCGCTCCATTCGCCTGATTTGGCCCCCTCAGACTTTCATGTTCCCAAAATTGAAAGCTTTTGTGGACAAAAATTTGTGAGCTGTGAAGAAGCCATCCAGTCAATGACCATTCCGAGGGTCTTAAAAAAATCACTTTAGAGAAATAATCTTGAACCTCGAGAAACGTTGGACCAAGTGCGCTGAACTTCGAGGGGATTACATCGAAAAATAGAGAAGTTACAACACTCAGATTGTTGTATTTCATATGGAATCAACATTCTTATCAAACCAACATACTTATCGAACGACTCACGTAAATAGTTTCAATAAATATTTTCTGAATATGGAATAAGCATGCACATCTGTGAAGTAAAAATAATTTACGCACGTTATGAAAAAAAAAATCTCTGAATATTTACTATGAATTCTCAAAAAATATTAACATAAGATCGTATAGATTTTAAAAAGTGATAATAAAATAGTTTCCTAGGAAGCCTACTTAAGAATCTGAAAACAGTAAAAAACTATATTACTGGAAATAAAAAATCACTAGATCTCAGTTTTTTCGACAAACAACGAAATGAATTCTTATTTTAAGTATACGTTATGTACTCTTTTTCTACGTCAACGATCTGGTAATCTTACTTGTACTCCACAAAGCTGGAGGTAGGAAGTTAATCAAAACCACAATTGATAAGGATACCACCTATTTTCAACAAAGAAAACATTTACACCCATGCATCCATTTTGTACCTCCAAAGCACCCAAACACTAACATAATTTTGGAACAGAACACGAGAAAGCGGCAGTAAGTAGTTTTGCGATTATCCTAAGTAATTGAACTGAGACTATACGAAACACACACACACAAAACTATTCCGAAGTTAATTCTGTTAAGGATTAATGTTTTAAAAAACTTACAGAACGCAATATAAATAAACACCTTTACTGCGGGAACGTGACATCTGAAATAACGTCAATATTTGACGAATCGAAAATTGCCGAGCCAATTCAGTGATTCCCAAAAGGCGGGAGTTCCAAAGTTCCTAGAATCAGACCGTATTGCCCAGCGCACTTCTGCAGAAAGTGATTCAAACCCTTTTTATATTCCATAGTAAATGGATTTTGTTTTTTTCCGACGACTGCATTGATACCTATCGGGCCCTCGGATAATTCCGAGTTCTACAATTGCAACTCATGAGTTCCGGGCGAATTTTTTCAAATTCGGCTAGCCAGGCAGACGCCAACGAAAGTCACATTCAATTTGGGACACTACTCATTTAAACCTAAAAGCGCTTCCGGGCTTCCTACTTCGTATTAATATTTTTCTCAGAAATCTGCAACCTCTTGAATTGCGCGACCGGCTACGCACGACAGGGGCTTCGCCGCGGCGCGTCCGCCGCAGACACCCGGCCGAGCTGGTGGCCCGGTTGCGGACACAGCGGCAACGGCGGCGGCGGTAGCGGCTGCGGCTGCTGCCGCCGCCGCCGCTCCGCCTCGTACCAGCTCGCGCGCACGGGCCGCGGCTGAGCAGAGGCTCCGCCCGGGCGCGGTCGCGGTCGCTGCCGCTGCCGCTCCCGGTCGGGCTACGCGCCGCCGCAGCGGTGGGGCTCGCGTTCTCAGGCCCGCTCGCCGCTTCGCGGGAAGGTTGGACTCGGCTCCTACTACCGGCACCCGCTATTGCAATGAGCCCTTCCACATCGTACTTTGTATCCCATGAAGTATTATTGCGTGATATTTATGCCAATGTTGCAGGTGCGATCCTATATTCGAAGCAAACCACTTAGGCCAAAACTAAGGCAAAAAGCCATTTCTAAAAGGAGGGAAACAATTTTTCAGATCCCTTTTCCGTGACATTCCATGCCTACATCTAATATTATTCCATGGTCATTAAATAACTTATACCAACACATTTCTTCCTTCTTGGTTCCCCCAAAAATGTCTGCAACACTCAAGTTCCTATTTTGTCCAGTTTGTTATGTAGCTAACTTTTTGTCCTGTACTTCGTTCTACTTTAACTTTTCCATTATAGACAAACTATACCACATGTCATTTATGCAGCAAAAAAATTCAATTTTACGTCATACATGTCTAAATTAAACCACAAAATAAGAGTACACCATTCGATACGGGCTAACAAATTACAAATCCAATTTCCTGGTGATACAAACTACTTAAGTATTTAGTCTCCCGTTTTGGGTTTCAGATTCCCCTTAGAGGGTCAAAACTTTCGTTACTAGGATGTCACGTGAACAAAGTAACGAAAACAGATAAGAACCAATGTAAACACTTTTTTACTGAAATGTTCAAGCAAATGTATTTACACTTCCAATTTATTTATTAAACCGATTTTGAAATTCTACAAATCTGCCCTTTGCTCTCGAAAAGAAGAAAGGGCCCTCACAAAATGCGCCACATTTCAACATTTCACTTTATTCTACTGGAAGTGAATACGAAATATTAACTCGGGCGAATGTTTACGTTTTCTATTTCTAAACGATGAATTTATATTTTCCATCACTCCAGAAACCTATTACATTCCTTGTCCACAAACGCTCACTGAAAATTAATGTTCAGATTTTAAAAAACCTATTCCAAGTTCTGATCTTGCCAATGCTCAAGATATACATTGAAACAGAAAGGCAATTTTTTTTAATCTCCTGGTGATGATTGCATCATTGTCTTTTTTGTGTAGGACATACAATATCTGGTTCTCTAACAAGAAAATAAATTTTGATAGCTAAGAGATTAAATTTTGAAAATAACCTGTAATAATGAAGGAAAAGTTCTTAAGATTTCAATGCTTTTCAAACCTTACATCTTAGCACTGAACTTAACTTTCAATCCCTGTTTACAAAATATGATCCAAAAACCAATCACCACAAAAACATTTATATAAATGAAGATATAAACACAATGTAGAAAATAAGCACTTGCAGAAGAAATATTGCAAAAAGTTGAAATACCAAAATTCATGTACCTCATTATTAAATCCACATTTAAAAAAGGTAACTTATGAATGGTTTATTTCTTCTCTTTTTGCTCAATTTGTTTTGTCCAATGATGAAAATATTTTCTGTAACTCAGCACAAATAGTTTAAAATCACCTAGAAATAATAACTGAACATAATTACCCCATGGACCATTATACTAATGTAGATGATTTGAAATGCTACATTTTATCTCTCATTACTGGAGTCAAATATTAATTTTAATAGTATAATTTTATAAAAGTGTTAATTTCTGGTAACAATTTTAATAAAAATTAAAATGTAAATTTAAAAACGTAGGCAATGCACAGTTAGAAAACATGATTTGGTTTTATTTGAGCCTCTCATCTCTCAACATTTTTGATAAGAGATGCAAACACAAGTTCAAAACTATTGAATTTGTTAATTTTATTAATAGTCTTAATCCTTAATCTGCAATCCAAATGAAAACATCTAAAATGCTTTATGTAATTACTCTCAATGTAATCACAGAGACCATAAGATAACCTGTAATATTTGTTCTAAAATTAAACTATGAAATCTAGAAATTTGGGAATCTCTCCAATAAAAAATATTTACTTCTGATTTTACAAGACTCCCTATTGCATTAGAAAAAAATTATATGCATCTGAAAAACTAGGACTTCAAAGAGAACTTTTAAGAATTTGATATATTATAAATAAATGTGACCCAAAATTTAGAAAATGGCCAACACTCTTAATTTCCTTTGGTTAACACCTGGTTCGTTTCCATAAATTGCATGAAATTTCACAAAAGTATTTCTTAAGACTTGGGTAAGTTGTGCAACCTTCCTCACTCATTCACATCACTTCTCAGCAAACCACAAACATAATAAACACTTTTGTTACTTCTACCAGAGACTCAAATTAAATATCTTGAGGTAGTGCCAAGTTTTCTCATTTTCATGTCAAAGTTATCATAATGTTAACAACACACGTTCAACACATTCTGAACACATTCAAATTTTAAATTAAACAAGTAATGGGGGGAAATCTGTGTGCATATTTCTTTGCGTAATTTACTTTCAAATTAACACTTCACAAATTACTTAACAATACACTTTGGTGAGGGAAAAAAAAATTAATTGATCAACTGGTGGTTCACCCATAGTGCAGATTGTTACCCCACAGGCACTGAATCACCACATGATTATTATGCAATTGTAGTAGTAATTAATCATTAACATCACAATATAAAAGCCCATCAAAATTCTTCATGGCCCTTCTCTCACCCTCCTGTGTGCACCAATAAAAACACAATTTTCATGAATAATTAAGGATCACAAAAATCTATCAAACATCACAATTCATTTTTATTAACTGATTGTTGGATGGAATTACACGGCTGACATTCAAAGTTCACGTCTCATTCCTTTTCAAGACGCCACTGCTCTCAGACACTTTCAAGAAATCCTCCCCCACTTCTGTCCCCTCCTCGCACGACCCTTAACAAGAACTGCTCCACGATTGGCTGGCTCGTATCTGGAGAAATGTACGAAGGGAGCACGGGATAGGTTCATCGCGAGGGAGAAGCCCCCCCCCCCCCCCCCCCCCTAAGAAAGAGCGTAAGAAGATTCTAAAAAACAGGACTTCGGCGTCGCTAATTCGAGTAGTATGCCAATGCAGTGACTAGTGGGTCCGCTACGCTAAAAGGGTAGCTAGTGCAAGGCTTGTCACAAAGCAAACTTACAAAAACTTCAAATAACGCACGTCGTATATTCAAGGTCAATTACGCACATATTAAATATTCATACCACGCAATATTGCACGTCTAAGTAATACAAGGTATTTCATACCGCTATAATCAAAGAAACTCTGCAAAATTCACCTACTTAACTTATTGATTGAAAGTACCCGAGCACGAAATTACACGATACCAAAATAAACCTTTAATTCAATCGTAACATGCAAATAATCACCAATTACGTAGAACTAACAGAATGGCGTTTTTTCACATCGAAAGCCCGTCATTTCGTCACAACGCTCGGCCCTCATAGTACCATTATAAAAGAGGGGGTGGGGGAGCATGGATACCAGTGGGAGAGGGGATTGTAAGGATCAGCGGAGGAGAGGAGTCGGGATGACACAGACATAAAACCACAGAAATCTCGTCTACAGGTCTGGAGCAGCACGGAATAGCAACGGAGCCACAGTGTCTCGATTTCTGACAGTTCGTTTTAATCACTTTTATATCGCAGATATCAGCTCTTAAGTGAACGCGTATTACAATGTGACATGGTCCGTATTGCCAGCTTCAGAAGCCGTCAACGGGCAAATAAGTTACTATCACAGAATGTAAAATGACAAGCGCTACACACTAAATAAACACAACTGTATCACAAACTGCCCAGAAATAACCCTAAGGCATTCGGTACACTTCTGAGCTCCACGCAAGGCGTTTTCCCAGTGAAAATTTGATCAACAAAATAATGTTCTGAAAACACTCACCCGTCATGTAACATGCCTATGTCCTACGGGGTTCACACGGACCTCGTGCACGGATTCCTTGGCCCCGATTGGGCGGATGACGTCACGTAAGAAGTTCCATTCTGAGGCTTGGCGTGGCGTTGGTGTTTTGATGATGGAAGGAAAGTGACGCAGGGAGGAGTGGAAGGGGAAGACAGGGTCGCACACAATACTTAGCCGACATCGTAAGTTCCCAGGCCCAAAAAAATAAATACGCATTAAATTGCTATTTCACGTCTTATCGGTATTATTAATTTATATGTGGAGGACTGGCTACGTGAGTTATTGATTGCTGGCACAAACACATATTGAGATGACGTCACACGTCTGTATAGACTTCCCTCACCTGCCATTCATTAGCTAGCATCTATTCTATTTTCTAATTGCATATTTTTTCTCTTTCTAACTCAATTTTCTTCTTTTAAATAATTTCCATTAGTGAAATAGTATTTAAGATTTTATATAAGGTGTTAATGTAAACAAAAAGCTCTCAATAACAGCTGCTGTATTTAATTAATTATGCGTAGCTTACAAAATAAAAATAGTTTATTAATGTTCAGTAGGAAGGAAGAAACTGTGCACATGAGTTGTCGGATAAAATGCCACGCAAAAAGTAGCCAATCAGAAGAGAGCTCGGGAGACTCTGAGGGGAGGGGCTTAGAAGCCCACATACTTGACAGCGCCACCGCCACCCACCCTTGCGCCAACCAAAACTCCGCTCCGAGCGCAGGCCTGAGTGAAGTTTCCCCTGGCCCGCCTTCCTCCTATGTGTAAGCGAAATAGCGAGCACTGAAGCTTCACAGATAGCAGTATGTCCCCGATATGTCCTTGTTCCTCGACTGGCGGTTCCAGAAACATACGTATAACTTGAAACTGTGCTTGCAATAGTTTTGCCTGCATGCATTGAAGACATTCGTAACTTTTAGCCGTTGATGTTATAGTCAAAATCAGAGATGAACATCGTTTTTAAAATTGAATATTCGTCCCTGAAGTGGAAATTTTCCTTACGGTTCAATATGCTTTTAGTTGCCCCGTGAAAATGCTTGAAGAAATGTAGCAAGAGTTGAAAATGTATACAATATAGGAACCATGGTGGAACCACCATGATAAAAACCTCTTACACGAATAGTACGAGAGTGCACAATAAGCCTTTGACATTTTAGGAACAAAAATCTATAACTGAAGACAGAGGTATTACTGTGCCGCATTAACTGACACTGAAATAATAGTACGCAATTCAGTAGGGATTCTTGTATCATTTGTGGTGTTAATCTGTTGTGGCGCAACATTGTGCATTTGGCAGAAAAATAATCTTGTAGAATATGATTTCTGTGGGATTCAGTTGTTTTTAATGGAACCTGAAAGTACCCATTTGTTAATCTTTATTATTTACTCATGAAATGCTGGTTTCAAGATAGTTGGGAACTAAGTGGCTACCAAATCATTTAATGATCTCCATAGTGTATGTCAGTGGAATTAACTTGAATTTCTCAAATAATTTGAGCATGAAAAATGCAGATTTTATTGTAGGTATAAAGGAGAAAGGTTCATACCAATATGATTGTATCTAGAATGTATTACATTATATGAAAAATGCTAACATTGAATATAATTCGTTTTGTGGTATATGTATAATGAACAAATCCTAGTTAAGCAAAAGTAACTTCCTAAATTAAATTTGGAAATTGAGGGTGTTATAATTCTTTATTTTATATATAACAAAATCAAGGCAGCTTATATACGTGTGTGTGTGTATATATATATATATATATATATATATATATATATATATATATATATATATATATATATATATATATATATATATATATATATATATATATATATATATATATTGTTTGCATGTAAAATAAGTTTATTATCTGCCTTTATTTAAACATTGCCTTGTCATATCATGGTGACAAGGATCACTTTACCAGTTATATTAGTTGTCAAAAGGATTTCAAAAGTAAATTGCATTTTAATGTAATAACCTTGCATATACTCAATTAATTTTTGTTGCACTTTACTGGTGTCTGTGGGACCTTATTTCAATTCTGAGTAATTCGACAAAAAGTATATTTTTAAAACTAAAAAAATTTAAAATGTTACATTAATGTATTTTGAAAAGATTTTAACTATATCATAGTAAATGTAATTCATGAATTAATTTTTCATAATTTTATGTGGCTAATTACATGAAGAATGTTCAGTGTAAACCGAGAAATTTGTCACAAATGTCTATGGTATTTTTAGTAAAAAAAAACTGATTAAAACAACATAACTTCAAAAAGAAGCTGCATTTTTTATGCATATCTTGCAAATAGTGCATAGGATACAAACATACAATAATAGAAGTTGGCTGTGAGGTAATAGATTCAATGAATCCAATTTTCTGTTTTTGTGTTCTTTAAAAGCACACTTCTTGAAAATTTAAAATAGGTACCAAATTTAAAAGTTATTATAGGGTTAAATAAAAATCAGAAATGTTAAAGTTGTGCAAATATTTGCAGCTGTTGATTTTTTTTCACAGTCTTATCTCCATTTCTTTCGATATTCCTTTTCAATATTTGTTTCGATATTGCATCTTTGTATGCTTTGCCTTTTCTCTTCCATACTTTTTTTTCTTCCTTTATGACTAACCTTCTTAAATACCTATACCATTATAGTGTCTTTGTTTCTATCATTTCCAGGGTATCATTATTTCTTTAATTCTTTGACTTTAATTATTTCTCTTATATCTTAACAGCATTTTCTCCAATACCCCATTTCAGTAGCATTAGTCCCACTTTTGTCATTTGCATTTGTAGTTCAAACATAAATTGCCTTTCAACTACTATTTTATAGGAAGTAACTTTTGTGGTTATTTTTAAACTTTAATCTCATGCCAGTGACTGTAATGCCCTGTAATAAAAGCCTGCCTGCCTTAATTTATTTTGCTTAGGTTTTCATCAATGTCACATCCATTAGAAACCCAAATAATTTAATTATTTTATATACATAATTAGATATATACCTCTATGTATTAACATTGTTCCATCATTTCTTCCCACTGCCATATATTCTGTTTTTTATATTTATATGTCGAGTGCTCACTTTTCATATTCTTCTAATAATTTTATAGTCATGTATTGAAGCACTCCTTATCATTGGTGTGGACCACTTGATCATTCCATACAAAAATTATCCTGCTTAAAATATTTTTGTATTCACAGAAATTTATTAAAATTCAATTGTAATTAAATTTATAATTAATATTTATTTATAATTAAATGTTTTTAAAATATTGAACTAAATTTTGTGATGTTTATTATATTATTTATGTCAAACTGTTAATTTAATGTTCAGTAAAAAAAAGTCTCTTGTTTTTTAATAAAATAATTATATTAAAATGTGCACTCAATTTTATCCAGTTTTTGACAAAGTTGCATTTATTTAACTCAAAGGGGTTGCAAACGGGGAAGGGCTTAAAAAACTACATTTTGCAAGTGATTCCTTATTTGTTATCTGCAATTATCATCAGTAATGTTCACTGCAATTTTATTAATGTTAGTGACTTGCGATTGTTAATGAAACCATATGTAGATTAAATTACTGTTGTTAACTTACTAAAATTGTGAATATACTGTCATTTGGTTTATTGCAAAATTGGATTTGAGACAATTCATATAAAAGTGAATGTATCAAGAGAGAATCTTTCCATCATTTTTAGAATATTCCAAAGTAAAATTGCTTGGAAAATTGAAAAAAATTAACAAATTAATTTTCTGTACTTCTTTTGAATTACAAAGACAGGCAGAAAGTATATCTGTTGTGAATGTGGAATACTCCATGTTGTAACTTACAATGTTTAGAAAATGGAGTTCCATTTATGGGTAGCTCCAGAAAATGTTTAGGGGGAGGAGGCATTTTATAAAATTAAAAGTAGTTTGTTGTACTAATTGCTAAAAAACCATAACATTAATTTTAATTACTGGTTACTTTATATATTAATAATATTTATAAAAGTAACAAAGTTTATTAATAAAGAGACTGCATGTATAAACAATATACACATATAAATATTAGGCTCATAAAAACTTTTTTAACGATTTACACTACTGAGTTTCATAATGAAAAGTTACAAATAAATATTTTTTGAACTATAAATATTTTCTAAAATATTCAGTTAATCTTCTTTAATAAAATAATGTTAATCAAGTGCCCTATAATACCATTTTTTGTGAGAAATTGTAGATGTTCCTTTTCCTACATAAGAAGGTTCCATACTTGGTCCTAGTGAGAAATGTAATTGAAGAAGTTTCCCTTCATATGTATGAATATCGTCTTCATCTTCAGCCATTATCACCTGGTCATCAGCAAATAGTAGACTAAACAATGTTTCATCACCTATTTTCACACCCATGCTTCTGCACTTTCTTTTCCATTCTTTTAGGGCTTTATCAATGTATATCTTAAACAGGGTTTGAGATATACAGCAGCCTTGCCGTAATCCTTTATTTACTGGGAAGTTGTCTGATAGACATTTTCCCACTTTTACTTGACTTTTGTTATCTTTATAAAGTTGTTTGATTGCATTTATGTATGTTGTTGATATTCCTTTTTCTTCCATTGCCCCCCATACTTCTTTTACTGGTACATTATCATAAGCCTTTTTGAGGTCAATGAAAATTATGTGAAGTTCTCTTCCTCGCTCAATTGTTTTTTCCATCAGTTGTTTGAGACAGAACATATTGTCAATACACGATCTTCCTGGTCTAAAACCACTTTGCTCTTCTGAGTCTGAGACGATGTAACTTATATGTTCAGAAAATTAGTAGAAGAGTGTGAAAAATGGGGGATGGAAATAAATTTACTCAAAACTGAATATATGGTGGTGGGAGGTATGCCCCATGATTTAGAGACTAGTATAGGAATAATTAAAGGTAAAACACAATATAAGTATTTGGGAGTCACACTAACAGCAGATGGTAGAGACGAACAGGATGTGAAAAATAAAAATATAAGAGGAAAAATATCCACGAGGCAGTTGAACCCAGTGCTATGGAACTCGATTATTTCAATGAAAACAAAGAAACGCATATATAGCTCGTTCATAGAGAGTACCACACTCTATGGGGCAGAAGTCTGGACACTATCAAAAAAATTGAAAGACAAATTTCAATCAACAGAAATGATGTTCTGGCGAATATGTTGTCAACTTTCTCTGTTAGATAAAATAAGAAATGATGAAATAAGAAATAAAATGAAAGTGCAAACAACCTTGAACGATACAATCGAAATGAGACAACTAAAATGGTATGGACATATGAGAAGGTTGAAATCGGATAGACTTCCTCAAAAAGTTTGGGAGTGGATACCAAATCGAAGAAGATACAGGGGAAGACCGAGAAGAACATGGAACATGGCAATAACTGAAGCCATGGAAAAAAGAGAAATGGAATAAAACGATGTATGGGATAAAGAGGCATGGAAATTGGGATGCGGAAAACGGCCAAGGCTGTAAAAAACCGCTAAATAGATAGATAGAGATGTATGAATATTCCACTGACCTTTTCTCGCTTTTCCATTTCCATAATATCTTCAATTCTCTTTGCTCACTATATATTACCCCAAAATTTAAATGCAAAAATTCAAATGTGCTCACAGAAAAAATGTTAACATTGTAACTTATGAAACATTTCAAGTCGTTGAATTTCTTCGTTTCGTCATGCTAATTAGCAAACCTCATAACTCTACATTCTCTACTCTATTTTCTGTATACTTATGATAAAATATAATTATGAAATAATAGTAATAAATAAAAGTAAATAACAAATCATCTTAAATAATTGAATTCCACAGTTTTTATAAGTTCAACAAGAAAGGAAACAAATATTCCGTTTTTCGGTTATGTTTATTCTTGACAATACAAAATTGTCCAATCTGGAGGAAAAAGGTATACTAATTAGTATGACAATATCTTAAGCGATAGTTATGTATCTTTCTTTCTTGTTTCCTTAGAATTTATTAATCACATTGGAAATTTAAGCTTTGTTTTGAAAATTGTCATTGTGGTGGAACATTCTCCATCTAACAACAGACTTTTTACATCTGGTCCAAAAAAAGTCCTTTTATGTTAGCTTCTGTGTTTTATCTTTGCAAGTGGTTTCAGCAGAGCTTTAGTCAATTATTTCAAGAGCCCTAATTTGATGTGCAGAGGTAGTAGATGCACTTCCTTCGCATCAACAAGAATCACTCAAAATTATATTTCTGCCAGGTTCAAATGCAGTTCTTGTGGGGTCAGTGTGATTGTTCCTAGAGTTGTAATCTTGCTCAGTCAGGACCCAGAGAAAAGAAGCCTGGGGCAGTAGATCCATGCAGGTCCCTTATTTCAAACAAGTTCTGTCTGTAAATATTTCTTGAAAACTAATGAATGTGGATGTGTATGGCATTTTTGGGCTGATAGTCTCACTTTGCCAGTCAGCTAGCAGGGCTCCCATGCTTACGCCTAGTTTAAATCGCACGCTTGGGGGTGCATGATATAGTCTCTTCACCATAAGGTCATAGCAAAGTCCACCTGCTGGAGCCTTTCTTTGTCCACAGAAACTGTGACGATTTTAATGGAAAGCTACAACACTATTTTTGACTTGACTAGGAATCAAACCCAGGACCATACCAGGAGAAGCTAGTACGCTGCCCATGAGCCATACTAGAGGCTAAAATAATGACTATAAATATTGATAATCATTTAACAGACTTCATTAAGGGCAGGGAAGATAACTTAAAGAGAGGGACCACTATTATTACCAACCTGGATGACACCATCATGGTGCCTCTAATTCTTTATAAAAGGACTTACTGAATCATTTATATTGTTTTAACGCCTTTTTGTTTACATACCCAAATACCATCTTACTTAAGAAGGAGAAATAATACATAATGAGTACGAAAATACTTAGGATTTTTATTTATCATTTCTCCATATATTTAATGAAAATTGTTGAAATTACACGTATACTCTCATTATTTTTCATTTTTGTGAATCTTTTGTTTAACTTCTTTACTCTCATTTAATATTCTGCATTGAAAATTACATAATTAGAATTTGATTACATTAATAATTCCTGAAGTATTTGGATAATAAATTTGAGAAATCATTCTTTATTTCATTTTTACCATCCATGTATTGTACAAGTATTTTTCCTAACTAAATAACCCTACATTTTCGTAAGTAAATAACATTAATTATTCTTATTTTAAATCATTCGCGTGATCATCCTTTAATGTTCTATATGTTCTAGAACATTTATGTAATGAAACCAGGCATTTTTTTTCCCCTCAAAAAAAAAAAGATTCACTTCATGAGAGTGAGACAAAACCAAACCAAATCATGTCTTGTTATTTAGTTTCCTATTTTAATAACATTATGTTAATTGATATTTCATTTTGTTAGCTTATTAAATTTCTCATATTTCCTACTTTAACATTATTGCATTCCAGTTATTCAGGTGGATGTTTAGATTTTGAAATTATTTCAGACTGCAATAATTAAGTTGTTTTATTTTTTTATTCTTTTATAACATAACATATAACATATGTAATGAATTTGCCCTATTCAAAAGATATTTATAAATTTAGTTTAGAGAGAAGATATTTCGTATGTGACTTAAGAGGAAAATTAATATTATGCAGAAATTGTAAAATGTTAAGTGCGAAAAAGTGTAACGAAAAGAACTAATACTACTTATTATTTTTTGTGAATTGAATTGGCAAATTATTAAATATTTTTACTGCTTAATTCAAGGTTAAGACTTGAAAATGTTTTTAAATTTCTTTTTAAATGCTGATGGTTTTGTTCTCCACAGAATTCACAAAGGAGTAGATTAATTTAAGTGGTGACATGTCTTAATTTAATTAAGCTAAATAGATGCCATTTCAAATATAACAATGTCTTGTTGAACTTTACACAGCTAACAACTCAAAATAACAGAGTGTTAAAGTAAGTTTGTAATCCTCATGTGCCATAAGATTTCATACTCATCAGGCAACTTGTGAATCTTGCGTGATAAGTGCGGGTGGTTTAAAAATGAAATGAGTGCCAAAAGTGCATTCTGCCATGAGGAATTTTTATTTAAGTTGGTACACTTCAGATTTTTAATTGAGAACTGTTTACTAATTCTTCTGCAATATTTTATTTTGTGTCTATTTGTTATTGATCACACTCTGATAATTTTGAATATTTTGTGCTTCAAACTTGGTTAAAACAATTCTTATATCACCTAACTAAAGCTGCTGTAAAGTGTAATTAACATTACAACTAAATAGAATTTTTTTGTTTATTGTATAACTAACTCTTATGATGATTATGTACTAACTCTGCACTATTTATAACTAATACTTTACTGAATGAAAGTGAGAATTTCCCTGTTGAGAAAATATTCCTTTCAGGATCAATCTATTTTAACTGGTCCAGCACTGGTTGCTCCACCATCTCAGAAAAAATGCATACTTTGTTAATAAATTCCCTTATGTTTAGGTATTCAAAACCGTTTAAAAAAATTGTACGTTTCACAAATGTTTGTAGACATTTACAATTTTGTGAATTATTCAGACTACCCACTAGATTGTAGTAGCTTTTTAACTCTTTGCCTTCGTACGGCATGTCTGAGATGACATCTTGAATTGTTGTCTCAGCTCGCGTGCTGTCAGGAAGTATATTGTCCTACAGGTCGGAGGGCATCTCTGAGATGACACAAGAAAATGGCGCGTTGACTCGGAGGGTGTGCGCGCTTCGCACTTCCGTCAGGTCGGCCATTGTTTCGCAGTTTCACGAGCAGACGTGTTACATATTATTCAACGGGCTTTATTTTTTAAACTGTACTGAACTCGTTCGTTATTTATTTATTTTCTAAAACTTCACAATGGACCATATATTCGAATAATAAATTTAAGAAATGACAATATTTTTTCTTTAATTTTGAAAATCACATTTCAAATTGACCTACTTTTGTAGTTAAATTCATTGATTGTGTAATTTCGGGTATAAACAACTCAACACATTGCAAGAAAGCATTTATTTTATTTCTTAAGAAAATATTAATATGTACATAAATAACTTTTAGTTTCTATTCTCTCTTGATTTTCTTTTGTGTGAAATCGCTCAAAACATTCCCCCGGGTGGAAGGCCGGATTGCCAGGACAAGTTTTGCAGTAATAGTTTGTAGTTCTTCTCTCTTGATTTCTGTCGCTGCAAACTTTGCAGTCTCGATTTCCTTTCTTACTGTTTATGGCATGAAATTTGCCATCAAGTCTGGTGATATCCAAAACACTGTCCAATTCAGAGGATGAGCGCTTCGATGTTCGATGATGTCTCCAATCTCTTACTAGTTGCTTGTTGAGTTTTTTTCGAAACAACCTTGCACGGATATCTTCCTCTGAAAAGCTTGTTTGAACAATAGATAGGCGTTATTGGTGGTTACATCTAATAACCAGAAGAATAATTTCCTCCACCACTTTGCAGTTTTACGCCCGAAAGCGTATGAAGTTGCGTAATGATCTGCTACGTCAACTCCTCCCATGAATGCATTGTATTCGCACACTGCAAAAGGCTTCTGAAATTCAGTATCTTTCCAAATTCCATTACACTTTTGTTTCCGAACTATGGTCTTCATTTTACTGTTATACAAAGTAGTTAGTGTACAAACTAATTGTTTGTCTTTTCAAGCAATGACAGACATTTTTTGTTTTCATAGATACAAATTCTCCTTTTTTCAGTTTTTTTTCAAAGCTTTTGGTTTCATCTCAACTGGAAAACTTTTTCTAATGGTATTGACAGTTCCAGTCAAATGCACATCCAAACTTAGTAATTCGAGTGCCAATTGTGGACTGGTGTAATACCTGTCTGTGAAGACATGCGCCCCTCTTCCTCCTCCGGGAGAATTAAGATATTTCGTTACCAGGTGCACAACTATTCTGCTCGTGAATGATAAGTCAGGCCTCGCCATATTCATACACGTGTGTGCTCCAAAATACGGCTCTAGGGAGTATATCCATTTTTGGCATCAGACAGAACAAAAACTTTGATACCCCACTTTGTGGGTTTGTCTTTATTGTAAGTTTTGAATGAAACTCTGCCTTCGAATCCTATAGTACTTTCGTCCACAGAGATTTTTTTGATATGCGTGTAGTATCTTTGAAATTTTTCTTCTAAATTATTCATAATCTTCAACTTTCGTAAATTACTCGAACTGGCATTATCAGCGAACGTGCCTTTCTCTGGCACGTTAACATGCAGATTCCAAAATAATTGCAAAAATCGCTCTCTGCTGAAAACATCGCTGAAGAACGGCTGATGATCCAGCCAATTCGTACTAAAATAATCTTGCAGTTCCATTTTTTCATTTAAAGCCATGTTCAGTGAAACAACAAAAAAGGCTTTGAATTCTTCATTAGTAACGTGATACCACGATGACCAAATACTGCGTTTGGTAAATGGCATGTTTTTCGTCTCCGTATCTATTAGTTTCTTTCACAATGCCTTCAGTCAGGTCATTAGAAAAAAATAATTCAAAAAATCTAGTGGAGTTTTAAGTTTATTACGTCTTGGTGACTGATACCCAGGTTTTAACAGATATGGAATTTCATTAAACCCGGTGTCTTCTTCACGACAATCCACGTGTCATCACTCTGTGTAATGTTGCTGCTGTCGTCTTCCGCGTCTACATTAGAGTCCACAAAATCTGAAGAATTTTCTTCCCCTTCACTACAAATAAATTCTTCATCAGAATCACTTATTATATCACCTTCACGAAGTTCTTGTAGAAGTTTCTGTATATCTACGTATTCCAAACTATCCATTTTGTTGTCGCTACTTACCACTTCTACACTGTAGAAACAATCTCTAAAGTAGACCGACAAGAATGAGTGTGGAAGAACTTTTTCGATCAGATAGCGTCCGTCAGTATTTCAATAGATCAACGATTTTCGATTCACGAAGCTGTCTCATTGTTAAATGATGATCTTATCTCGAAATATGAACGAAAAGTAGCTGTCATCTCTGAGATGCCCTATGATTGAATCAAGAATTGACGCTGTCATCTGAGAGATGCCCTCCGACCTGTAGGACGAGCCACCGTCCTGAGGTCTCCGACCTAAGCGCCATCGACGCCATGTCATCATATAGATGCCTTTCGACATGTAGGACGTTTAGCTTATGGAAGCTTCCGACCACAAAGGGTTAAACTATACTGGGTTGGGGTCAGTAAACTATGACCTACAAATCAAAGTGATGTTTATCTACCTCAAATGTTTTTATTCAGGTAATATTTGCAACCAACACTAAATGAATTATCCGTTTTCAGATAGTTATTTTTTAATAGAAGGAACAACCTTCATTTTTACTTTCTCGCCCTTACGAATGTAAGAAGAAAAAGTATTGCAGCATTCACCACTGCTGCTTTCTTTCTGGCACAGTCAAAGTGGTTTCTAACGGACAAGTGCGTGTCGAACAAGATGCCGAGGTATTTTATCGCAGGTCGCGATGAAATTTTGAGATGATCTACTTTGACAGTATGTATACTTTACATGTGATGTATACTTTGAGAGTGATAGATTCTATCTTATTCCTGCTAGATACAAGCATCACCTCGTCTTGTATTCGGCAAACTGCAACCCTGCAGAATCCAGCCAACGACTGACAATGGCAATGGCTTCATTGCAGATACATTTTATCTTTTCTATAAATTTTGCGACGACGACGATAGCAATGTCGTCTACGAAGCCTGTGATCTCGGTCCCCGCTGGTAGTGGGAGTCAAAGAACCTCATCGTACATGACATTCCACAGTAGTGGACCCAGCAACGAATCTTGTAGGATCCGGGCGGTGATGTTATGTACTTTTGGTCCACCATCTGTATTGTACATCCGTTAAGGTGCGTTACACGCAGAGACAAAGTCTCCTAACTTTCATGAAGTCATGAACTCATGGAAGAGTCGTTTCCTGAGATATCTCCGGAAAAGTATCTCCTTGATGTTTACACTGTATAATAAATACAAATGTCTCTGGCTGTCCTCCGGCGCAGCCAGATTGAATAAACAACGGCGAGCAGTTTGAGGTTAGAATGCGACAACTCTTGCAGCTGCCTATGCCACTTTCACAATTTGCAAGAAGCGAAGGAAAAGAAAGAGACGAGTGTGAGTGATTTTTTTAGAGGAGAAGAGATGAGTATTTATAAAACTGATGGAATCGCAAGAAGAGGATTTTTTAAAAAAAATATTTATTTGCTATTTATTCAATTACATTACAATTTTTTCAGGATCAATAAAATAAAACAAGTTTTAATTTACGGAGGATTAAAAATATCTTTTGGAAAACGTGGTCGGATTCCAGGATGAGGAAAATAGTTTTGACCTAATGTAAAGGTTTGAAAAATGGTTGAAGTTGATAATTTGTTTTATAAACTTTTAGTGGAAGTTAAGTATAAACGATTTGAAAGAATCAATTTTAAGTTCTCTGTAAATTTTTTATATAATATAAACTAGGAAAGATTTAAAATTTTGCGGAGATTATTTTGAATTATTTGAAATTTGTTAAGTTTGGTAGTAGAGGTATTACACTTTAAAGGGCAGGCATATGAAATAGGCCTAATTATAGTTTTATATAACAAAATTTCACAATTAATTCGTAATTTGAAGTTTTTATTTATTAAAGGATGTAATAAAAATATAATATTACTATAAAGAACGACGAAGTTATGTACAAAAACTTCGTAACTTTAGAAGGATTTGATTTTTTATTAAAAGAATATCTCACGCAATTAAAAAGTGGAAAAGTATTTATTGCGTAAAGAGACTTGGTTTGACGATATGGCGGTTTTTGGCCACAGGAGATACATACAGTTCTTTGTCACTTGTATTTATAATTCCCCAGTGTATAATTTCCCCACAACGAACCGCATTGGAACGCCGCACAGACACACGCAAAATGGCTAATCGAGCACGTGAACACATATTATACGAAGAGAGCAAAAAGTCTTCCAACTCTCTTTGAATACTATTTATCTCCCAGGAGATACGGTTCCTCATTGATACCCGAGTCTTTACACTGCTCTCTTGTGGAGACTTCGAACATCTCTTCTGACGTCATGTCTCCGGAGAGAAGATCGCTCTTCTGAGAGTTTACACGTGTCTCCTAACCAGTTCCGGAAAGTTAGGAGAGAAAACTCTCTCCGTGTAAACGCGCCTTTAGGAGAGAAAACTCTCTCCGTGTTAACGCGCCTTAAAGGCCCATTCACAAAACATAAACATAAGTATGGCGTTAACATAAAAGTTAGGAGTACGTCCAAAGGCGGACTCATTCACAATGCGTTCGCATAAGCAAAACACGTAAACAAATTAAAAACTTCACGCTTCTGTGCTTATGCTTAAGTACGACAAGAAATTAACCAATCACAGTACGTTTACTCAAAATCGAGAATCGAAATAGCTTGAATTAGCGAGAATTGAGATCCTTGAAATCGATTCTCACATCCAACCAATAGTAAACTATAATGTGTTACAGCCAATAGAAACTCTTATTTTGCTTTATGCTTTGCATTATGCTTATGTTTACGTTTTCATTGTGAATGGACCCTTAGATTCTGCAATTGAGATATTCAGCCACAATCCTCAAGTACCTGTGAGCACACTGATTTGCTGGAGAGCTTTACTGATATCACTCCATCTTGCTGAGTTAAAGTCATTCTTAATGTCCAAAATTACAACAGCACAGTACTTTTTCGGGCCTCTTTTCCATCTACTCCCAGTAAAGGCGTGTCGCATGTCGGGCATTGTCAACGACAGGCTGAACAGTGTCGACAGTTGAGCGAGCCTTGCCCAAGCCATATTGGTTCTCTAAGAGTCCTCTTTTTCTACTGCATCTTGCAGTCTGGCGCTAATATGAACAAAAACCTTATCTGCAGTATCGAGCATGCACAGCGACCTGTAGGACGCCGGCTCTTCGGGAGGTGTTTTCCCCTTTGGAAGAAGTACTAGTTGTTTCTTCCATCTCTCAGACATGAATCGTAGAGATCCACGAAGAGTTCGGCGAATATCGCAGTATTGAGGAAAATGTTAGGGATACAATCCGGCTTTGGAACCTTAATATTACCAGTTCTGCTGATTAGGTGCAGTATCTCATCCGCAGTGACTGGTGGTATCGTTTCTGTGTCACGTGGCATGATTTTCGTAAGTTCGGCGGGGTGATGTGGAAATAAATCCGTCACACTTGTTAGAAGAATGTGAGAACAGGATGGAGACTTGGTATGAGACTTCATAAACTTGCCCATTACCGTCTTGTATGGTATACCTCATTAATTTCTATCTACTTCGTCTCACAAGTTTTTGGCGCAAAGACTACTTTACCGGATTCTTATGGTCTGTCCAATATTGCCTTTAGCGCTCTTTGGTAAGAAGGACACCTGTAACACCCGGTAGCATGTTTGCTGTCTTTGCCGTTTTTTACGCACAGCAGGCACTTTCGATTCTTCGTGCGTTTTTGCGAAGTGATCATCTTCACCGGAATTCATGCACAACTTTCATCTGTTACACGTTCTCTTGCATGCTCGACGTTGCACGTAGCGGAGTTGATGATGCTGAGGTGGATTTGAAGAATGATGCGAAAGGACAAAATAAGGAATGAAGTGATCCGAGGAACCGTAAAGATGAGGTCGACTGTAGAGAAACGTCAAGAAAGATGATTTCATTGGTTTGGGCATGTTATGAGAAGACCTCTATAGTATGTAGCCCACCGAGTGGAGTTAATAGAGAAAAGGAAACGAGCACGGGGCCGCTCAAAGAAGTGGGGAGATTGTGTGAGGGAAAATATATTTCAGAATGGTGTCAAAGAGGTCATGGCCCAAAATAGAAATAGCTGGAGAGTAGCGATCCTAAAAGCCGAACCCAGCTAACTGGGATAAGGTTTAGAAGAAAAAGAACTAGTAAGGACCCCTTGAAAGCTCTAGGCAATCGGAAAAAACGACCTCACTCCCACACAATAATCGCATTTAGTCTGCGAGATGAGGTGAAGAGACGCATTGAAGCGTGAGAAAAATGTCTCTACATTAGATATATAAGTGGCCTCCTGTTATCTATCAGCCCAGAAAAAACTAATTGCAATTTCAATTTCCTTTACTGGTGAACGATGTTTGCAAGTCTATCAGAACGTCAGTGGGCTTAGGTCTAAGCTTCGTGATCTTCCGCGGCTGTGAATTCTTCCGCTGAACGATGTCAAAATATTGGTCGAAACCAGGGTTAATTCTGACTTCTTGGATGATGAACATCGCCTCACGGGCTAAAATATCTTCTGGCGGGACCGAGACCACCTTTTCGAGAGTCATGTTCACATAGCTGTCAATGAATATATGAGATCTCATTTACGTTGTTCAGTCGAGTTGGCTGAGCAGCCCTTCATCACAATTCAGCTGTCTGATCGTGAACAGATTATTAACATAGTCTATTTTCCATCTTGTAGCGATTCATAGATGTATGTTGCCTACACCAACGACCTGCAACCCACATCTAATACATATCTATCTCATTGGTTCTTATGTTTTCTGACCGGGATCTGTTGTCCGTAGATCTGTGTATCGATCCTTTTCTGAATTGTGATTACCACCCTGCCATAAATGTAGTTGTACCATCGATAGTTGATATGCCATGCATTGCTGATCCTATATTTTTACCTTAACATTTATAGTGAAATCAACTAGCATCAATAAAATCGATTGGTTCCCCTGCTTTACTGGTAATGATATTGATACCAATGTTGGATTCTTTTACTACATTCTTTATACATTGATTGATTTATCTGTACCTTCGACGACTTTTCGTTCCAATGCTCATCGTCCCTGGTTCTCACGAGATTTAAGGAGGATGCTCCACACGACCTGCAAAGAGACTGGTAATCAGCAAGTCTACACATGTTTCCCCTTCTCAGAGCTAAATTTAAATCAGATAAATGCCCTATGCATAGAATGTTTCAGGAATTGAACAAGATATTCCAAAGAATATAAGAGCCTCCTGGAAGCTTACTAATTTCCTAAAAAGAACTATCAGATTCCAATTTGTTTCATTGAGGGATACTTACTGCGACAACTACAAGGCTGCTGTTTGATTGTACGCCGGATGTCGGCGTCGCAGAACTCTGAATCTGACCCATTTGTATTTATGGCTCATGACGAATCTGTCATTATATCTCATGCAATTGTGTTATCCTACGTCTCACTGATGTTTTTGAGGAGATTGGTGGGCTGAATGGCAACAAAAGTACTGATGCTGGCCTTATACCTAAAGTATTTCTTGTGTACTGGCAATCCTATATTCCTTATCCCATTTACCATCTATTTTACTTATCGCTATGATCTGACACATTTCCTTAATTGTGGAAGCTGGGTAAGGTTATTCCAGTCCACAAGCAACACGAAAAAAACAACAATCGTTTCCAACTATTCCATGGAGCAAATACATGGGTGAGTTCCTCTGCGCACCGATCGTTCTGTGGAACACCAGTTGGCGTCACGGACCACATGACTACAGCACGGGAACTGTGTTTGGAAAGCCAGTGCAGACGCTGGCCGACATGTTGCATAGAGAACGATGTGTTCATAAACATTTTGAAAGTGGTAAAAAAGTAGCAATTTTCAGTGGTAACCAACCAAAAAGAACACGATGAAGGTGTAAAAGATGCAATATTTAAAAGAATAGCTTCATAAATCTTTTTCAATGTCTTGTAACGATGTGATAATTTTGATATCTGACTGCATTTAAAATTCCCGCTGATATTGTGCGGCAAACAGATGTCTGAAGCTCATTGGCTGAAGTCATGTACGATGCGCAAGAGGCTCAGTAGTGGGATCATGGGGGTTCGGGGACAGGAAGTAGATAAGATAAGCTACTTCCGGTATCCCAGACCACAACATCCGGTGTCAACAACCAGCGCCACCAATTATAAAGGGCCCCTCCGAAGGTCAACGACCGTTATCAGCCCCGTTATCATCCCCCTCCCCCCCTCCCCCTTCCCCCGCCCCCACCCCACTTCCGGTCTCCCACAACATCCGGTGTCCACAACCGGCGCCATCAATTATAATGGGCCCCGCCGAAGGTCAACAACCATTATCAGCTCCGTTATCTGCCCCCTCCCCCTCCCCCTTCCGCCCACCCGATGTCAACAATCGGCGCCACCAATTATAATGCCCCCGCCGAAGCAGCCGGGGTCAACGACCCCTCTCCACCCTCCCCCCACACCCCTTGCGACCTCTGGCGGCGAATTGTGGAAGCGTATGTGTGTGTTTCAAAAATGCTGCCTGAAGCGGATTCGAACCAGCCTCAATCCCATTTCCGGTGTGCGAGGCGACCAGCACTCTGGCTCTGAGCTACGGTGACATCTCGAGCGAAGCTGTCTGGTTTGGGGTTCTGATAGTACACGCGGCCGGGTGGCTGAGGGCGCGCGCTGGCGGCAACGGCCGGATGTTGTGGTTGATAAGATAGCGGCGGGCAGGGGGGCTGCCGCTGAGGGCGCGCGCTGGCGGCAAGGGCCGGATGTTGATAAGATAGCGGCGGGCAGGGGTCGACGGCTGCCGGGTGGCAGATAGCGGACGCGCGCTGCGCAGGCTAATGAGTGTAGAGATGCGCGCGCTCTCTATGAGCGATTCGGGGAACGAGAGGAGGTGACGCGCCCTGTGAGCGACGTCGGGAGGCGGTGGCGGCGCGCATTTTGAATGCACTCTATATAAGGTCATAGCCAGCCGCGCGTCTCTCTCTCTCTCTCTTTCTCTCTCTCTCGAGTCGAGAGCGCTGACGCTCGCTGTCCCGCTGAAAAGACTTTCATATTGAAAAAAAGGGAAACCCTAAAAGGCGGTGATAGGAAAAAACCAATGAAAAACAATACAAATTGAAAGAATGTTTTTTGATTATTGAAATCAAATAAAAATCAAATTATACATAGAATCCTCCATGTTAAAAGTCCTCTCTTCTACACTCGATGCACTTCCACTTCGGCGGAGACTCGATATGCGCGTGTTCGAAACAAGGTAGCACTTCTTCTCGCCAACACCGCAAACACTTCCACTTCGGCAACGGTTGTTTGTTGACGACATGCGTGTGCCCATTGTTGTAATGACGAAGACAAGGCAGGAGTCGACGAATGTCTCGGTTCCGCTGCACGTCTTTCGACAGGCGATGGAAAACAGATGGCACGTCCTTCGCGGCCCAATGTAATAGCAAGTCGATAGGAAGAAGCTGCAGAGACCGATCATCAAGCCCGAGAAGAGAACACCCTTCGTTGATTAAACGTTGTATGGCACGTTCCATCTCGAAATGGCGCTGACGTAGATGGGTCATGCGTCAAACTTCGTCACTGTCACTATCACTGTGGGCTGGAGAGTACGTCGGTGGCGTATTTTCGAACGGACAACGCAGCGTCTGAATGGTTTGACGAACGCGAGAGACGCGCTGTCGCAGTGCTTCACCGTACGGATCTTGAAGGAGGTGGCCGAGAGCTTGCAGGACAGCTAACACTTCAGCATGCACCATGAGAATAAACTCTTCCGGTTCAGGTCTCCTTTTACCGACACCTTCCGCCCCGTATGAGTTGTGGGGCTTATCATTGTCCAGGGTAAAGGGAGGGGGGTCCCCCATGCTGAAGGAAACGCAGGGAGCGTTCAAAGCTTTCTGGATGACGCAATAGCGCACGAATAAACCGTCAGCTTGGCACTCACAGCACAGACAGGAGGTCACTTCACCGAGAACCTTCATTATCCATAGCACTTTCTCGTGACATGCAAACGCGAGATCGTGAAGAGTTTTTTCCATATCTTCTTCGGCATCTGATGGTTCTTTTTCTTCCTCGTGACAGCGTCGGGCAGCACACGCCACATCAACAACGGCGTCGATGATCGAGCGATAGGCTTCAGTGTAGTAGGGGCGCTGAAGACTGCTGTTGTAGGCTATGATGGCGAGATCGGCGGCGGCGTCGCGGAGGCTGACCCAGTTCACCATCATCCGCTTCTTCCAAGCATCATAGGCTTCTTCATCTAAGTGAGTTTGTTCCATGGCGACAGGCGATGGACGAATGACGTGCTGAGGCCAACGTGATTGCAAACGCTCCCCCTACTACTATTTGAAAGTGAGTCAGCATAAAACTCCCTACTACTAAAAGTGTCTAACCATAAAATATAAAAAGTTTAAAAATGCTACTAAAAGTGTCTAACCATAAAATAAATAAAAAGTTTAAAAATGAATGCTAATCTACATGAACCCCGCCTGCAGGGACGAGCGTGCACGCTGAAGAAGAAGAAGAAAAAGAAACGGACGGACGCGTACGCAGGATGCGGAAATGACCCCATGGCAGACTTGTAAATTTATCGATCCAATAGCGTTTGTCGTCGGACACGGACAACGAACGCTTGTTTTGAACAAATGAATAAGTGATATGGGATTTGGACCGAATAGTACATTGTTTGTCGATTCTATTTTCGTTTCGAAATAAACAGTCCAAATAATTTTGAAATTTATAACGTTTGACAACCGAACGTTGTACTCCCTTCGCCAGAGAAGAACACGCCCGAGATCGGGTTTCGATGGAGTACATTTTTGGACGTAAACCTACGTAGCCGAGCAGGGGATCACTTCCGCATTCGTCCTTAAACAACCCTTATATCTTTTTATTGCGAGGTGTCACGCCAAATGCATTATCGCGAGCGAAACAGGACGTATCGAACCAGGATGGATGCCGATTCATCTCAGCGTACACACTCGTGGAAGTAGAAAGAATGAATGAATCGGTATCCATGTAAAGAAGGTGAAGATCACAAAGATGTTTTTGACAATAGTTATAAAAAAAGTCATACATTCTATGTTTCGAAATTTCTAATATACAAAACCCCAAATAGATGGGTTTTTTTGAACTTCACCTCCGTTTTTCGCAACTCGATGGTCATGAGATCGCCGTTCACGTGATGACTACGCACGAAGGCGGGATCGGCAATGAGACGTCTGGCCCCGCACCTCCCTTCCTACTTGTTCACGAGATAAATGCGTCGGTGGTTGCGTACGTCCTCCATCGACTTACCGTAAATCGAATTGTTCATCAATTTATAAAATTTATCTTCGAATTCGGAGGACGCGCGCTGTCGACGTGCGTTGTTCAGGTCCATGTACGTGGCAAGCCAAGGTCGTTGTGAAAAAGAGAGAACGCGATGAATTTTCGTGAGTTGCACGCCCAACTCGAGGGTCTGAAGTAAATTTCGAATGTGAATGACGTAACGACGCTTGGGCAGCAGCGTCGCCAGCAACTTGGCTTGCCTGCTGTTCGAGTCGGGGGGGACGCGGGTTTCCGGACAGGGCGGCAAATCACTCAAGCGATCGTGGATGGCGTCAGGATAGTCGAGGTCGACCTCCAAAACGTATCCCCGATCGACTTCCGCAGCCGCCTCTACGATGTTCAAACGCTCGATGTCGGTTTCCGACATCCACCGGAAGTCACCCACCGGAAGCGGATGTGACATCGAGAAACCATACAAGTTATTCGCGTCGACGTAGGCGAGATAAGATGTCTTATCGCTTGGCCGGAAGCGTTCACCCGCAAAGGGGTGATTGGCCTCGGCGTGACGACCGATCACTTGCACGAGTCCCCCCCCGGATGCCCCGTTCGAAAAAGAGAACCATGTCGATGTTCGTGAGTAGCTCTAGTCGAACGCCGGTGGTCTTCAACATGGCGTCCCACGAAAGCCCAGGAGCGGTGTAGTAAAACAGAGGATCGAGGCCGTACACCTCCAAACACAAATTTCGAAATGTTTCCATAGTGTCGGTTTCTAGCAGGACGTCGACTTTCAAGTACAAATCGGCGTACTGGAGCAAATTTTGAACGGAGAACGCGTCCCACACGGCCTGCGCGTGCGCGTACTCCGAGTCCGAAACGGGTGTGTCTGTGAGGCGACTGTAAAAGGCCTCGGGCGGCGGTAACCTCGTATCGTCCAATTTGGACACGTCGTTGACATAATCGTAGGGAAACACTCCCTTCCTTCTGCCCAACGCGAAAAAACGATCGTCGGGAAAGGCCGCACGGGTGAATGTCAAATCGGCCGAATCGAGCGATCGACTTAAAGTCGAGCGATGCACCTAAAAATTTCAAAGAGTCTAAAAAGCGTAATTCCACTTTCCCGATTTTCTGGGAAATCGCCACGAATCTCTCGTGATTGTGTGGAACCACGCGCAGCTCGTCGTTGTTCATACAGTTATTTTCGCCCCAGGCCTGAAGGAGAAAATGCCAATCGTAACCGCTCCCGTGGTGCATGACGACGGGGATGAACTTCGGTGCGAAAAAGTTGACGTTGCACGCTTGATGAGCCGCGCCGCGAAAGACACCCGAAAAATGATCGTGGTCCCTGACGCGAACGGAATTTGCAAGAAAAGGTCCTTTGCATATGTGGCATACATCGGAATTTTGAAAAGACTCCTCGTCCTCGTCGTTCATCACGAGGGGAGAAGGATGACTCAAAAGTTGTTCGTAATCTTTCGCGAGACCTTCTAAGAACGCTAATAATTGTATCGCGACGTCGGGACCGTGAAAGGTGACCAGTTGATTCCGCGACTCATCAAACGAGCACACCACTTGAAGCGCGGCCGAAAAGGGCTCGTGAATTTGGTATGGGTTGAAGGAAGGATCCGTTCGACGACGGTTCACACGAAGACACGGGGAGCGTGAGCGCTTCGAAATCAACGTAAACCGCGATCGGGCATCGTTGTTGTCTTTCGAGGTGTCGAAATTGCATGAAGCGCTCCTCCTCTTTGCTCGTCTCCGACGGAAGGATCAAACGTGCGGGGGACCCCACGGATCTACAATCGATTTCGTGACCCTCGAGATGCGCTTGCGAGTAAAACACATTCAAACATCTGTCGCAAACGAAAATCCTACCCTTGTGAGCCGTATGTTGAGACCGAATCAGTCTATTTAAATTTTTAATCCAAACGTAATGGGACAGCCCGCCATCGCCATGAGTCAACAAGAAATTGAAATGGTTCTCTTTCTTCGTACCCGAAAAGTGTACAGGACCTACGATTTTCCAAGATTTGTTGGTCGAATCCAACTCTAATGTGAAAACGTTAAACGAAAAGCTAGAATTTTGACGTTCGAAACGTTTTATCTCGTGAACGGTCAAAGGCCAGAAGATGCCGCGCAAATCGAGACTGTTTTCCAATAGATCGAAAAGCGTTTGATAGGTACTGGTACGATTAAATTTCAAAATTTTGTTGTGTGGGAGCTGGCTTTTATGAAAAAGAGCCGAAGCCACCGCCCACAGGAAACATTTCTCGTCTCGATTTTGCACGTTGATCACAGCCTGACGTCTCGCGATGGATGCCGGAAGAGGAAGAAAAGATGAGGAAGAATGACCGATAGGTTCGAACAAGTGAGCCGAAACATGAAGAGCCACGATAGAGGCCAACGATTTTCCGGAATCTCTCTCGGAGAACTCATCGAATTTGGAATTGATAGGTTGTGCTATACGAGAAAGGAAAAATTCCGAAATGTCATCCCCTCGCGTTATCACCGCAGTCCGTGCCGAAAGAAAGATGGGCTGCAGCACCCCTACGATTTCGTGCGTCTCGACGTTCTCTTTCTCAATTAAAAACTGACACTCGAGTTGCGCGAAAATTTTGAAATTAGATCGACCGAGAGTGTTGTTGAGCTCTTCAAACATCTTACGATGGAAGGGAACACGACAACGGTTGAGAAACTCGACCGGATCCGCGATGTCGTGTGGGGGAGGAGGATTCAAAATGACACCTCGAAATACGCGGGCGTTTAAAGACGACGTCCGTCCATTGGGGAGCGTTTGCAATGTCTTGTTGTTGTTGTTGGTACGGGCAATCTATAGAATCAATCAAAACACACACAAAAACATAAATGATAATAATTCATCACATCACTAACCGCACACCACTACTATTAAAAGAAATTTATTTTACCAGCCTCACGCTGCAGAGAAGACACTTCCGCTTGTCAACCTGCATGAGACTCACACTCTTCGCGAACGTGACGATTTAATAGAAACGGGTAAACTATAGAATCAATCAAAACACACACAAAAACAAAAATGATAATAATTCAACACATCACTAACCACACACCACTACTATTAAAAGAAATTTATTTTACCATCCTCACGCTGCGGAGAAGACACTTCCGCTTGTCGACCTGCATGAGACTCACACTCTTCGCGAACGTAACGATTTAATAGAATTTTCTTCATCTCGTGACAAGTCGAATCACTATCACTGAATACTAACAATCAGAGCGTTGAACAGCGTCAAACAATAAACACGTGACTAACACGACGTCAACACTCAAAAAGCAGTACACAACAAGGTCCGCACGCTCCATGAGCAATGACAGACTAATTGCAGAGCTCTGCGGACATGGAGTTTTAAACCCTATGTTATCTCACACACACACACACACTATCACAGCGATTGCACCACACAGCACGTGCAGCGCGCATGCGCGGAAGCCATTCATCACTCGAGCACCCCAAGCGATAATGATAAGAACAGCACGCTGTCGACATTATCACAACCGGAAGTTATAATTAGGAAAACAGGATGTCATTGATATCGCTCGAGCGCCGGAAGAGATAGTGGAAGCATTCGCCTGTCCAGCGGAAATTCTAATTGAAGCAGAACGTCGTTAGCACCGGAAGAGATAGTGGAAGCATTCGCCGGCCATTATCAGCGGAAATTCTAATTGGACCAGAACGTCGTGAGCATCGGAAGAGAGAGTGGAGTCACACACTGATAATTTGATAATCTCAACACGCCAAGGGACTTAAAAAGGGGTTCCATTCGAGCAACGCTCACTCGCTCGCGAACAGTGAACGTGCCCCACTAGCAAGACACCATGAGCAGCTCACAAGACGTCATGAACGGGATGCCAGAAGACTCCATGGACACCGTGGACTTCACTGGAGAATTGCTTGAAACAATGCCACCAGCACTTCAAAAACGAAAACTGTAAGTCTTTTTCAATTTTTTCAATTTCAAATATCATAAATTCAGTGAGTAGTTTCAAAATGTTTCGTTTTTTAAAGTATATCAGAAGACATAAAAGAAAAAAGAAAAGTGATAAAGAAACAAACATGTGAAGAGGCATTGAAGCTATTATATGATGATGAGGGAGATCAGTCAATTGCTCTGGTAGAAGAAACATCAAAAAACAACATGCTTCTCCCGTTCTCTTCAAAACAGGAAGACAACGCAATGCAAGCAGTACAAATGAATGTCAACACAGACTGCATACAGATTAGTAACTGTGCAGTATTTATACACACGTCGAAAAAAACTACCGAGTCAGTGAAATAATTTTGTTTCCTTGTAGTTGTTTTACTCTGAGTTGTTCTTAAAAATTATTGTTTTCATTGTTTGGTTCGTGGGAAGCGTTAATAAAAAAGATGGAAGCCACTACAATTCGGGTAAACATGATGCAGTTGCCGAAAGGTATTTCATTCGAAATTACAGACATACACCTCAGTGTCAGTGAGGCATATAAAAAATCATCGTATGTAGCGACTCTGCACAATACATTCGATGTATTTCTCCAAACAAGGTCTGAATGCAAAATATGAATGTTTTAATGTTTGTAAAAAGGTTTTTTAAAAAATTATGCAATAATACTTTTCTTTCTAGATTTACATCAGAAATTGAATCCATAGGCAGAGAAGATTTTTTAGCGGAAAGGCCGCATTTAATTTTCTTGGGATTCATCCTAAGAATAAAGCAAGCGTTGTACTTATATACAAGTACAAAGATTTAATGAAAAAAACAATATGTGAAAATCTCTTAATATGGTTCAATCAATATGGACTTCTAGAATAAAAAGAAATAATGTACAACTTACTAAATAAATCAAAATGATTATCTCTCTAATATTTATTTCAATTTTTTTAATAAATACTGTTGTCAAAATGTTTTCGACAATAGTAAAGTTTTTTTCAATACATTCAATTATTGTTGTCAAAATGTTTCTCGCACAACTGTAAAAAATAAAATGATGTACATATATTACAGAATAAAACAAAATATTAAATATAACTGCATAATTCTTATTTTCCTACTCCATTCCCCAAACCCTCAAAACCAAAAATACAATATGAAGTAGATAAAATTACAGAGGAAAAGAAAATGTATCAAATATTTATAATGTAAATTATTACATTCATTTCAAAATTTACCATTCACCCATACCTACAGGTATTGATAAAAATTGTTTGTCAATTTACCATTCAACCATACTTAATTACATGTTTTGTGAAAAATTGTTTGCCAAACAATAAATGAAACCGAATAAGTTTCAAATACTTTCATAAAATTAAATATATATTCCATACAAGGTTGTGACAGGATATCAAATAAAAACAGTGCTTTTGAATAGTTTTTCTTTATTTAAATCAAATGGTTATATAAAAAGTCGCAAGTCGAAAACAAAACTCGCATTTGTATCGATGTGATGGATGTCTTTGGACATGCGGTTCGGGCGCGTCACGCCGTCACAAAGCGATACATCGATGAACAAATCGACGGCGTTGTGAAACGCATGAGGAGAGGTGATGAGACTGTGGAAACCGTGATCAAAGAAAGCGACCTCGATGCTCTCGGGCAGAAGCTCTCTACCCGTTTCGGAGAACAGGAAAACCAATTAAAGGCGTTCGCGAAGAACGAATGCAAGGCGCTCGTGACCGCTCACGAAAGTAAAATTCCTCGCAGGCTCTTGGACACGTTACCGCAAGTCGGTTCGTCCGGTAATTTCAATTTTCACGACAAACTTATTCGCAAAGTAGGCCCTGGCACAAACAGCTCGGACGTTGTGATTAAGTCGCAATTGGATGGCACGCTGGCGGTTGCGAAGAAACACGCGGAGAATCTTTTTCATGTACATAAAGAACTAGTCAAAAACGATTTTTCTAATCTCGAAACAAAGATAGAAAAATTGGAAAAGGTCGATGTGAAGAAAGTATTGCAGGAGGAAGTCGATAAGCGCAAGACGAGTTTAGGTAAAGCTATGACGACTCGTTTAAATGCATTGCGTGAGGAAGTCGATAAGCGCATAAACGCATCCGTTTGCGAAGAAGAATTGAAAAAGCTCGAGGCAGATTATTCTAATCTCGAGAAACTCTTTCACAGCTCTCAGAGCCGAGTGTTGGAAGTGGCGAACGATGTTACTGTTCTCAAGAGATACTATGATGAAATGGTAAGTCAATTCGGTAAGTTGCGCGATGACTTCAATACCGATAAAGAAAATTTGAAAAACCTCAATACAGCCGTTTCCAGCCTTACAAAGATATTGGGGAAAATGATTGGTGGCACCTCAAATTCATCATTGACGTCTTTTATTAGCACCATTCCCGTGACGTCCTTGATTGGCGCCATTCCCGAGTGATAAATGAAAAAGATCGACACATGAATGGATAACATTTGTATATATATTTCGACACTTGCGGTCGTGTATTAGTACTGTCATGGTTCGCACAGTGTGTAGAACAACAACGACGAGAGATTGTAGGAGACAACCTGATAGGGAGTTACGACAAAGAGGCACACAGAGAGAGAAGAACTGATTCTCTCCCTGTTTCCGACGCGGTGATTGCCCCGGTTGCGATGGGTCGCGGCATTTTTTTGCGAGGTCGGTGCGTCGGCGGTCCCTGTAGGAGGGGGAATCGTCGTCGTCTGCAGGGGAGTGGTGTACGAGGACGGAAGACGACGAGTACGGCGCGTGGCGGTAGAAAGAGTAAGAGAGGCGGGTTTCTGCCCGCCCCCATTCCTCTGATTCCGACCATCCTCAGCGGACTGAGCGCGCTGGAGACTGTCGCAGGCGGCGCGACCGCTATCGCAAACGCTGTGAAAAACGCCAAAAATAAAAACAAAGAATTAGCGGAAATGGTGCGTCATAACAAGGTCATGGAAGAGACCCAAAAAGGATCGGGCGTGTTGCTAAGGGCCGCGAAAATGCTCCGAACGAACAGGAAGACGAAGGGGAGGAGGGGGACGTCTCAAAAAAACGAATGGAGTACCGCGTCGAGCGCTCACGCACGAAAATGACACGTTTTGCGAAGATTTTGAACTTTCCTCATTTTCGTGGCGTGTTTACGCGGGATGCGCTGCCCAAAAGAACAAGGGCGGAGCGTGAGTGCGGCGTCATCAACCTCGACGACGTCAGCGGCGACGGTACTCATTTCGTCGCGTACGCGAAACGAGACCGAACGGTGCGTTATTTCGATTCGTTCGGACTTCCGCCCCCTCCCGAATTCCTTCGATACATGCGAGGACAGCGCGTGACGTACAACACACGTCATGTTCAACAATACAACGCGAACAATTGCGGCAAGTTATGTTTGCAATTTCTTTTTCACGAATGGAAGAAGAAAAAGGAAGATTAAACAGTGGACGTTGTCATTTTGCTTGTGACGATCGTGTCATGCGCACGTACACTTTAATCGGGAAGGGTCCAGAGGTCTCGGTGAAGTTTGCGCCGGGTGTCGACCTCTCGAATGACGTATACGAGATTGCCTTAGTGCATCTCAGCACCGTTCACACCATTCGCATCGTGAAGGACGGTCACAACCGACTCCACTACGAAGTTGTCGAGGAGGGTGGGGGTGGGGGGACCTCCAGCAAGCTATATGCTGTCCGTCTCTCCGGGTACGTATACTTTAGAAGACATCCATCGTCGTATATCAAACAATCTACATCAACAGTTTCCCGGCGACTTTGCGGAGAAGAAGCACTTTTTCGAATTGGAAGCGGACCCGCACACGAACAAAGTGCGCGTCAACACGTCATTCACGCTGCGTTTCGATCACGCCGAGTCCATCGGTCCTCTCCTCGGATTTTCAAAGACCGTGTCACCCACATCTTTCGGGTGTACGTGGCGGCTGATGCTGCGCCGACAATCGTGAAAGCTTTCGAAGTGTTCGTGACGTGTAACGTGATCGAAAGCGGATATATAAACCATCGAATAGCCCACGTGCTGTATCAGTTTCACGTGAACGATTTACCCGCCGCCATCGTCGAAGAAAGGCCGGCCGAGAAAATCTTTCACCGCGTCACGCGACGTTGGATCGATTCGACTGGAGAACGCGGATGGTCAACTGATTCCATTGTACTCGGAAACACCGTTGACGTGCACCTTACTCGTACGCCCCAGAAGCAATCACAATGCCGCTTTCTTCTTAAAGAAAATCGAAAAAGCACTATAAAATGCAGGTCGTACCGCGACCGAGGCACAGAGCGCTTTGTCCGCTCACCACGTTAACACCGTCCAGTCGACAAACCTTACGAGCGTTGGGCTACTGTATTTTTCTAAAAACAAGAAAACCGAAGAATGTCGTCGAAGAAAATGAAGACCAATCATCAATCTTCAACTGAATTTGTGGACGAACACGCGATCGACATTCTCCGCAAGGAGAATATAAAACACCACATCGTCAACGAAGCTGTTCACGAACACTTTCCATACATTAAATCGTTTGGTCAAAACGATGAAATTCGCATTACTATCGTGAATATGGACGCTGTTCTCTTACCTTGCGAGAGTTCGCTCGTCATCACGGGATCTGCTGTCAAAACGCCGCCGCACCGCCACGCGCACCAACTGCGAATTGATCAACAACGCTTTCGCCTTTCTTTTTAGCGAAATTCGTTATGAAATCAACAACGTGATTGTCGACGTTGTGGAAAATACGGGCATCACGAGCACGATGAAGAACGTGTGTTTCCTTTCGCCAGCAGAAAGAAGATCATTCGGCAACGCATGTTGGACCGAAGACCTTCTATTATACGAGTCTGCCGACAGCAACACCAAATTCATGCTCAGTAAGACCGGGGGAAAATTTTACGGTATCGTGCCATTGCGACTGTGGATGGGATTTTTCGAAGATCACACGCGTATCATGACTGGCGTGAAACACGACCTCGTCCTCATTCGAGAACGTCACGATAATCGATGTCTCACGACGAAAAACGACACACCAGACGAAACAATGATTACCGTGACTGATGTGATTTAGAGAATGCCTCATTTGACGCTGAACGATGCAGCTTCCCTCGCGGTGACGCGAACGCTGGACAGCCGGCGACCGATCCCCGTGCATGACGATGGGAACTTCACGAATACCCCAACGTTCCAAGTGGAGGCATGGGACCGTTTCAGTGGACGGTGAAGACTGCCGCAAAAGAGGATCATCCCTTGTACATTTTCTTTGGGATGCAAACGGGGAGAGACAAGGACCTGAAACAGAATTCGGGTGAATTCGATGGTAACGATATGACAAGAGCAAAACTGTATTTAAACGACGAGTTTTACCCTTATTCCGAACTTCAATGCAATGTAAAATTTTATACTGGCGATGAAAAATGGCACCCGTATCTTTTTGAAATGATGCAAAAAGCCGAACGTTCTTACTACAATCGCAATCCAATATCGAACATGGAATATTGGTATCTGAATACTTGGTTTCCTATTATTGTGTGGGACGTCTCCGCCAGAGCGTCTGCCGTACTCCCCTCGCAAACCGACATCAAGATCACGTGGGAAACGGGCACAGCCATGCCTGCCGACGTCACAGCATATTGTGTCATTATCTACAAAACGGAAGTGCAGTACGCACCAATCGACGATTTTGTGGTGAAGAAAAATGTGATCGTATAAGACGTCGCGTGTTTCGTGCACTACCATCATTCCGTGTCTTTCCTTCATGAGATGATGAACGAAGAAGAAGAAGCTCCATCTGCCTTGCCCGGTGAAGACGACGTTGGTTCTTCTTCGTCTCGCGATTCGCAACTCGCAGTTTTTGTTGGCATCAAAGAAAACATGGAGGACATGGAGGTGAGAGCGGCGTCTCCATCAACCGATTTTCCTTCTGCATGCGGTCATCCCTGTCCGATGCATTGCACATCGAAAAAAAAGAAGAAAACCAGAAAGGACGAGAAATCAAAAGAGCGAAAGATTAAAAAAACAGCATCATCGCGACGCCGCAAGACGACGACAGAACGATCAACATCCACTTCACCGGATACGGTCTGATAAAATGTGTGATCTTCTTCTTCCACTGGACGTCGGCGAATGCGCGCGCAACGCAGCAAATTGGTTAGCGAGAGCTGTGCAGATGGCGATTGCATCGATGTCTACACCAACAGACAACCATAACAGTCATGAGTAATGTGTCACCTTTGTATTTTTTTAAAAATTATCAATAAAATGATGTATTTCTATTCCTATTTTTTCATTTCTTATCCTTATCACACACCGAGTAGGGTATCCCTTTCCCCCTCCCTCTTTCCTTTGTCGGTGGCGTTTTAAAAACAGTCTCCTTCGGTAGCACGCAAACAGTCTCTCTCTTTCTTCGCAAGGCGATGAACGTTGTTCAACAATCCGCGACACTGCCCGTCGTGAACGTGACGACCTTATGGCGTGGGCAAGATGATGAGAACAAGAGTCGACACGGACCGCTTTTCCCAGCGTGCGCGCTCTTATTGTGGGACCTTCCGGATGCGGAAAGACAAACGTGGTCGTCTCGCTTCTCACCGGACAGTTCGGACTGGCGTTCCGCAACGTGTATTTATATTCCACCACAGACACGCAGCCCATGTACATGTACTTGAAGCAAGTCTGCGACGGACTCCTTCCTTTTTTTTCGTTTTCGCAACACGATAGCATCGTGCCGCCAGCCGAGGCGTCGCCCGACAGTGTTTTCATTTTCGACGACATCGCCACCGAAAAACAAGACTGCAAGACGAAAAACAAGCCTACTTCGCGGCCGGGAGACATAAACACACGGACGTGCTCTATCTGTGTCAAACGTACACCAAAATTCCCAAGCAGTTGATTCGCGATAACGCGAATATGATTGTCATCTTCCGGCAAGACGATAACAACCTCGATTATATCTACAAAGAACACGTCGGAAACGATTTCCGTACATTCAACGATTTTAAGGCGGTGTGTTCCAACGTGTGGAACGCCGACCGTTTTGCTTTTGTGGTCATCTGTAAACCAAGTGCGCTTCATAACGGTCGATACCGATCGGGCTTCGACTGGTTTCTCGTGCCGACGGACGATGGTGGTGGCGCTGATTTTAAGGTTATATAATATCTTTTCTTTCGCTATAGATTTCACTCTACGCCATGGTGTACGTGCGACAGCATTTCAATGTCGCGGGCACGCGACGGGGGGACCGACATTATCGCGGAAGAGGATTTATAGGACGGATGCTGAATCGGGTGATAGACAAACTGCCCTTCGAACTTCACATTCCCGGTGGATATCAATTTTGCGGGCCCGGTACAAAGCTCATGAAGAGACTGCAAAGAGGCGACCGCGGTATTAATCCTTTGGACGAAGCGTGTAGGGAACACGACATCGCTTACCACAACTACAAAAGCGGTGAGGAACGCAAAAGGGCAGACGAAGTGCTCGCCAAGACAGCGTGGGACTGCGTCACGTCCAGAGACGCGAGTGTCGGTGAAAGAGCGGCCGCGCTCGGTGTGGCGGGAGTGATGAAAATGAAATCCAAAATAGGAGGACGTGTGAAAAAAATAAAACAGATTCGCGAAAACTTGAGAAGAAGACGAAGAAGAAACGTAGACAGTGAAACAACAAAAAAATAACAAACGATCAAACATAGACTTGAAAACGCTATATGCACTTGAGAAAACGAAAAAGAGCTTGCGTGGAAAGACAGCGCGTCCTCGTCCTTCCTCAGCACCCGCTCCCCCTCGACTCGTCACGTCGGAAGAGAGATTGAAAACGGAGGTGGAGAAGGCACACGAAAACATTCGCAACAAAATGAGCATCTTGAAAGACGCCGAAACGATACGCAATCGAATACTCGATACATATCTCACAACGCCCGTCTCGAAAGCGCTGCACCGCTCTCAAAGAGAGGGAAAAAAGAACAACCCACCGTCCACGAGTATCAAATCGGAATCAAGAGTAGAAGAAAAAGAAGAAGGGACCTCCTTCGAAACTCTCCCAGAGGTCGAAGACGAAGAAAAGGGAACACAGAAAGAAATAGAGATGATCACAGTCAACATTATGAGCAATTACGGAGCTATTTGTTGAATGCTGCGCTCGACATAGGCGATACGACTTTCGAACCGTACTATAAAGGAGGGCGACCTCACATCGGTAACTCCATCCTAGAACTTGACCCGGAAGATGGAACATTCTCCGTTCAGGGTCACACATTCTATCCAGAGCATGGTCTTCTCGAACTCCTTTTTGAAAAACGACCCAACTTAGATGATGTCACGGAAGACGATTTGAAAAAATACAAAACAATTCTCGAACTCACTTCCGCGCACAAGAAGAGCTTCAAATCGAGTTGTGCGTTTAACACGAAAGGAAATCGATGGAAATATCGTACAATTATCTCACGTCTTTTCGGTGGAGGGGAAAGACAAAGCAAAAGACTTGAAGAAAGAAAGAAGAAGAAGAAGGGGAGTGGTCTACGTTTTGTGACGGCGCCAGACTACAAATATTGACGCGATCCGAACACACTCGTGGAGAGGCTAAGTCTGTTACACGCTTCGAAAACAGCCGGTAACAACGGGCTCGATGGTGCAATAGTGGAAATAGAAGATGAATTGCGTGACGCCGGTATTATCGGCTAGCGCCTCTGACCATGCAGAACAAGAAGAAGACGACCGTATTGACGACCGTTCGACAAGGACTCGCTGCGGAATTGCATGCGCCTGCCCGACGCCGTTACGCGAGACGGCGGGTGATAACGAAAGGACTCGATGATCTATGGCAAGCCGATTTGGTCGACATGCAACCGTACTCCAAAAGCAATCGAGGAATGCGATACATTCTCACCGTCATCGACGTGTATAGCAAGTACGCCTGGGCGGAAGCGATAAAGAAAAAGACGGGAGCGGAAGTCGTCAAGGCTTTCGAAAGCATCGTGACGTCGAGCGGGCGAGTGCCTCACTTCCTACAAACCGACCAAGGCACCGAGTTTTACAATACCACACTCAACAAGTGGCTCCGAGAGCGTGACATTCGTCATTATTCCTTCTTTTCCAACGTGAAAGCCGGGGTTGTTCGAACGTTTCAATCGAACGCTCAAGAAGCGGATGTGGAGACGCTTCACCGCCGGGGGGACGCGACGGTGGACCCTTATGCCCGCCACCCTCCTCCGAGATAACAACAATACCAAACATCGAACAATCGACATGAAGCCGAAGGACGTCAAGGACGATAGACTCATGCGCACGGTGTACGGGCAAGTGAAAACGCTCGACCCGCGTCTCCTGAGGGCAAATCGATTTCGCGTCGGCGACATTGTTCGGGTGAGCACGTACAAAAGCTCACCGTTTCGGAAAGGCTACGAAGCGCGATGGGGAACCGAACTCTTCAAAATCGTTCGTGTGCATCTCTCGAATCCCGTCACGTACTCGCTAGAAGATCTGCAAGGTGAAACAATCTAGGGCCGCTTCTATACCGAGGAATTGCATCGCACGCGATATCTCGATCGATATTTAGTTGAGCTTGTCGTACGGAAAAAGGGTCCGCTTCGCCTCGTGAAATGGCTCGGTTTCGACTCACGCCATAATTCGTGGGTACATGCGAGAGACATTGAAGATTAAGAGGGAATAGATTTGCATCATAGTCTCGCGCGATAAGACAAACACACTTCGAGATAACGTGTTTGCTGACGTCACAGTCTTGTATAAGAAGGACGACGAAAGCACGACGACCGTCAGTTCTTTTCGCGTGCGAAAGGGAGTCGCTGCTACACTGGTCGATGAGACATCATTGCGCTGTGTCATTCGATTTTTGTTTTCCTCTGTGACTGTGTGTGCGCTCCTTTGATCATGTTGCGCTACGTGAAAAATTCTTTATACAAACTGTTGAAAGAAGAAGAAGACGAACAGCGAGACAATGCTTCTTCTTCAACTAAACAGAACAGTCCACAAGAAGAAAAATCATTTCGAGACGAGAACGAGGGGGAGGGGAATGAGACTTTGTGGACAACACAACCGACCACCCCGTGGCGCGAAAACGAATCCGGTAGAAGAAGAAGACGTGTGCTCACAGCTGTCGCTGATCTTCACGGGTTTTGGATAGGCGGACAATTCATTATCAAAGTGCTAACCGTTATCCGGGCCGCCAAAGATGATCCTGAGGAACTGTTCGTTCAGAAATTCACCTTTCGTCCACCGCGACCTTTCTATACTTTGAACAGCGACGACAAGAGACAAGTGTGGTGGATCAAAAGCTGCCATCACGCCACACCGCCGTGGAGTAGCGGCCGTTACGATTATCGAGATAGGACGTTTGTGATGTTGAAAGCTTTCGAATGTGTCACAACGATATACGTTAAGGGAGCACAGAAGAAAGAGTGGCTGCTGGATGTTATTCAAGGAAAACGTTTTGTTGATCTGGAGTCGATCGGGTGTCCTCCGCTGAAGGAGTGTTTACGCGCGTACCGCGAACTCTACGCTTGCGGTGATGTTAGCTTAGCAGGGCAGCACGTCATCGCCCTGTACGACTGGATGAGTGTCAATCGACTACACTTATTGCATCATGAAGGGGAGGAGTCGAAAAGGGAGATTGTGTAATCGGTCTCTTCCGTTCAAGGACGATAAGATTATCAACTTCCTGCATGTTGCAACATGAATGGGAGGAGTCGAAAAGGGAGATTGTGTAATCGGTCTCTTCCGTTCGAGAACGAAAAGATTATCAACTTCCTGCATGTTGCAACATGAATGGGAGGAGTCGAAAAGGGAGATTGTGTAATCGGTCTCTTCCGTTCGAGAACGAAAAGATTATCAACTTCCTGCGCGTTATAATCACGCTCTTCACCGCTTTGCTCATCAGTACGATGCCGAGTGTTCCGTCGTACGCATCCGCTCATCCGCTCTGTTGCCGAAGTATTGGAGCATACCAGACAAGAGATCAGACGAGAGACGCGCGAAAACATCGAGCGCGCTTTCAGAAAGTTGCATGAAGCCGATTACAAGCTTACACTTCTCGACTCGGATACATTGAGTCAATTGCCGGTCGAATTTTTGTGTCATTGGCCCGCGTCTCACGAGGTTGATCGCGTTTTCGAGAAACTCCCTGAAGACATAAAAAAACTAGCGTGTATTGAAGAACTTCGTTCGTGTAAAGAGCATTGGAATCGCGGACGCACGCGCATCGATGGACCGCCGCCGTCGAAGCGGAATTGTCGCTTTTGCATCTATTTCCGCCAGCCTTGCATCCAACACTACTCGGAGGAGGAGGACGCTGCCGCACCGTTGAGGAACGCCGCACCGTCGTCCGTCGTGACAAACCGTCGCCCTTCTCGTCTGCACACAGCACTACGCTCAACACGACAACGGATCTCGGCCATTGAAATGGGATTGTGTGTGTGTCTTGTAAGAGGAATATTGTGACGTTTGTGTAAGTGTGTGCTATGAATTGGATAGATAGCATCATTGTTGGTGTAGCCCTCCTGAACTTTGCTTTCGTGTTCGCTGCTTTTATCTGTTTAATATTTTCACGTGAAACAAAAAGAAGAAAAATGGAAGACCAATGGACAAGTGACACACCGCCACCATCACCGCCTCCACCTCCTTTTGTGGAAGTTCGATCCACTGCATCCCCTCCTCTATGTTGCATCATTTGTCAAAACGATGACACTCCCCCTCCTGTGATGTCGCGCACACCGTGCAATTACTTTTTTGTCTTGAGTGTATACAAACATGGCTAGACGTGAGCAACACATGTCCTATGTGTCGACGCGAATTAAAACCACCACCCGAAGCTTATCTGAGCCTAGACGAACACATCATGGCGTCGATGGTGGATGACAGAATCATTATGCAGGCGTACATTTATCTCTGCAACGTCATGTGCACACTTCCCGCCAACGAGAGAGTAGCGGTTCGACAGGTCCTGGAGGTTCTCTGTGGTGAAATATGTCGACGACGTAACGCCGAGGCAATAGCTCAACGATCTATTCGACGAGCTCGACGAGGGGTGCTCACAGTGTAGTGATATGTCGACAAGAGGGGAGCAGGATGTGTTGTCACTGCTGTCCACCGCAGTCAGTACTGATAAGCTTAACGGTGACATGAAATTGTGTGGGGAAATCGCTAAATATCTAACCGGCAAACAAACATGAATGTCATTTTTTCTGTGTCGATTTGTATGGATTGATTGATTTCAATAAAATAATCATTCTTTCAATTTGTATTGTTTTTCATTTGTTTTTTCCTATCACCGCCTTTTAGGGTTTCCCTTTTTTTCAATATGAAAGTCTTTTCAGCGGGACAGCGAGCGTCAGCGCTCTCGACTCGAGAGAGAGAGAGAGACGCGCGGCTGGCTATGACCTTATATAGAGTGCATTCAAAATGCGCGCCGCCACCGCCTCCCGACGTCGCTCACAGGGCGCGCCACCTCCTCTCTTTCCCCGAATCGCTCATAGAGAGCGCGCGCATCTCTACACTCATTAGCCTGCGCAGCGCGCGTCCGCTATCTGCCACCCGGCAGCCGTCGACCCCTGCCCGCCGCTATCTTATCAACATCCGGCTCTTGCCGCCAGCGCGCGCCCTCAGCGGCAGCCCCCCTGCCCGCCGCTATCTTATCAACCACAACATCCGGCCGTTGCCGCCAGCGCGCGCCCACAGCCACCCGGCCGCGTGTACTATCAGAACCCCAAACCAGACAGCTTCGCTCGAGATGTCACCGTAGCTCAGAGCCAGAGTGCTGGTCGCCTCGCACACCGGAAATGGGATTGAGGCTGGTTCGAATCCGCTTCAGGCAGCATTTTTGAAACACACACACACACATACGCTTCCACAATTCGCCGCCAGAGCGCGCACACACACACACACACATACGCTTCCACAATTCGCCGCCAGAGGTCGCAAGGGGTGTGGGGGGAGGGTGGAGAGGGGTCGTTGACCCCGGCTGCTTCGGCGGGGGCATTATAATTGGTGGCGCCGGTTGTTGACATCGGGTGGGCGGAGGGGGGGAGGGGGCAGATAACGGAGCTGATAATGGTTCTTGACCTTCGGCGGGGCCCATTATAATTGATGGCGCCGGTTGTTGACACCGGATGTTGTGGGAGACCGGAAGTGGGGTGGGGGCGGGGAGAGGGGGGATGGGGGATGATAACGGGGCTGATAACGGTCGTTGACCTTCGGTGGGGCCCATTATAATTGGTGGCGCCGGTTGTTGACACCGGATGTTGTGGGAGACCGGAAGTGATTCCAATTCTCTTCAGCGCAGCCTTGCATCATAATCAAGATTGACTGTTTTCGTTTTTTTTACAGTATTCGAAACCATTCTCAATCTCAACGCAGAACATGAATGAACGACGCGAACTGGACGCAAAGATCGGAACACAGAGCACACACGTTTGTCTACGGATCGGTAAGATGATGCCGACCATGCTGATTGCACACTACTGCACGGAATGCTTATGAAGGGGAGACCAGTTAATCAGAACATTGGCAGTTAATACTGGCCTGGACATACGTCAAGGGATATTTTAAGTATAAAAATCGATCAATAGATACCGACGGGCAACGAGGTTGCTACCTCCCGTCAGGCTGCTGGGCGGCGGCCGTCATACGACGCCATTTGGTGGCCTTTTTTATGTCAGTATGTGCCGTAACACCGCGTTTAGGACACAGAGGCGAGTGTCCGCTGCCAATGAAAACCGTTCTATGGAACAAGCGGGAGTATGAAAGGTAAAGATGCGTTCGATTCGAAAACAACTCTACAGACCCACAGAGATTTTAAACAATGCAGGAGGAGAAATAAAGATCTCAGTAGAAGGGGGCAGTGTCCCTTGCGCCTCCCTGCCGCAGCCGCCACTGTGTATTGCTGTTTGCAGATGATGCCAAAATATATTTGAGGATTCAAAACATTGAGGAGCTGATATGCTACATCTCGACCTTTCATATCCGATGGACACGTGCATGAACAATGATTTCAGTGAATGTTGGCAAATGCTACGTTGTTAGTTATATAAGAAAACGTCAACCGTTCGATATACCTACAACACTGATGTCAATCCACTGAAAGCAGTGGATATTGTCGACCTCGGTATTTTATTACTTGCTTAGGGTTTTGGAGCGCGTCAATTGCGAAGGTCACTAATCTCGTAGGTGTAGAGCATGTTTTTATCGCGGGAGAGAGCAATGATCTTCCCCACTGAATGGAAGATCTAGCACCGATCTACACGTCCGCTTACGGTGTTTTCCGCAGTGAACTATTTCCCCTCATTGCGACACCGCCCCAGCCGGGACAAGCTCTAAGCTTTCGACTGATATCCCAGCATGATACGTATTCTAGTGCACTGCATGTAAGTGTATTTGTAAGGGGTGAGGATAAGACAAGGAAGGGGACGAAAAGTTCGCGCGCGGACCATGGCCCGCGTGTTAGGGTACTGCCTCGGCATTCGCCAGGTGTTGATCGGAGAAACCATACAAAACTACCGAAGAGAGAAGTCGGCTGTTAGAATTATCTTCCAGACAGCGGCTGAACTCGACATAGCTATCAAGCTAGTGTCGAAATTGTTTCCAACTTCGGGACTCGAACCCTAGGACCTCCCGGTCAAAGGTACGACAGTGACATCAATTGCCCTGAGTCACCTTGCAAAGCTGGTTTGTCGTCCTCGGCGTCACATTGGACACTCGCTTGAACTTTACACATTGATCTAACTTGTGGTAAGGTTCAGAAAAGGCTTGGCCGTGATTCGTAACACACCAAACGTTCGTAGAATAGAGACCCTCAAAGTGCTATCATCCTCACTGGTGAGATCCATTCTGAAATATGCTTCGAATGTGTCGACTCGTCATTCTCGTGGCCCATCGGTGGGCCTGGACAGAATCCAGAATAGATTTCTGCGCATTTTAGTCTTCTTAAATGGCACTTTGATGACGTTCGTACTTTGATGAAGATACCGAAAATAATTGATAGGAGATGATTCTATGAAATTATTATCCTCCAGGCCATAATTTCTGGAACCATCCAATGCCCTGATATTTTATCGGAGCTGTTTTATGCTCCGTATCGCAGAAGCCGAAACTCCGAACCATTCCTCCCACCGAACTGATTTCCTTTTCTATGACGTCTTGGACAGACTGGCACGTGAGGCCAACAAGTCGTGCAATGACATCGACAGTTATTTGCTGGTTACACTACTAAATTTATTGTAAATCTTAAAACGTATTCTGCAATTGAAAGGTCAAGCACCACAGTTGTGAAGCTCCGGTTTATCATATTTTTCCTTTACATTAATTTTTTTTACCAGTATTTTCTCTGGACTGGATTATTATTCTTTGCCGTACAAGAAAAACTGTCATAACATGAAATGAAAAGAGTAAAATTAATTAAATTCTGGTGCTTCACAAATCATAAAATGGGTTTTGACCAGTATTGCACAAAACTCCAACAATGACTGCCAAAACCCAGTTTTGATTTTAGAAGAAACTAAAAGTAATCCTTGAAATTTATAGAAATGTACATTTATTTACTACTTTAATATAATATTACAGAAATTAAAACTAGTGGTGCTACAGAATGAAACAGACTTTCCCGTATTAGTTTTCTAATTCTTTTGGTCTCGGCTATCTACTCGAATTTGCCACATACTCTTGCTTGCTGCCGTCTATCGCCGCCCAAAGTATATATTTTTTCATTTTCTTAATTTTTCTTTTTCCTAATAGTAGAGTGGAAATATTATTTTAAGAATATTAAAGAACAGACCTAGTCCTAAATGGCAATTTTCTTTGAAAATTTGGAGCTATTTTTAAGTTTGATGGCTTGATTATTTAATGATTCCGAGCACGTCAAGGGTCATTAGTTCCGTAAGTGTAGTGCATATTTTTTTTTTTCGGGAAGCGGCGGTGATCTTTCCTCCACTGAATGGCGAGATCCGGCGCCGACCAACCGTCGGCTAGTGGGGTTTCCCCTAACCAGGTATCTCCCATCAGCGGGGCACCGCCCCAAACAATCTCTAAGCTCCCGACCGGTCTCCGGGCATGTGTGGTAGTGCAGAAACCTCGGAAAACTACCGATCAGAGCAGCCGGCCGCAATAATTCTCCTCCAGACAGCGACTGAATCCGACCTAGCTGATAAGCTAATAACGAAAATGTTGATGCCCTGAGTCCTCTCTCCCGGTCACGTTTTTAAGAAAATGGCGCTTAAGCGCCACAATCAATTCGAAATTTGAAGCACTGTCACAGAAAGTTTTCGAAAAACTTCATTTGAAGCATATTAATTCACAAATACAATATTGTTTACAAATTGTTGGAAATGTTCATATACCAGCGTGAGAAATCTTTCACAAAAATTACATTTATTTAATTTCTGAAAAAAATGCCCCGAAATGAACATTACCTTATATTAAAGAGTGCAATTAGCACTATCCTTTCGAGAAATTGAAGAAAAAATTTGGAGCCTTTTTTGGGAAAATGCGTTTGGGCGTTTCTAAAAAGGGGGAATATCGACCTAGTTTTCACAGAAAACGGTAGAGTTTCCGAGAAACTTTATAGAGCATTATTTAAAAGACATGTACTCATAAATACAAAAATGTGAACAAATTGCCGCTAGTATAAATATTAACGACATGAGAGACTCAAGTCCAAATAATTACATTTTTGTAATTTTGAAAAAAAAATAGGGCATTATGGCGTTTATGTCACCTTATAGCGTACATTTAGCACTATCCCTACTCTAAGTTTAAAGAAAAAAATTTGGAGTCGTTTTTGAGAAAATCTTTTTTTTTTTTGTAATTGCACAAATTGCACGCAATATTGCGTGAAGACTACTAAAATTTTCAAAAAAATGTACAGTACCTTAATGAAAGAACTCACTATGGAGAACATATTTTATTCGAAGGAAAAATCTCTATCTTTAATTTTGTAGTTGTAAGAAGTTACCGAAAAAAATTCATACATTTTAATTTTCGAAAATTCTGAATTAACCGTGAAAATCGGACCTATGCCACCTTTATAAGTGTACGTTACTGTATCCTTACAAGAAAATTTAAAGAAATTTGGAGCAGTTTTTGAGAAAATTTTGAAAATGTCCGAAGGGCTTCATGTAAAGTCCTCCGAAATTTTGAAGAATCTTTTTCAAAATATTAAAGTTTCGACTCGAGACAGTTAGACAAGGATTTCTTCAATTTGGAAACAATCCTACATATGGTTTAGGAGCTAGTAGTGTTCGCAGACACCAGACGGACGGACGTTTTGGAAGAAATAACAACACTTTTTCGGTATCTGGGGACCCCCAATACGTGTATTTCCGTTGAAATCTCGAAATAGATTTTCCGCAACATTACACAACTTTTCCTATACTACGTATATGGGAAAGTAAAAATTTTTGTGTAGGGAATTATTGAAAATAAAGGTTATAAAAACTATTGAACATTAGCAGTTTCATACAAGACTTTCATGGTATTGGAATACATAATAATATAATATTAAGAACTAAATAAAAATAATTACCATATTCACAATTAGGTATGTCAACGAAATAATATTCGGGGTCATTACCTTTCTGATCAGTTTCGGAAGAGCCATGGAGATTTGTAATTTACAGGAAAATTAATTTGTGCGAGATCAAAGTGTGTTTCTCTCGACGTATTTTGCTCTTGACATTTACTGAACTGTAATGATCCTTAGTAAGTTTCAAACATGAAATTTAACTAAAATTCACTGCAAATTTACTAATTCGGTGAATTTTCTAATACACATTTTTTCAGCTATGGTTGCGCTGAAACAAAGTCGGATAGCTTCATTTCTTTAACCTTGAATGAATGTTTGTGTCTCGATTCTAATACTACAGTAACCTATTCTGAAGGAGTAAACGCATATTTCTGAACCCTTTTTCATTTTCCAATAAGACCGAAGTCTCTATCGTAAGATAAGTAGCTGTGTCCAGAGACAATATATTTGTGTTCAACAGTTTGAACCAAACGTTGGTGTATAACGGGCAGCCAAAATGTTATTAGTGCACATGACTTCATAGGCCAATTTTAAATAGTCGAATTGGTATAGACCACTGTTGCATTAGAATTTGTTACAATTACATCGCGAACAAACACTGACAGTGCTGTAAACATTCAAATACTTATATTATTTATTGGTTATGCCGCGTAGTTCATGGTTAATGAAACCAGATAGTAGCGATTTAGGAGAGATAACTCTTGTAGAAGATAACTCTGTAAGACATGCGGAGGTAAATCGTTCACATTTTGCTCTTCCGATTTTTTTTTTATTTGATTGATTGGCGATTCCAGGCACATCAACTGCTAAGGTCATTAGTTCGGTGAGTTTTTACCGGGAGGTGTGTCTCCGGGAAATGGTGGTGACCTTCCTCAGCTGGATGGTGAGACCTAATGTCGGCTAGCAAGATTTTCCCCAACCAGGTATCCCCTACCAATGGAGCACCGCCCCAGCCGGGACAAGCTCGAAGTTACCGATCGGTCTCGTGTAGTGTAGTGCAGTGCATGTGTGTAAGGGGTGAAGTTTGGGCACGGAAGTGAAATGAAAGGCCTTGTGTTGATCGGAGAAATCACGAAACTACTGATCGGAGCAGGCGACCACTTGAATTCTCAAGACAGCGACGGAACTCTACCTACAGCTATCCAGTGTACCACTGTCGTAACTGGAAACTAGGACCTCTCAGTCAGACACTGCAGTGTCATCAGTTGATGTCCTGAGCCACCTGACCCGGTCTGTTCTCCGGAGATAACGCCGCTCTTGCTGGCGTTATTGAGCGCCTGTGTGTCCGCCGGGAGTGAAAGCATTTAAACGCGACACTCCAGCAGCAGTATTAATTTTAATAAATGCTATCGCTGAGTGGACCCTCGACGAATTCCTAGGCAACATCGCCCTTAAGTCATCTTTGTGATCAACATTGTTGAACACAGCATGGTATGACAGGAGCATGCAGGACCCCATCGTTCGGACGTTACTGAGGCATACTGGGGTACGGTCATTACCAGTGGCGGTTAATGCTCGTCATGCTTGGGACAGCTGCGTTAAAAAAATCTTACCTTACCTATATTTGAAGTTGAAATCCATACGGTGATCTTTTTTTGCGACATAGAGTCAAAAAACTTAATGGAGAATTACTTCAGAGATTAATACGCTCAATGTCCAAGAAGAGCTAGGAAATGTTGTAGGATAAGAGATGCAACATTTTTTTTAAAGTTATTAATGAGCGTTGTAAATTGAGGGTATGCATTTTTTTAGGTTACAGGAAAATGAAAATCGAACTTTTGTGCCTTCTTATAAAAAATCATACTCCTTGCGAAATAGCTCACAGTTCCTCAGTATTAATGCAGTTTAACATGGAAACATTTATATAGAACACATTTCTTAACAAAAACGAGTCGAATTTTTTATCTCCTGCAGAAATACCCCTTTATAACTTGTTATTGTTTTTGACTTTGCATATATATAAAAAGTTTCACACATAGAACATCAGAATTCTAAAAAATATCCAGTTTTGAGTTCCTTCTCAAAATTTTGGGAATGTTGCATGGAAAGGGATTTTTCCAACAATAGCCTTAGGTCTGATAGTTGAAATCTATAAACGTGTGCCACAGTTTTTGATTTTATGACCGTTGAAAAGAATTGAAGATAGAAATTATGCAGAAAGCACTTCAACCTTGAGGAAAAAATATGTTCATGGAATAATATTCACTTTAAGAAGAGATCTGCATCTCACAAGCAATAAGATATTGCCTACAGTTTCTATTAAGACAATTACAAGTCATTGATTTTAAAATTGTCAACACATGTTAACTTGTACAATCTTGAATGTTTGGTCATGCTTCTCTGCAAGAGTGTATGTTTAATAATTTCCTCAAGTTGTTTAAGTCTTGTGCAATTGCAGTAATTTCTTACAGGATTAGGTGATAATGAAAGGTGGATCTTAAATTATCCAGAATAATGAGATAATAGTTCTATGGATAATATATAAACTCTGTGATTTTTCAATTATACACGTAATAAGCGTTCACATTGCATGATTTACATTTATGTAAAATACATTTACTAGATTCACTTCCATTAAGACGAAATAATTTAACAAACAATCAGATTAAAAATAAAATCCATAAATTTTATGAGCCTGTATTACTACATACGAGTCTGAGGAACTATAACTAGGTTGACATGTAGGCCTTGCAGCCCCTTCTATCTTACCTCCCCACGGATATTTGAGCAAGAACCATCACACAACAGATCCTTAGAAATTGATTAAGTAAAATAACCGCTAAATTTTTGACCTTGTAAATCAATTCACAATTGATCATAAATCACATCCAGTGATTAGTATAATACAAATTCATAACAAGTAAAATCGCTGGGCATGATGTGAAATCTAGTATTACAATATAACATGCGTATATTTTGTGATTGTGATAAACTTATTAAAGAGCTATATATTATCAGATGATATCAAATCATTGCAGCTGACCAAACACACCGTGAGACAACAATGTCAATTTTATTGTTCTTTATTTACATAGGATCAGACATGATTTCCTAATATCATGCACTTAACATATTGAAAATGACTTAATACCTTTACTGTTAACTTCTGATAATCACAGGTGAATCTCAAAATGGAAGAAAAGGCTGGACACTGACTCCTAGTACCATAAAACATAAAAAATGACTGGAATTCACAAAACATAAACATATTCTTGTTATATATGTAGTCATAGCGTCAAAATGCACCATGCTGTCTGACTACATCAAGGATGGATTCTGAGATTTTTCTGACATTCGGGTGGACAGTAGAAGATTCCCATAAATTGTGCAGGATAACATTGCCTCCTTCTTCAATCAACATTGGGCAGTACCTTTTCGCTAGACAAAAAGAAAACGAAACAAAATACATTACACATTGCTTACACAATTCCTTCAGGAAACTAATATCATTAAATTGTAGTACAGTCTCAATCAACTGAACTTTAGATTTTGGAAGTAAAGAACAAATAAAAATACTGCTTGAATTAATATACATATAACACTATAGTTATCCATACTGCAGGTTTAATTCCTGAATGGGACAAAAAATTGAAACAGTCACTTTTCACAGTCATATCCCAGTTCATATATCTGGGAGATAAAGTGAATGCATCTCCCAGGTACAAAATGCCACATTGCTGTCAGGATGGAATGCCAAAGCATGGGCATAGTTTATTGAAGCTGTAGAGCCAGAGTACATTTTATAAATATACACACACACACAGTGTATACTGGTTAATGTAATCATAGTTAGTGTTATCATTTGGCTAATGTTATCATTTGTATGACATCCAGCTCGGAATGATAATACAACATTACGAAAACATTGTTTATTGTAATCTGAATATGTTTTATGTTTTTATTACTTTGAAACACATTTCAATTTACACATTGTTTTGAGTCCACAAGGATTATGACTCACAAAAGACTTAAACATATACCATTTTATGCTTACGTGAAGAAATCCTGTGCATTTGACAACTGAATACAATGAAAAATTAATTTTGGGAATAGATGACAATGGATAAGGACACAGTTACATCTGCTGGACAAACAGAAGATGTATGTAGAATTATTAGTTCTGCAGACTTACAAGTGGCAGAAGGAATGTGTATGGAAAAAAAAAAACAAAGCTGTGGAAATGTCTCAACCTCCAACAACAGCTGAAATGAGGCAAGCATTAGAAATTTGCTTTTTCTTAGCATTTATTTGAATCTTCCAAATTTTTAAACCTTTGGGCAAAAGTTGAAAAAGCTATCTCTCAGATACACCACACCTCATCACCATACAAACGTTACTGGGACCATAGTGACTATGGGGTTAATGCGTTTCAAGTTGCCAAAACGCAAACAGGTGAAAAACAATTAATTTAAAAATGTCAATTCTAAAGAAAAAATATTATACATTTCAAATTGGAGAACAGGAAGAATTGCAAAAGAAAACTAAATTAAAATTAGAAATCTAATTAAACCCATTGTAGCCTTGAATGCAATAACAAACTTACCATTCTTTGTACAAACATGCTGAATTGCCCAAACTGCCCACAATTGCACCTGGAAAGCTTCGTGGCATGTTAATAATGGGAAAAATGGATGGAATGAACGGTAAGCCACCATTTCACCATCAGGAGTTTCCCAATGAGTAACAACTTCACCCTATTGAGAAATAATGTTAATAAAACATTAGAAGAAATGCTTTAAAATGTGATATAACATTAATTTAAATACCCATAGTAATGAATTTTTAAGTGTAATAAATTCATATAATCGTATGTATGTGATTTTCCAAAAATGACAATCATACACACATGCATGCATGCCTCATATTATTCTTTCTTCCTATTCTTTGTTTAAGTCTGAAATGTCTAAATAAAACATCTTCCTTCAACTCTAAAAATTACATTGTAAACAATCACACACTAGCGCATGCATGCATGCACCCACACAAACACACTCATGGACCCAGTCATACATGCATGCACACACGTGAGCACACAACAAACACTAAACAATTTCCTTTCTTTTTTTTTCCTTCATCTTTTTCAGTATTGTTTTCTATTCTTATCTAATTACGAAATTGAAATTTTATTTCTTTCTCATGTGTATCTTAGTTATATTTATTATTTGAATTCTATCATTGCCTGTTCATGTATTTAATAAATAAATAAATTATTCATGTATTAGATAGAACCTCACTTAAAACCATTACATTATACTTATTTATGTAACAAGTTCCAAATGTCCATTATAATATAACAATTATCATTTCACATCACTAGGCATTCGCCAAACAATAAATTGCCACGGTGATACAAGTTTCATTATAATTGTATATCAATGTATATCATTACAACTTTTGACTTTCACAATTACAAAGCCTTACTTTATTTGTATTAATATTCTTGTGAACAAGTTAGTTTAAATAGCAGTGTTGTTTGTTTCAAATAAGGCCTTTCTTTTCACTTAAAAAAGAAGTGTTATAATGAAGTTTTTATACAATTACTACAATACATTACAAGTCAGTGCTATATTAAAATAATTGAAGATTTTTATAGCATCTATATGAGTGGACTAATTAAACGTTACATCGTTGAAGATAAAAGATTCTAAAACAATCTTATTCTGAAAGATCTTGGAATATCTGAATAATTTCCTTTTCTATAAAATCACCACGTACACCATCCTTGAGGTATATTCATTTCTAACATTATCAGAACACATGAAAATGGTTTACACAGGAATTTACTTTTATAGAACTTGGCATGGGGGCAATACTGAATTTTGGTGTGAATAAATCTTTAAATGCTGGTAAATAAAGTCTGGTTGACTTAATCAGATAATACCATTCCAACACTAAGTCAATGTCTTAGAACAAAAAAGGTATGGTAGTTTCGAAAGCAAACTTAACAAGTACCGAATATATCAAATACCATGTGTAGGCAATGTTGATATGTAAATATACTAATTTACTAATTATTATTAGCATATGAAAATTCAAGTTACAGTTCATAATATTCTAAGTGTCTTGATTTCCCTTATCAGGTCTCTTGTTTTTTTATACTCAGCTTGATGAATCTGTTGTTATAAGAAATAGCAATGTTTTGCATGAATACAAATTAACTTATATAAACCAAATTGTCCTTACAAGTTCATGAAGAAGTTGTTCTCTTGTAACTCCAGATGTAACAGACCATATATCACTACCATCACTAGCCAAATGAGCAATGATGCCAGCAGCGAAATAGCTAACATCAATATGACTAGAATGGAGCAGTTTTCTGAAAATTGATTATTACATTCATAAAAATCTTTTCTTCTTTCAAACTTTTCATAAATAATTCACATCTACTACCAATTTCATACATTAAAATACATACCGTAATAATGTAAGAAATTCAGGCACCATAAGTCGACTTCGGAGTTGTGCAACTTCTGCAATATTATTAATAAGTCCAAGTACTTTGGTTTCTACTGCACTTTCATCTTGAAATGTTTCTAACACTTCTAAGAACAATGCCATTCCTCCTTCCTCCAAAAATACAGTACAAGTTGTTGGAGATTCATCTATAACAATGTGAAAATAAGAAATTTATAATACCAATATGAAAAAATAATATTAACCAACATAATAAAACATGTAATAACAAAATTTCTTCTTTTACACTTTTTTTGTCTTGTACTTTTTGACAATCTCTAACATTCAAAATTTATAGTCAGCAAAGAGAACAATCACAAATTGTTTTTCCTTTTCCTAGAATATACTTTGCATTGCTGGCAGGAAATATAGTTGAATTAAAGAGAGAAGAGTAGATTTTAATTTAACAGCACCAGATTTCTTTGAAATTGATACTTGATTGATAATCGACTATCCTGATAAGAGGTACTGAATTGAGTGACGCCAACTACTATTGACTAAACAAATCATACTCTTCCTGGGCGAAGGATAAAAGGGAAATATTGAAGATTTTCACACATGTACAATTAATATGCCGCATACAATTCCATTAAATTACATTAAAATGTGATGTATCGCTCATCATATAATGGAGCAGAAAATTCACTGCTAGCAAAGTGATTTCAAGCAAAAATGCAGATTAGTACAAAGTTACACCCCTTTATAAGACATTGGGGCATGTTTTTGTTTCATATGCAGAAACTCGTAGAAATGGGAAAGTCTATTAAAAGTTCATATATCTTAACCCAAGGTTATCATACATTTTTCCTGTTCCTAAATTCACATATGACATGATTTTAAGTTTATCCAATATTGACCTAAACTTCCTCTTCAGAGCCATCTCAATTGGAATTCTCAAAGTACATCTAAATTGAGATGTCACCTCCCACACAAATTGGACATTTTGCTCCACACAATCAACATCATTCTTGTGGTGAAAAGCTCAATACCAAGTATAATACGCATGAAGATGATATGAGCTGATGCCTTGTCAAATACTGCACAATTCACACTGTTCTCACTAGTTGAAACATGATCAAAACTCGCAAAAAATAGTTTTTGATGAAGACCTTGGTGCTTTCCACACACTGGGAGAGTGGCAGCAGGTTTTTACCTTTCACAGATTGATATTTCCAGGCATGTCAACTGCTATGGTCATTAATCCTATTAGAGGAGTGAATGTTTTATCTTAGGAAGTGGCAGTATTCCTCCTCCACTGGTAATATCCAGAACCTGTCTACATGTCTGCGGGGCCCTTTCCAGATATCTCCCCCCCATGACAGCACCATCCCAGTTATTTTCTTTGGATTGATCAATAAGTGATTCCGGGCAAGTCAACAGTTAACGTCATTAGTCCCTTAAGTGTAATGCCAGTTTTTATCACAGGAGGTGGCGGAGATCTTTTCCGGCTGAATGGTGAGATCTGGCGCCAACCTGCTGTCGGCTTACAGGGTTTCCCTCAACCAGGTATCTTTCATCAGTGGAGAACCGACGCAGCCGGGACAAGCTCTAAGCTCCCGAACGGTCTCACAACATGTAGTGCATGTAAGTGTAATTGCGTGAAAGTAAGGGACAAGGAAGGGAAGGAAAGGTCGCACACGGTCCGTGGTCTGTTTGTTAGTGTACTGCTCCAGAATTTGCCTGGCATTGATCAGAAAAAACATGGAAAACTACTGATCAGAGCAGCCAGCTGCTAGAATTCTCCTCTACACAGTGACTGAATTTGACTAAGCTGTCTAGCAAGTGTTGTAATTCATGGCACTGGTATGAATTGAACCTAGGACCTCTCAGTCACAGGCACTGCAGTGACATCAATATATTGCTCCAGCATTGATCGAAGTAACCAAGGAAAACTATCGATCAGAGCAGCTGGCCATTAGAATTCTCCTTCAGACAGCAGCGGAAATTGACCTAGCTACGTAGGTATTGTCAAAAAATCTGCCACCATCAGGACTCCAACCTTATGACCTCCCAGTCCACTGCAGTCAGAAGCAATGCTGGCTCTGAGCTAAAGTCTATTGTTTTTTCATAAATGAGCCAGGGTTATTTCTGGAAGGCTATTTCTGTGGACAGAGATCTCTTACGCAGTCTTTGTCAACCATGCTTGAGAGTAAAAGCAATAAGTCATTCTGTTTGTCACATGGGAACATGTCATTTTGACTTTTGACACGTATTTGTGGGAAATAAGTTCCTCTGAAATCAACATTCTATCAAGATTGGGTCTCGTACATGTCGGAAGATACTGCTTGTAATTTATCCTTTGGAAAAGTCCAATTTGTCTCTAACAAGCAGAATTCACCTACATGCATTCTTTTATAATGAGGTTTTACTGCAGTTCCTGCAATCTAGAATAGAAAAGGGTGCTATTCACAAATAATGAGGCTTAACTCAAATTATGACAGAAAATTGTATTCTAGAAGTTTACTTCGTACACGAATCCACCCCCAATTATATTTCAGAATTGTTCACCTTCATCAGTGTCATGTTCATTATTCTCATGGCATTAAATTTTCAATGAAACTTTTGTTGAAATTTAAATTAATTATTAATGGACTGCTTCATCAAGCCATATTTTACTGCAACTTTTCAAGTGACGTGAGCCTTTTTAAGATTCTTAAACTCTAAAAATTTGATGTACATTTTACTTAGCCTGAGCCTTTTCACAAAGACAATTTTTTAAAATACCAATTATAATTATTATTATTATTATATTTTATTATTATTATTATTTACATCTAATTTCTAATAGGTCTCCAAAATTATATAAATGAATACCTGTGAGATTCCATAATGCACTGAGTGTGAATTTTATTGTGATATCTACACTTTTTGTCAGTACTTTACTTTTAACGATTGCTAATAATTTCTTCATGTACTGAGGTTGTGAACCCAACATTGATGTTTCACTTGTTGATATTTTGGCAGCTGTGAACAAATATTGCATAGTAAATCAATAACACAGTAAATAAGATGGAGCAAAAATTGAATTTACTTCTAAAAGAAAACAAAATGTAACTAAACTAACACTCTTCTGAAGGACCACACCTAACAAAGTGGGGAACTGCTTAAATTGCTTAAAAGAAATTTCTACCAGCACTACTTATTCTGACCAACACCGACAGTTCTGGCAAGGATTCGAATGCCTAATTTTGAATAAAGAGGATGCTAACAATTCATTTCAACCATCTGGAATTAACAGTAATGCACATAAAAATTACAGTGAAATCTTACCTAAAATACTACAGATGGCAACACTCATTCGATTCATAGAAGCATCTTCAAAGGCACATAAACAGTTCATTACCAGTCGAGCACACCGATATTTGTCAAAAGCCACATCTTGCAAAATTCGATCACTACATAGAGTAAGAAGTGTATTTTTTTGGAGCTGAAACAGAAAATTTTAGTGTCTAGCAAAATAACAAAAAGAAAGTGAAAAAGCAAAACCTAAAGAACATACTACAAACCTGATAATGATTAGGGAATGTCTCCATGGCAGTGAGAGTTAATTCAACAACACGTTTTAAAATCTTTGGATGTATTTTATATGCCAGATCACCTTTTGTAAGATTGTACAAACAAGCTGTAGCTGCCATTTGCACACCAAATTGTTGAGTATGAAGCATCATTCCAGGAAGCACCAACTGCATAAAATTAGTCTTTCATTACACAATATACCACTTGGTATTAATGTTTGAAAACATACACAAAACAATATCACTTAAAAATAATTTTTATAAATTAAGATTTTAACCCAAGCAAGTTTTTTCACTGAATTTTAAATCTTATAACTATAACTATAACTATAACTATATATATATATATATATATATATATATATATATATATATATATATATATATATATATATATGTATTGGTACAATTTTTAAATTCATAATTGGTCAAAGAATCGCTGATGTTAATGGAATAAACAAGAGCTAAATTTTGCTGGATATGGATTAATGTAAGCAATTAAATCACAATACTGAAATTAAAATTGGGTGGAGTGGAGTGGAGTTGGGTGTAAGTAATATTGCCATGAATAAATTGTCTCATATACAATACATAATATGCAATGGAACATTAAAATGAAGAATCAATATTCACCTCAATAACATCAACTCGAGCATCACTGAAAATTGGTGTTAGGCGGAAGAGATTGTACAGGCACTTCTGAACATACTGTGGTCTATGAGAATAACGGCGTAAAGCTTCCAATATCTGAGCTTCTGTGGCTGTGCCAGTGACCTTTATTGAGATGGACACAACAAAATATGTTATATTTATTTCTAGTATTAAAGCAAACTTTTCTTGCACCAAAAATACAATGATTATCAAGTACATAAATACAACTTCAAGAATAAGGATCAAAAGAAACCATGTCAATTAACAAATAAATCACCATGTTTTTGGCTATATTATTTACTACAAGAGTGAATGAATACTTAAATACAAAGATTTAACTATTCATACAAGCACTTACCACTAGTTGGTCATTGTAATCTGGATGTCTTGGGTTGGTAAAACTTTCATCATAACATACATCTGAATCAATGAGACCCAAGAAACACAGTTCCTTATGATGTTGAAGAAATGAACGTAATTCAGTTGCATTTATATCATCCTTTCCTAGAAATGTAGAAGAGGAATTTAACTAATAAGATCAGTAGCAAAACTAATGCTCCAAGAAATACCTAAATCTTTCTGAAGTAATAAATATTTTAATAATTGCTAGTGCATATACTTATGAATTTTTTAGTAAGAATTAATTAGCAACATTTCGATTACCTAAAGTTTTTATTTTTGATTTCAGCATGCCAAATACAAAAAATAAGCAATATAAGCTTATGTTCGGTTCACTGAAATCAACAATAAGAACTTTAAATAATTCATATGGAAGTGGCACTAATATTACTAATTTTGATTATCTTTCACACTTATCAATTATTTTATGCAGCAGGCACAATTAGACATTAATGGCAAAGAAAATAATGGTAATAAATAATTCCATGTATCTAGCAGTCTAGCTACTGTGTTCATAAGCAACAAACAATAAAACAAGTCAAAATAGCCCACTATGATTTTTTATTTTTATTTTACACATTTTCAACTCAAAACTTTTCTGAATAAAAAGTAATTTAAACATTTAAAACTATAATTGATAATAAATTTAGCAGCTCTGCAACTAACAATTTATAATTATAATTTATAAAGCAAACAAAAATCTCCAGTCACAGTATTTAGTTATACACGTTTTATTAGTGGAGTTTAATATTTGTTTATTCACAATTCTGTTTTAAAACTGACATGAAATACACAACCACGCCATTAATGTATTTTCACTTAGCACTTTCCTTTTGTCGCACAGACACTGTGCCATTATTTTGTAATGTTTGTTTGTTTTTTAATAATACATAAATGCAAGTAAATAATTGCAATGAAAAAAATAACCCTACTTAATAAAAATTTTGAAAGACAAAATGAGGAGTTACCCATAAAAAGGCATTAAAAATTGATGTCCAGGTCCCAAAAATGTATAGTCCAAAGAAAATTCAGAATGACTTTTCACTCCTATGTAACATTTCAATCAAGACATCATCCCTAGGACATCAGCAGCCCAAGGAACTGATGTACATAACAAAGTGACAGCCATTTTTAGTCCAAAAAAAATTATAGTATTCATAGTCCAAAGAAAATTCACAATAATCCTTAGAACATTACAGGCCAAGGAACATATATGCTTAATAAAGAGAGAGCAAATGCTTTACCCAATGCAAAATTTATAATTTGTTATTTTTATTTTTTGTCATCTTTCTAATATCCTACTTTAACCCAAAACAGAATCATATTTGTCATTCCTGGACAGGCTAACCTGAAAAAAATTTCCTTCCAATGGTATGTACCACTCATGTCCTAGCCTGTATCCAAATAGTATTACAAAGAGCATGGAGTTGGCCAAGGTAAGAAAATGGTTCAATTTACCAGACTTTGAATGACCTCATAATTATAAAATTCAAGGGGGATATAAACCATGCAATATTGCTGTTTTTACCATTTGCCAGGGAACATTTAATTTAAATGTTAATAAATGGTCCTCAGAAGTACAAAAATTCTCAAAACACACCTATATTACAAATCAGTAACCAAACAACAGTATGGCTCATCATCTAACAAGATAGTAGGGAACCTTTCAAAAACTGAGAACACTGACCTATTGAGGCACTCTAAGCAGGATTTCACAAGGCATATTATTTGATCGGCAAGAAAAACAATCCAGTCATCGATTAAAGAACTTCAGTTGTCTGTAAAATTCTCTTCAGCTTCTCAGTACATGTAACACTTCTACAGATTCTTAATGCCATGGTTTATGTTTATTCTCATAACACTGCCCTTATATTTTGAGAGTCATGTGATGCATTTCAATTATATGTCCATGAAAGTTTCGGGGATTTGTTTCTTCCATCAAATTCCCTATAAAGTAGGTTTCTGAAATTCCATGTGCTCCTTGGGCTGATGGATAACAATAATAAACCAACATAAGTATTTAAATAGCATTTTTTGTTCTTATTGAAATTGTAGTGGTAGTGCACATGTGCTTCAACATGAGCTGCCACTGCTTGAGAATTCAATGGGGAAATTTCAGAAACCACAAATGTACATCTTTGTTACATTTGTACCATTATCATAGTATTCGACTAATTCACAACGATAAATGGATGCATATTATTCGATGGATATTAATGTACTGTTTTTTTAATAGTGAGTTGCACGCCATAGCGTTAACTCTATTGATCATCTGCGCATGCGCTGATGCACTAGTGATGAGGAAATTGAACTGCGCATGCGCAGATCGATAGTGCTTTAACGTTCGAGGAAGCACCCTCCCTATTACTCGCGCAAGTTTGGGCTCCCTAGTCCTCACCCAGCGCTGAATAGCACGGCACGTTGAGATACTTAAGTTCGACTCGGAACGACACGTACCAATTTACAATGCAGTTAACAACCACCTCGTACTTTCAAAACAATCGTAGTATTTCTCGTGCACACTTTGCCAAGTTAAGATCATGCCCATAGTTGGTGCGCCCTTTTAAGCCGTGACGTGGCCAGAGCCCTCCTCTCCCTCTCTGTGGAATGTTAAGGAAACTTGCGCTTATAGTAATCACTCATCCCTCCTAGGTATCAGGCGATTAAGCCTGGTAGTTACCTCCAAACCGATAGGTTAACCCAGGTGCGACAATGGTAAAACATAGGCGTCAACAAAGGATTAGCTTCCAGCGGAGAGTGGCAGGGCGTATTCGTAGCTCTTTGATGATAGCGTACCATCACAAAGACCTGGAGAAAGTATCGGATCCATTGCAGGTAAGACTAAGGAACAAATGAATGGCCTTCAGATTGCTTTCGCGCAAGCAGTGACATCTCCGTGGGCCACTGACAATATACCAGAGAGGTGAGCCAACTTCATGAGAAAACTGCGGATTTGGCGTTACAAACGGACTGGTATTTCATTAAGAGAATTTTATTCATTTATACAAACATTTTAAGAGAATTTATGTTCAAAAAGAAATGTACAATTGCCAATAGTTATTCATTGTTCATATTACAAAAATTCGAAAGAAAACTAACACTCCAGAGTTTACCCAAACTAATACATTGTCGATGCCATACATACAGCCTTCCGAATATACATTGTCCTCTCACTGCTATTTTGAAAGTTTCCATACTAATGTGCGACCCTATCTCTTTTACATCAGAATCTGTGCTGGTCAAAGTTCCTTGACTTCACCGAGTCCTCTACAAACGACAAAAGCAAAAGAAATTGGACCTTTGAAGGTCATGATGGAACATATCACAGGAGAGTATGCTCATGCCTCGGAGAATATCCCTTTACATTACCGCCTACGCGACCAAATATTAAATCAATTGTTGGAATCGAATGCACCAAGATGCTACTTTAATTGTTTGACGTGCATTATATGATACCACATACTATTTAAATTTTATTCAAGTACTTAAATCACGGGATTTCAGTCATCGTGAACTGGCACTGCAGACAGTAGGTTACTCGGCATGGTTGCTTGGTAGGCCTATAATACAATGCCTCACGAGTGTTTCCTGCACGCCTGTAGCTCGTGTTAGCACCACCTCATTGCATTAAGGCATTTCTCGGACATTCCCAACGAATCACCCATTTTCAATTTTGGCACTTCAGATCTGTTATCAAAAATCGATATTTTAAATATCACTTTTACAAGATAACGTTCCACAAGGAGGCCTCGCTTTTAATATCTACGACTAGGACGCAACCGTGACCCACCATTTTTAGATTATCTACATGGAATCGCGATATTACGATTTTTACCTCTCTCCCCTTTTATACCATGATGCACTCTGGAAACCGCTAGGATGTATACGTGTACACTCAACATTTGGGTGAGTTTTATATAGGCAAGATCTTGTTTATTAAAACTTAACTGATGGTCGGACTAGGTTTTGAATTCCTTTTCGTGATGGGGTTTATAATCACATTGTGCTGTGAATTCTCTGCCACGGCGTTCTGAGTAATGTCTAAACAATCTCGCTGTGTGTAATGATTACATGTTCTATCAAATTAACGAAGCTCGATCTTGCTGCTCTTAGAAGTCGTCTTGAGCTGCGAAGCCCGATCTTCGATTTTTCTTTAGGGAGTAGCCATCTTACTGGACAGAGCGAAATGAGATTTTTAAATGAGATAATAACAATTATCCCCTTGGGTTGCTCACGGACAGCGTGCTAGCTCTCTGTGGTGCAATCCCAGGTTTGATTCCCGCTTGAGGCAAAAATAGAGCTGTAGCTTTTCATTACAATTGTCTGTATTCACAGCTGAGCGCGCACACACACTTCACACGCGCACTCACACTATTTACTTGGCTGTCCGGGTGACGCCGCGTCCATGGCAAAGGTGCCAAAGCACCGCGGCGTCACCCGGACAGCCAAGTAAATACTGGCTCCGGCGCGTTCTCACACATACTCACACACACACATGCTGACACTGAAATTGGTCATATTCCAACCTTCCCTAGTAGCTGTTATATTGGATTTTTTATGGAAACTTGATATTTCTTCAATCTTCTTATTGTATTTTTGAAGTTTCATTAATGAGCAACAATATCAATGATTCTTACATTTTTATTTTTTTATTTATAACCACTATATCCATTATAATAGTCACAGTTCTATCAATGACAATGGACTAATATTAGTAAAGTACTCTTGCTATTTTCTAGAAATGTTGATGCTGAGAATTTGTAAACCAGAGGGAGGGTCTCAATTCATCTGTAATTAAATTTTAATCACCTGTGGATTATAAATTCTTAAATACTAATTTCACAAGTGCGTGGTTAATTTGTCTATTTTGTGAATATTAATGTATGTGTGACATGGAACTGTAGCCACAGGAAACTCCAGTATCACATATGCATTTAATATTTAACTGTTGCCACCCTGCCACATTTAGGGCTAACTGGAGTTTCTTCAGAACAGCTTCAAACTGGGAACTCACACTTCTTACTCCCTTGACCACAGCCCAAGTGAATTAATTTTGGCTTTTTTCAGTAATTAGTAAGTTTGCATGGCCATTCATTTTTCATTTGAACTGCTCCTGCATTGGTGATTTACCAATGTGTGCAAAACCGACCCTATAGTATATACTTTCACAGCAGATAAGGAATCATTGCATCAAAGTTGCCAAATATGTTTACATCTGCAAGGTGACTATGTTAAGAACAGAGATTTCAATGTTATGAAATAAATATTGTGTCAGAAAAGGGTCAGAAGGTTTTAGAACTTGAGTGCTCCTCTTATTTCTTACGTCCCATTCAGTATTTACAGGCAAGAACAGACACCACGAAGTTCGATTGTCACTTAGTTCCTATATTTAACTGTAATGTAACAAGTCCCCACAGCAAAATCACAACTGGTATTCACTATGAAGTAGAATGCAGAGTATTTGGATACGAGATACTGTTAGATAACATAATGACAGAAATGAAAAAATTCCAGTGTTTTCATCAGAATTTCCCTGCATTATATTCTTTAAGGTAGTACTACAACTAGATATTATTTTATAAACTTATTACAGCTTTAAAAAACAGAACTAACATATTTGAAATTTGAAAAATATATCAATAATATTATAAACATACATAAGTTGTATCACATCACATGTTTCATTTATATTGATTTTCTGCATTAATTTGTACACAACTCTCTGTGCTAGTACCCATACGAATCCTTCAATATGACAATGAATTACACATGATTGCAAAGTTAGAGTATTTTGTAGAAAATAATTTTTTTAGTCAAAAATTCACACAGGACGTTAACAAGAAATAAAACACATATGCATGCACTTATTTGGAATGCCTCAAGAGCCACATACCTGCCTGATAGGTAGTTTATTACATGTCAAAATTAAATCTTAATTTCAATATAAAAGGTGGACAAGCAAGAATAATTATTTAACATATTGTCTTATATTCCCAACAAGAAATCCTAGTCATAACAATGTGCTCAATGCTCAGTGTTTAGCTATATGTCTGAAAATCACTACACAAGAAAAACAACATAAATTCCATTATTAATTAATATCATACCAGATATATCTAATGATGTAAGGTGAGGTACTCTGTCAATGGCCTTAAGGAAGTATGCCACTTTTGAATGCACTGGGGTGAATATTTCAAATGGATGAGTATCTTTCTCATCAGACATGTCTAGCACCCTCAACAGATGTAAATCTAAGACAACTGGAATTACACTCTCACAGCTTGAGACCTGTAAGGATGAATTTAAATTATTGACCATTAATAAAATAAATGAAATTTGACAGAAATAAAGATTTTTTTAAAAATTTCACCAACATTTCAAATTAAAGCACTTAATGCTGTAAAATAATTACCTTCAAATTATACATCGTAAGGCTTTTTAGCCTATTCCTACACTTTCGAAGAGGACGTATGTCATCCACACGAGTACACGATATATCTAAGCTCTCAAGGTGTGGCAAATCTTCAGCAACAATTTCTAAACCATGACGATTAAATTCGGTACAACTAACATTCAATGATTGAAGATTTCGAAGTTTAGAAAGAGCAACAACAACACAATACCTGTAAAAGGAAAAATCAATTTTGGAGCTTATATAATGTGGTCTCATACTTCTAGGTTAAAGGAGAGAAACATGAATAAACACAAGAAACTGCAAAAAATAGATAATGTGTACATTACCTAGATCCATCCATGAAAGTGCTACGAGCAACATTAAGAGTCCTCAAATTTTGTAACGTCCATTCCCCTAAGCACCCAATTAAATCGTTCACTGTCACTTTTAACCCAGTAGCTTCCAGTGTGCATATTTTATGGCCTTTCAAAACTCGTAGGCCTTTTGTTGTAAGTTTTCCAGCATTTCGAAGACAGACATGCCTAGGCAAATAGAAGGATTAAAAATATAAATTACAATTTGAGAACATTATATTACATTAAAATTAAACAAAGAAAACACAAATTTAGTAAATGAAATGCAAAAGACTCCAAGTTCACTCAAGGCTTAGAGACCATGTTACCAACATCACGCCACTTCATCTACAAAAAATTTCAGTACATACTGAACAGAAGTGATTGAATGCTGTTTTCAAAGGAAGATCCCATAAGGGAAGATTAGAGAAATTGTCCAAAGACTATTCAGTTTTTAAAAGATAAGTACTAGTAAATAAATGCTTAATTGTGAAGTAGTGAAAATTCATAATAAATTGTACAGAAATAAGATATACTTATACAATTAAATAGTTTAAAAAGAGTCGCAATTTTACTATGACATTTTGAGTTTTGCAAAAATGTCCCCAATCCTCATATCTTCACTGGATCCACCCCTGGTTTTGTTACACTCACTTTCCTCATTCCTTTCCAGAGAATAAATAATCAAATGATTTAAATTAATAAATGTTAATTCATATTACAAAAAATAAATTGTCAGAAAAGGTCAAAATACGTCAGGAATATTTTCACCAAAGTAGGTGCTACGGGAAGGCTCAATGCTGGAAAAGCTCGCAGGAAAACACATTTGGATTTCCTTATCATTAAAAAATTGTAAATTGCTTGTAAAATTGTAGTTATAAATATTTGGAGGTGCTTAACAGATCCCCATCAATAAATAAACAATTGCATCCTCAAAATGATTGTGATTTGTCATTGCCTTGCAGTAAAGGCCTAACAGAATCCTAAACAAACCCCAATAACTAAATAATATACTGGTGATTATCAGTACGCCATAACATATTTGAATTTTTGGACTTCATAAAACTTTTTCTTTTTACCACAACTAACCAACCTTTGAGTTAGAATCAGTAAGAAAAAAAAAGTCATACAGCTTAAGACACGCAGACCTACCTAAAGTACAATGACTTAATTCTACGAGTATTGGTATTGCTTTTGTATGGTGCGTGGGTACGTATTTGTGTGGCTTCTGTGTACGGGTGTAGAATGTATGAAATATTTGCGTGCGCAACTACGAGTGTGTGCGATTGTTTGTTTGTTTGTTTGTGGGGTGTGCGTGCTTGTATTCACACACTTTACTTAATAATTATTTTCAGATTCCACGAAATTTTGTAAATGGTGTTCAGATGCACTAATTGATGCTATAAAACAGTAAAAATCTGCACTATGACTCAAGTCTTGAAAGATATTCTCCTAGACACTAAGTATACATTTGTTGGAGTCTTGAAACCGAAATTGTATTTCAACATCCCGTACGATAAACTGGAAAGAAACATAAGCAATGTTATGATGTTCACCACAAAGCATACAGGTCATGAGCCACCTACAAATAAAACACTATTGTTCAGTCCACAACGCAGCAGTAATCAAATATATGGATACGCTCTACCCTGTAAATTACCCATCTGGTGAATTCCGAGAAGAGAGTACCACAAGACCATCATCCACTAGATATTCCCTCTTTATTGGTACTTGCATCTTTGTTAAAAATAATATTCATTACGTATCAATCACAGATTACTCTTCTCTCTTAAAAGATAAAAACTTTGAAATATCTATTATAGACATACCGAAACAAAGAGTATGGATATTATGTAAGTAACACAATCCCACAGGAAATACAAATGTTTTTTTAAAACAATCTTGAAATTGTACTTGTTAAACTTAAAGATGCAGAAACTATAAAATTATATTAAGTGGTGATTTTAATATAAACTTCTTGTCAAAATCAAATGAAAAGAAACTATTCAAAAATTTACTTAAATCTTTTAACTTACAAACTATTATAAATCAACCTACCAGAATATCTAAAAAGAAGCAGTACCATCATTGATCAAATACTATACACCCATAATTGCAGCTATTCAGTTGTTACATATAACACAGGGTTTAGTGACCTTACAGTGCAAATACTCAAACTCAAAATGGACACAAAAGTTATTAAGAAAACACTTTAAAGAGAAAGCCGAAACTTCTCTCAGGAAACTTTGACAAATTTATCTCTTTAATAAGTTCAGAAACCTGGCAGGAGTGTACGAAGTAACAGACTCGAATACCATTTTTAACTTATTCATAAACATATTCCAAAGTTATTTCAACACTGTTTTCCCATAAACACTGAAGAAAATAAAAAGTAAAAACCACAAATCATGGATAACAAGAGGAAACAGAATATAATGTGAAAGGAAACAAATCATGCATAAAACAATCCTTCACCACGAATGTAGTTCTGATTTCATTGCTTATTACAAAACATACAAAAGTATCTTGAAGAAATTAATTAAACATGCCAAACTGTTAATGAATGATCAATGCATTGCCAAAGGAATATTGTGAAAAATACTCTAAAAACAAAAACACTAACAGCATTGAACTTGACTACAAAAATAATTGTCTGCGAAACCCACAAGCATTTACAAACGCATTCAATAGACATTTCTCAGAAATTGGAGAAAAATTAATTCACTGCAACACACTAAATTATATAAATATGCAGAATTTATATATATGTTATTTAGAGAGTTACAGTGAATGAATTAATTTAATGTGTATGTATGTGTGTGTATTAAAGCAAATATCCCACAAACTCAACAAAAAGAAGCACAAACAGTCCTAGAGGCACTAGTAAACTGGTTCCAAGAAAATAAACTCATCATAAACACCAGTAAAACTGTCTCTCTACACTTTCGGAACTCTCACTCTAAAAAAAGGCCTCCAGCACAATTGATGATAAAAAAAAACACGCCTGTAAAAATAGCCCAAAAAACAAGATTCCTTGAATTGACGATACAAGATGATCTAAAATGGAACTCCCATATCACAGATCTAAACAACTAGCTTACCAAGTCATGTTAAGTCAATTTCTAACTTAGATACACTGCAAATTATGTACTTTACAAATGTTCACTCACACCTGAAATACAGAATAATATTTTTGGGAAATTCCCCAGAAAGTATTCACACTTTTATCATCCAAAAACAAATACTGAGAACAATGACAGTCACAAACATGAGTCCTGCAAACCACTGTACAAAAAATTACATGTACTATAACTGCCAATCATGTACATATTTGAAATATTAATCTTCACAAAGAAGATACTTATGGGAAACAAGAATTCTGTTTCTCTAAACACAGACGTTCATAACTATGATACTAGACAAGAAAGAACTTTGCATGACCCACACAGTGAAACTTCACTCTTTCAAAAAAGTATCCTTATAGAAGGCATTACACTACATAACAAACTCCCTAGCGAATTTAAAAGCTTAAACTCTATACACACATTCAAAAATAAACTGAAAGATTTCCTATTAAACCATAGATTCTACAGTACAAAAGAATATTTATATCATGAACGCATATCTACACCAATACGAGTATAAATTAGTACTAATAATTTTTGCACCTTTTGACCCCCTCCCCCTCCAAACTGGTTGTTGGATATAAAGGACGGACCCAGCTCAGGCACGAATCTCCTATGAAGACTTTTTTCCTTTCTTTTTTTTAAAAAAAAATTATGTTTTTTAATTTCAATCTTCTTACACTACCATCTATAAAATGAATAAACATTCCATTATATTGTATTAGAACGAGAATTGATTTGAATTTTAATTTAAGTCTTGCATTTAATTTTTAGAAATACCTGTATTGTAAATTGTATGATTATATACATAGCCTGATCTGTCATACATGGCATATGCTGTATTTATGTGACAAATTATTATTTTTATATTATTATTATTATTATCATTATTCTTATTTTCACTATCTCGCCTTTATTTCGTAAAAAGATATTAAATTCGTGCGCCTAAAAAAGGAAATTTTAGACAGAACTGTCAGTCCGTCCGTCAGTCCATGGTCATCGCTGGTGTCAAAACCGTTCAGTCGAATTTATATTCCTCGATCGATTTTAAGGGAGTCGCTGTCCTACAAGTTTGAAACATTTTTATTTTGGCGAGTACTTTACATGAAACCCTCATTTAGTTTCAAAATTGGCAAAATGGCTTGGATTAACTTTGCCCTGTGATAATGTAGGTGCCACTTATAGGAATGGCACAGATCTCGTTTTCGTTGAAACCTATTTTTCGAACTTTGCAAAAGTTCAATTTTGTTTTCACCGCCTTCCTACAACTACAGTATTGAAGATGGAGATTTTTTCTCTAATTAAATATGTTTAAAGACTTCTTGAAATAACGTCATGTAAAATTTTTTCGAAAATATGAGTAGTTTTCGCCTAATTTAGCGTGGAATTTACACAATTATTAAACAATTATTTTCTCAAAAAGTCTCAAATTTTTTCTTTAAATTTTCTCTCCAAATGTAACAAAAGACTATGTTGGTTATAGTACCATTTCCAGCAAACATTATTTTTTTAAATTCCAAAACGTTAATATTGCGAAAGAACATTGAAAATAGATATTTTTGTCTTAAACAAAATGTTCTAAAAAATCACAACTTTAAAAAAGACCATGTACATTTTGACAGACGAGCAGATGTTTTGGAGTAATTTCAGCTTGAAGTTAATTCAAATTATTTAAAAAATATATTGTCAAATACCACTCTAATTTTTCTTGAAATTTTTAACAAGAAGCTCTTAAAAGAATGGCGCAGGTCTCATTTTCGTTGAACTCCGCATTTCCGAAAATTGCAAATTTAGAAATATGAACAAGTATATGCAATTGTATCACTAGTTTCAAAATAATAGTTTTCGCGTAATTTCGAATAAAATCGTGAGAATTTTCTACAAATAATTTCTCGGCGGTTTCTCAAAAACTGCTTCAAATGTTAGCTATACATTTTATGTAATCATTGACCGCATTCTATGATACCAATTCCATTTTCATGAAAACTGTGGGATGAATAATATGGCACAGGCCCAATTTTTATTAAACCTCTTAACTTTCGAAAATTACGGAAGATTAACTTTTGTTTCTTCGAAAATCCGCAATATCATTATTGAAGCTAGAGATTTCTTTCTTAAGGTCTGTCCCCGACAATAAGTTATTAAATAATTTTATTTAACCTGTTTTAAAATAGTAATTTTTGCGTAACTTCAAATAAAATCATGATGATATTCTTCAAATATATAAATATGATTATCTAAAAGATTCTTCATTGCTAACTTTTTGCTGGGAATTGATTAAAAATACCGAACTTTAAGACGCAAGTACCATTTTCATAATATCTTTTGAATTTTTTTAATTGAATTATTTTTTGAAGTGTGAGCCGCTGCGAAATCATATTCAGCCTCCACTGAGTTGCACCTCCATTGAGTTTCAAGATTTCCTAACAAGATGTTTCTAGCAACAGCAACAATACTGATGATCACCTTTTGACAACCATTAGGGTGAAAGCGATTTCGATCTTCAAAATAGATACGTAAATGGATTATGCACTCGCGATTCACTTTAACATCAGCGTTCATGAACGGGCCAAAAAGTAATTAGGAATGCATTAATGAATTCTAGCAAACATGACAAGTGTAAAGGTTTGAAAAATATTGTTCAAGACAACATTGAGAGAATATTTTATTGAACACTATGGTTCCATTTTCGTTGTAGTAATACGTTGTAGTTGGCGTGTTAAAGCAGGTTTTCATTGATTTCTTAATTTTTCGAAATTCAAATAGTTCACTTCAAATGAGACTATTGTAATTTCACAAAAAAACAACAACAAACAAACAGGAAGTTCTCAGAAGGAGTTGGCAACTGACCTTTCAACAGCCAATGCCTACTTATATTTTCTACAGAATCATTACAAGAATTCCAAGTAATGCGGTACAGAACGATGACCTTAGACCGTTCATTAAGACAGGTGCACTAAGAACCATTTAGTTTTTACATAGAAAGAAAAATATGACGAAACTGCATAAAAATATTCTGAAATTACCCAATACACACAACTATTAATCATTAAAAGTTAATATCCATAAAATTGGAACCTTAACGAGTGGAAAATAAATTTTGAAAGTGGTTTCTAGATTAGAAAACTTAAGAAAACCAATGCACAAATTTTTAGTTTATTTTCGAAAACAATGCACAAAACTTATCATTTACATTCAACTACAAATATAATCAATCACTTTCAATTTTGCAGCAAAAAAATAAAGCATTTTTTAACCATTTTCAAGCGCTTTTCCCTCTTTTCTTTGAACATGTATGTACTGAAAAGTATAAAAACGGGGTATATACACGTTTGCAATGGCGGTTTGTGGTGCAATTTGATGATTGCCAGGGCGCGTTCATTTGTTTGCGCAGAGCGCTAAAATTTGGTCGTTCTGCGCATGACGTCCCTGGCGAGAAACTTCAACCAGTTTGCCAAGAGATATTCCCGGGCATGTTTGGTGTTTGAGAATTTTGTGAAGTTGGTCGTATCGATAACATACTAATGTAATTTAGATTTCACAACATTTAAAGAAGTTTTATTAATGTGCCAGTGAAATATAGTGACTTTTGAAGCGTATACTTGTGTCGTGTTTATAAGGTAAGATTAAGAACAAGGTAAGTTTTCATTTAACGATATTCTGGGAACGGGCCAAATTGTGCAGTGGTAGTTTGTGATCTCTACAACAAAATTACCGAAGTGATGTAGCGTACCATTCATTTCTGCAAGATGCCTTTCTTAGAAGAAATGGATATACGTTTAACTCAATGTGCAAATCGCTGATATACGTTCTACCCGTTTTCGGAATGATTACGGAAGAGATTTAGAATATGAACTTTTAAATTCGCACCTCAAACATGGTACTGTACCAAGTGAACAATTAAGTACTTCAGTTGAACACTGCCCCTCACAAACAATAGACGACACATGAGAGAGAGAAACATGATATTTCCTTTTAATCTACATGTAGTTAAATGACATGTCAGGACAAAAATTATACTGTTTGCATTTAAATTTAAAAAATCGAAAGCAAGATCTGCTTAACTTCATAAGCGAAAGGTAAAAAATATGGTAGGCTCCATTTTCATCCGCTTCAACACAAAGGAATGTTTATGTTTTTTTTTCTTTCCTCGTCTTATTGTTTTGCAGAACAGTTTACTTCCTCGCCGTACTACGTACTCAGGCAGTGAAGAGAAAGTATTGTACTGCTGCAGCAGTTAGTAGCTATTTTTCGTCAGATAAACTTGTACTGTGCGGATCTGATATAGGAAAAGTGCATAAATATTGATCCTGTAAGTAGCAAAGTACTTCCTCTAACGCGTTGTGTAATCAGAATCCATCTTGATACGGAAAAAATTGGTTTACGGCGAAACGTTTGTTTGAAGAAGCAAGGCCTGTGGAGTTAAAAACAAACTAATGTGTAGTGGATATTGTTTATTAGTTCTTTTTCATGGCACTTTTTCATGATTAATGCCACAGAAAATGAAGTTATATGCCAGGACAAGGATATTCATTAGGATACGGCATTTATATATTTAATCCAAAGCAAGACGATCTGCTGAACTACACAAGCTAAAGGCTTTACTAACACCATAAATTATTTTCTTACTTTTCATAACTTTTTGATCAGATAAAGTACTATTAAGTTGACATAACAATTAAACACACTGTTTTGTCTGTAGAGGAGTGTGGGTGATGAGACGAGGACTAGGTCAACTTTCGATAATCTTATTTTATGTAAGGAATCTTGTAACTACTCGTGTTATTCGGTTGTAGGGAACTTTATACTATATTATCCGGGGGTACCCTTTTCTCGTTTCGCCACTCATTAACTTCTTTCGTATTGTTATTAAGGTAATACCTCGTCACAATAGAAGTGAATGAATATTGTAAATGACCACTTCAGAGGTAGCAACGTAAAAATACCTGCGATACTTGAATCCATACCTTTGCGGCACTGGCATCAATCCTTGAAAATTGATATCTTGGTGATCCCTCAATTACTTGCTGCTGAAGCATGGCATGCAGTTCCTGGCAATATGGATCGTTTTATTTTCCCCATCTCATATCCCTCAACAAGCTCATAATGCGAAAACATTCGTTGAGTTATTTGCAAATATATGTACGAACATTCAAGTGCCTTACAAACTAAAAGATATGTAGTTGGACAGATGACGCCCATCTCTCTTATTTAAACAACTACGAATAGACACTTTATGCATATCAAGTGCTAAAATGATAATCTCGTGAATAGGGAAGTGAGTATTGAATATTGTTTCCGAGTGCATCAACGTCTTAGGACAGTGATTGCCAACTCCATGTTCTGATGACACAGACACCTGCTCTCCTGCTTCGCGCTCTGCTGCGCAGGAAGCGCCCGGACGGGGCGGCGGCGGCGGCGGCTGCCGCACACTGTTCGGATAACTGAGAAAACGGGCAATGTGAGGTTTCAGAGTATTGGAAACTATACATTCACTTTTTGAAATGATATATACACACAATATATATATACACAATATGACAAATTATATAATGTAATACATCGTTTATAAATATATAACAATATCGTTTCTTTTTATCACAACCTAGTTTATTTTTACTTCATCATATAACCCCTACTGTAATTGTACTAATAGCCCGTTAGTTACATAGTTTTACTATTTAATAACTATGAACTAATAAAAATGTGCAAATTTTGTAGCCAAATCGAACAGAAACATATTTGTGTTCTCTTCTGATACACAATCTTCAGTTTTTCGTAAGTTCCTCAGTGATTCTGGCTCTCTCTTCTTCATATTGCTCATAAGAATTCATAAGGCACGCGAAATACTTTTGCAGATATAATTTCTTAACATATTGCAGGTTTTTCGAACACTCCAAAGACTTTGCCACTGCTCCGGCATCCACAAACAAACATTTCTTCCCAAATAGAAACTAATGACCTTACTCGGGAAATTTGTAACAATTTTCGAAATACATCCTATACAATACAAAGGGAAGCTGGTGCATTAATATCATTTAAAATATGTATAATATGAGGCTAAAGAGCCTGTTTTCATTGTTTAATGTCACCTGACCATATGGAGTAGAAAAACGTGTACCTATTATTTGTGGATCTTTGTAGTAAGATATTATCGCCGACACACTATTCCCATCAAGGAATAGAATAGGAGGTATAGCTAAAGAGCTGGATGCGCAATGGCCTCTGTACATGACGTGGCAATTCAGAATTAGCAGTCGCACCCTCGCCACTTCCTAAATACATCGTCAAAAGTTCTAACGTGACATCAACTATCCTAATATAAAGGAGAATATTTTTTAATATTCACTCAGAATAATGACATCTGAAATCAGTGATCTCGTTTTCTGAAAGCTATTTAAAATGAGTGATAATCCTGCCGTAAATGTCCCTAATACAGCTCTGCAATGTATTTTCAAACACGAGTGACGAAGTGACGAGAAAAGGGTACCCCCCCGGATGAGATGGTAAAACGTCCCCTAAAACCAAATAAGAAGAGTAGTTACACTATAACAATAAGATTTACGAAAGGTGTCCTAGTCCTCGTCTCACCACCCACACCACTACAGGAAAACAGTATTTATTTATTTAAATTTTTTCTTTCACTAAACACAATTTTAACGGATTAAAAAATAATGAAGAGTAAGAAAATAATTTATACTATTAGAAAAACATTTTTTGATATTTTCTCAGTGTCAAATACAAACGCAAAAAGAATATTTGTGAATAATAATAATAATAATAATAATAATAATAATTATAATACCGAGCGTAGTGGCTCAGTGCGTAGCGCGCCTGATTCGCAGATCCGGATTCGATCCCCGGGCCGGCCATCCTGACCGAGGGTTTTCGTGATTTCCGTTCGTCATAAGGAGAATGCTGGGATGGTTCCAAAAATCCCACGTACACCTCCTACTACCCCACATTCCACCATCATCACCCTATCAATTTAACCCTAATAATAATAATAATAATAATAATAATAATAATAATAATAATAATAATAATAATAATAATGTGTTTGTCTCTATCGGACACGCTAATGGTGAGTACAATAGTACGTCTAGTTTCAATGTTATCATAGGTTTAATTTAGAGGGGCCGGTTCTACCTCTCCGGCATCCACCCCAATGTTTTAGTCTTGTTAAACTGACACAATTATGTCACTTTTCAATGCACGTAAATACAAAAATCTAAAAACATTTTCATCTATTTATATTGATCGAAAAATTTTGAACTGCTTTAAACAGTAAAAACAATTTTAATTCTACGCGGAATAGTATTAAAACATAAATGTAATAAATAGTAATACGAAATAATAGATTGTACGGCTTCTGCTGATAATTCGAAAGAAGTTTCTCTTGGAAATTTGGGAAGCACCATGAGAGCAAGAAAATCGCTGGTGCTTAGGATGAGTTCCATGTCTTTTCAGCTGAGACAGCACGGTTCGATAGATTGATAATGATTCCGGTCGCGTGATCTACAGAGGTCATTCGTCCCATAAGTGTAGTGCATGTTTTTGCTCTGGAGGTGGTGATGGTCTTCCCCCGCTGTTTGGCGAGATCCAGCGTCGACCTACCGTCGACTAGCGGGGGTTCCCCCAACCAGGTACCTCCCACCAGCCGGTCAAGCTCTAAGCTCCCGATCGGTTTCCCGGTTGTGGTAGTGTAGTGCATGTCTGTATGTAAGGGGTGAGGATAGGACAAAGAAGAGGTAGGATCGCGCGCGGTCCGTAGCCCGTTTGTTAGGGTACTGCTCCGGCATTCGCCGGATGTTGATCGGAGAAACCACGCAAAATTACTTATCAGAGCAGCCGGCCGCTAAATTCTCCTCCAGACAGCGTGCGAATTCGACCTAGCTGACAAGCTAGTGCCGAAAATCCGCCCACCGTCGGGACGGGAACCTAGGGCCTCCCGCACAGAGGGACTGCAGTGACCTCAGTTGATGCCCTGTAGATGCCCTCAGTTGATGCCCGGTAGTTCGGTTCAAGTGATGTTTCGTCGTGCGATACAAACCCAGGAAGTAATTTCCTTTCGATATAATGACGAGCTGAAATGCCAATGGTCGATTAGTGACCGTTGGTAGTTTGTTAATATTCTACAGGGAATGCCCCATGACGGCCGATTCGCGAAACGAAACGAAAATAGTAACATTAATAATAACAATAATAATATTACGTTTCTTCGTGAATTAAAACTCACACGCAGGTAATATTTTAACAAAAACGTTTATTTGTAAACAATGCTACACTGAAATACTTGATTTATTTACAGATATATTACACAGTCCTTGTGTTCACTTGATTATTTATTTACACAGTTCACGTCTTCTGATTATTTTTTTTTACACAGTTCACGTCTTCTGATTATTTTTTTACACAGTTCACGTCTTCTGATTATTTTTTTACACAGTTCACGTCTTCTGATTATTTTTTTACACAGTTCACGTCTTCTGATTATTTTTTTACACAGTTCACGTCTTCTGATTATTTTTTTACACAGTTCACGTCTTCTGATTATTTTTTTACACAGTTCACGTCTTCTGATTATTTTTTTACACAGTTCACGTCTTCTGATTATTTTTTTACACAGTTCACGTCTTCTGATTATTTTTTTACACAGTTCACGTCTTCTGATTATTTTTTTACACAGTTCACGTCTTCTGATTATTTTTTTACACAGTTCACGTCTTCTGATTATTTTTTTACACAGTTCACGTCTTCTGATTATTTTTTTACACAGTTCACGTCTTCTGATTATTTTTTACACAGTTCACGTCTTCTGATTATTTTTTTACACAGTTCACGTCTTCTGATTATTTTTTTACACAGTTCACGTCTTCTGATTATTTATTTACACAGTTCACGTCTTCTGATTATTTATTTACACAGTTCACGTCTTCTGATTATTTATTTACACAGTTCACGTCTTCTGATTATTTATTTACACAGTTCACTTCATCTACACTATCGCACAGTCCGATGCACTGTCCACGGTCCACCGCGCAGACCACAATTCACTGCGCAGACCACAATTCACTGCATTGCTGTTTACCGCGATGCAGACTTCAAATTGCTGACTGTTGTTCACCCACTGCACCACTGTTCACCGCAATGCACACTTCGCAGCTCAGCTTCTACTTCAGACAGACTACTGCATACTCACACTGACGGACTGACTGCTTACTCTTCTTACTGCTACTACTACTTCTTACTTGATTACATACACTGACTGACTCTCTGCTGCTTACTGCCTGCCTTACTCGCGGCCGCCGGCAGCGGCGAATTTATACCTGGCCGGCGCCCGCCTCGAGCCATCGGGAACATGCGCAACATTTGTACGCGACTCGCGAATAACCCGGAACCGTCCAGTTCGGGGGGTGGGGCGACAGATGACGCAATCCGCGGGCCGCGAATTCCGACAGGTGATGCAATATTCGTTACAATAATAATCTGTGACTTCTGTTGAACTGTTCACAATAATGACGAACAAATCTATGCTAATCATACGATACCAGCGCAGAAATCTGATATTGTTATTCAGGATTTGGTGATAAAATATTTTATTCTTGTAGATATGGTTGTACCTGGAGATACCAGTACGTCGTAACCAAGCAGTCAAAGAAACGTCTTAAATACCAAAGTTAAATCGAGAACACTCAGATCTGTGGTGTATAGAACACAGGTCGTACGATAGTTATCTGAGCTCTATGAATTGTTCTACAGACATTGTATATGATCTTGTACAAACACAATGTCATTCAAAAGACTGGGAAGTGCAATACGATCGCATGATTCGGAACAGTCCCTATGTTCCGCAAAGTATTTCAGAAGCCATGGGTGTGCGGGGGAGGGGTCCGTAAATATACGAAATCTGACAAATATGATAATAGAACGTATAGATACATTTTACACTTTAGAGAAAACAAATCCATGGGTTCATTAATCTATATGTTATTTTTCAATTAAAATTACTTTTATGTTCATTTATGATTTTTTAATGTTGCAAAAATTGTACATAAACGCCCAAAATTGTAAGATAATTGCAATTTTGAAGGCAAAACGTTAAAAAAGACTTTCTAATCTACGCTTCTAAGGTGACCAATTTGGACTCTCAAGATCCCACAAAAACCCCTAAAATGCGTCAAAAAACTTCATCAGTCGATGCTGAAAAGTAAATGAATCTACCCCAAAAATGCCGTCACGTGACAGAATTTCTTCTACAATCGCCTAAAAATACATTTTAAAAATTCAAACATGTTACATGTAAGTAAAAATTGAATGGATAAGGGGTCCCAAAATATTGTTTCCCTCCCCTCCTTTAGGCTGCGCACGCCTGTGGTAAAGGCAACCGCAACCACTAAATCAATAACAATATTGCACAACGGATTTTTAAATATTTTCTTATTTATTTATGTAGGTGTTTCAGAATAAATGTTACCAGCATCTGGGGCATATAAAAGATTCGAAGATTACTTTTTGCCAGTTCACATGTGGCAAGAACTATCTTACAATTTGTTGCTTTTGCTTCTGATTGTTAGTTAAATCCCCATGCGCTAGGGTTCGGCGAGCTGGCTTCTGACGCAGTCAAATAGATTTCGCGACTCGTTGAACACCAACGCATGCGTAGTTGCCTATCGGGGGAGAATGACATGTGTGTTATAATTTTGGCAAATTTCATTATTTGAAATTTCGAATACGTTCAAGGGCAAAAAATCCAATCTCCAACCTCTACATGCCCTACAAGCTTATAACATTTATTATGAGATCCTTGTGTATCGCTAAATAAACAGTTTGTGATGAATGGGTTAAGAACAATGATCGACCAGGAATCGAGCTCCGATATCCAGATGTGAAAACCTAGCGCCCTAGTCGCTCCGCTTCTGATCGGCCCCAGCGAGGGAGGTGATTGTGATACGATTATTATTAATAATGGAGGAATGAGAAGCAGGGAAACCTTCCGCGAACCCGCTTTGTCCACCCCAAATTCCTCTTGGGTCGTCCTGGATTAGACTACGATACCAAAAGCTAACGCGATGGTCGCCGTGCCTGCCGCCATGATAAGCAGCATGCTACTGTGTCATTCCGCATTATCTTTAAAAATATCTTTAAAACCCAATACGCATTTTTCCATTTCTTATCACTTCAAAGTATACCAATTTGATTATGTAGCACGAGTTCATTAAAATGTGTACTCATCGAGTCTTCTGCAAATGACTGCCTTGCTAATTACCGCCTAGCTAACATCACCACACCTCTCATGCTCACTAGCTTTGCATAATCTAGAAATATTATGGGCAGTCGGTACTTTCTCACACTGCGTTCGAAGGGACTCGTGCAGCGGAGCAGTCAGGGTTTATAGTGTACAAATGTTTCCAGTATAATACAAGTACATTAAATTTCAGTGCAGTAAGGTACAATCAAAGAAAAGGGTTAAGTTGTTGCCTTTACTATTGAATTCAGTACATGGTATACGGAAAATGGTCCCGTACATGCTTGGGATACGTGCCGGTTTTACCCGTACGTTTTGCGGGTTTCTTGATTACCCGAATTCCGAAAGTGCTCACAGACGCTCACTTTTGGCCATGCTGGTGTGCATCTGTTTAGCTCTGTGCGCTCATAGAAATCCAATTTTACGTGCCCGAGCTTGTGCATCTGGTTTTTGATCGTGGTCCAAGGCACTTGTAGGCGTCCATGTTCACCGCGTACAATGCCCAACGAAACTTTAATTTTCAGTTTAACAAAACTGAATCCAAGTTCTACTAGCACATACGTTCGAATGAAATCAGAGCTGACGAAAAGCTTGTAACCCTGCACGCTGGCGTATACATGGACGGGTTAAACTAGTGTATCGCGTTCTTTTGCCGTATAGATTGTACCACGTTAAATCTGAAAGCAACTGGTTTTGTGACCACAGGCGTGCACAGCTACAAAGAAAGGGGGCCTAACTACAATTTTTGGGCTCACTTGTTCATTCAACATTTAGATATCTATATTGCATATTTTACTAGAAAATAAAATATGGAGAGAATGCAATTATAACTTCAGTGATACAATTAATAAAGGCTATTGGATTTATTTTGAACCATTTACAGGATTGCCAGATGGCTAGGAGAGCCTCTTCGGCCACTGTAGTATAGATTCCGCAAATTGTCAGCTTAAAAAGGAAAAAATCAAAAATTCATCATATTCATAGAAAAAATATTTATTGCAAGGTACTACGGGACCCCTTCCGAAATTTTCAGGGGAGGGAGCAAGGCCCTGATAAACCCCCACCCCCCTTTCCCCACGCTTATGCTTGGGGCATTACGCGAATGCGGTCGTAAAATTTAAAGTATGTCTGAAGATAAATAGTTGACAAATATAAGCCTAGGTAATTCAATTGAGATCGATACGACTGGAATTACCAATCTCGTCATGGATCTGAAATGAAACATTTCACGCGAAAGTGAGCCGATGGAGGGAACTTTTCTTTAAATGGTGCTGGTGGTGATATCTGCCATACAATATAAAAATTGTAATCATTTTATGTTCTATGAGTTATCAGACACCAGATCCTCAGGATTTGATACTTTCTGAATTGAGGTAACTTTTTGGAATATCCATATCCTAAAATACTAATTCAGAATATAACACAAAAATACACAGAAAATAATCCCTTTCTCCTCGGTGGGGAATTATTTTCTGTGCATTTTTCACATGAAATAGTTAATTTTGCAAAACCGTATTTTAAGAAAATAATCTGACTCGGCCCATTTTGAATCGCAAGCCATCCAGCGTTTCCCTCTAAAGACGATAACAAATATGAAGGTCAAAATCTAAACATTAATTTAAATCAGGGGTTCCCAACGGGGTCGGCATCGGTCATCTGGGCGTCCATGAAATTTTAAAGAGGGTCAATGTTGATCAAGGGGTCGATTCAGGGTCAATAGTTGAATGTACCCTTGACTGATCACCATAATCCAGATTCTATTGACTACAAAAACTAGTGGTACAACAGCACGTACTTTCTCACCTTTAGGAACACTTGTGTAATACTATTTATACCACAATTTCTCTCCAAATGAACACATCTCAGTCATATTTTTAAACTCATTACAAATCCTACATTTGGTGGGAAAACTATTTATATTGAACCAAATACCAACACAAATTTGACAATTATAACAGCTTTTCATGCAGTTACATCATTCCACAACAATGAAACGTAATTCACAGAAATTCTGCTGCAGATTCGCGAAATGTCATTGTTGCATTCCAACCTCATATTCCCTGAAGGCTAGCAATTTTTATTTCATGTATTTCAAATAGATTTTAAATTATTTCTAAAAGATTGTGTAAATGTAAAAAAAAGGTCGAATGTAAGAAAGAAATATGAAATACACAAATTCTTACTAACGAATCTTCCAACTCCCTAGAATTACGTTCACGAAGCGCATTACATTCGGAGCGGGCGATTATGTTTGTCGCCAAATTACACAAAAAATACTTATATTTTCAAAAAAATCAACATTATCTTATTTGAAGATTATTTTTGATAAAGACATTGCATTAAGAACAAAATTGGAATTTTATAATTTTAGTTCTAGGAAGGCGCCGATTTTTCTAAATATTTTCGAAAATTCAGGCATTTCAATGGACATGAAACCTGCACCAATTCCTTATGCGCCTCATTAGCTGTCTAAGGTGTACATTTAATCAAACAATTTTGAGCCGTTTTTAAGAAAGAATAGTTTAAAGAAAATAAAATTGCCTGTTTGTTGCTTGTTGACACATTTCGCAAAAAATACTGAAGTTTTTGAAAAATTTAACATGGCATTTTTACATCTGTTTTTCTTGATCACAATCATTAAGTAAAAAATGTATCTTCATAATTGTAATTGTAGGAAGACGCCGAAAAAATGTTTGTTTTTTTTTCAATTTTCGAAAAATCAGAGTTTTGAACGAACACGAGACCTTCACCATTCTCTTGAACGTCCTTCGCACTATCCAATAACAAAGTTTAATCAAAAACGCTAGAGCAATTTTTTGAAGATTTTGAAAATGTATCTGGGGCTTCATGTTAAATACTCCCAAAAATTAAAATTTAGGTTTCAAATGTAAGGGGCCGCGACTTCAGCCAGATCGATTCAGGAATATCAATTTTGTTGAAAATCGGTTGAACTGTTTAGCCGCTAGCCGTTAGCTGTTCACTGACGGTCTGACGGACGGACGTTTTGCCGTCAATCGATTTTCCACAATCGATTTTCAATGACCCCCAATCTGGCTACACCGCGTCTTAGAGAAGTTTTTTAAGCAACTGCATTTATCCACATTTTTGTTACCAGGGCCCTCTAACAAGTTTTTTTCTGCCGAAAATTCGCCGTATTTTCGCGCTGCATTACATCACTTTCTGCCGCGGTGGCGGTAGCGAGAAAGTACACATATCAATGAAGTTATATGTTCTTATATAATACTTGCAAACACACAATACATTACAAATTCACTCCTTTTCCAGTTTCATATTATTCCCAATAATGGAAAATGTACTTTCATGCAATTGGGATTTTATGCAACAGGCACGAAAAACGTCTCAAAACACCTTTGATTTTTTTGATTTTTTCGACTGCTGGGCAGTAGTTAAACAATAAGAACTATTTTGAACCTTTTCCCGTCTTTAAAATCACATAGGACTTTAAATATACTTTAAAAATGAAAGTTCTGTAAAATTGAATGTACAGTTTTTTGCTAATGGTAATTTTCGAATAATTTTCAGTTATACCGTGACAAGAGCAGAGTTGAGTTACAGCATGAGCAGAGAGACAGCTGTTTACTTCAAGTAATTTCAGTGCATGCAGAAAATTAACTAGAGCGAGAAAGTCTATAGCATCACTATAGCATGCACATTCTATAGCATCACTAGTTTGTTTATTATTTATTTATTTAAATTCAAAAAAATCACAAAAACAATTTTTTACATTTTTTTCCGAAGCAACAATATCTTCAATTTTGTAGTTTTGAAACTTTTTGTAATTTTCAAAAAAAGGAGTAATACCCGAAAATGGGACTAGCACAATATATCTTACCTCTCTTATTATAGACGTGGAGTAAATTTAAGAAACAAAGTTTGAGCGGTTTTTGAGGAAAACATTCCGAAAATTTCATGCGCAAATTACGCAAAACTACTAACTTTTACAAAAAAAATGTAGATGACCTTTTTTAAAGACCTAATTTTATATAATAGCTGTGCCAAAAATCTCTTTCATGGGGAATATCACCGAAAATGAGACCTCCACCATTCTCTCAAACGTCTTCCGCGCTATAATGACAAATTTTAATCAAAAAAATTGAAGACCTTTTTTGAAATTTTTGAAAATGACCGAGGGTCTTCATATACAGTATCGGTTTCAAATTCTAGGAGCCGCGACATCAGTTATATCGATTTTGGAGAAAATCGACTGAACGGTTTACCGCCAGACGTTTTGCCGTCAATCGATTTTTCGGTATCAAGAACCAACAAAACGGATTCTGGCTACAACACGTTATAGAGGATTTTTTTCTAAAGTTAACAACAGGATTTATCCACTTCATTATCAGATCCCGGCAATAAGACTTTTTCTAACGAAAATTCGTCGTTTTTCGGCGCCCGATTACATAACTTTCTCTCTTACGAAAAATTAGTAGGCGGGGAAGTAAAAAGCATATTCAAAGGATTGAGACAAATCATGTCGTAAAGCAGAGTAAGTATGCGTTGAATTAAGTCATGAGACGGTTGTAAACGACGGACAGACCACAAATACATAATTTCAATAGCCCGCGTTATTTACATCACGCTTTTCAATAAATTTCCAACAGACCAAATGTTAATCAAAGAATTATATACGTAAATAATATTTCTTAAAAAGACAGTTTTAAAGTGTACTTTTCTTGAATTTTGACTTCATAAATATGTTGATTTCACGTGAACGTTCTCCAGCTAGCAGAAAGAAAAATAATAGGGGGTACAGCAGTTTCATCAGAAGTCAGGCACGTTTGTGAAATAAATCAGAATAATTTCACAGATATACTACGTGATCAAAAGTAACCGTACACATCCAAAATGTTCTTATGGTGTGGCCGGGTTTTCATGGAGGGAGCTTGCACCCCTTGTTTTGTGTGGTACTATCACGGCACAGGCCTACGTTGATGTTTTAACACCTTCTTGCTTCCCACTGTTGAAGAGCAAATCGAGGATGGCGATTGCATCTTTCAACACAGTCGAACACCTGTTCATATTGCACGGCCTGTGGCGGAGTGGTTACACGACTATAACATCCCTGTAATGGACTGGCATGCACAGAGTCCTGACTTGAATCCTATCGAACACCTTTGGAATGTTTTGGAACGCCGTCTTCGTGCCAGACCTCACCGGCCTACATTGATACCTCTCCTTAGTGCAGCACTCCGTGAAGAATGGGCTGCCATTCCCCCAAGAAACCTTCCAGCACCTTACTGAAAGTATGCCTGCGAGAGTGGAAGGTGTCATCAAGGCTAAGGGTGGGCCAACACACTATTAAATCCCAGCATTACCGATGGAGGGCGCCACGAACTGGGAAGTAATTTTCAGTCACGTGTCCGGACACTTTTGATCACATAGTGTAGATTGAACTATATCTGTAAATTTCACCGAACATGTCACTCTCTCATTAGTTTGGCACCAATGAGTTGAAAAACTACTCATAACTAGGGGCGGATTTCGACGACCTAAAAGTTCACCAAAAATGATCAATAAAATGCTCTAAAATGTTTTTAAAATGCCATGAAAGGAAAGAAAAATTACGTAAAATTTGATCAACACTACTTCAGATGAACAACTCAAGGTGTTGGATACGTTACTGATGTAATTAAGGGTTCTTCATTTCGTTTAAGTGAACTCGGCTACCAAACTTTCAGTTTGGACCGTTCTTTATCAGGAAATCTCTGTCTTCAGTTATCCCGCAATCGGCCGAACCGAAAATGGCGTTGATAGGCGTCACAAGAACCTTCGATTGCATAACCACACCGACTGACATGACAATTTCTAACAAAATATCGAATAGGTTACTCAGGAATTCTGTGGAGAACATTTGTTGCATCTCGTAAATAATAATTGATATCATTAAAATGATATTAAAATCAAAGAAATCAGCGACAAATGTTTTAAAAATATCGGAAAAGGGTTACAAAATGATTAGTCGAAATCAATGAAAAATGCAATATACCCATATATACATACATACATACATATATATGGGTTACTTCGTTTCGTCATAACAAAATTAATGTCTATACTAAAATGCACCGTTCTAAAGTGAAAAGAAACTAGTGGTGCTACCAAAGCACATACTTTCTCGCATTGTTTCTAAATGTTCCGCAACCTTATACTACATAAACCAGCAAAAATGTTTTCAAGCAGCAAATTATTTTCCCACTCGAACTCAGATCCTCTCAGAACTCAGAGTTAACGTGCCGGCACTCACATCAATACGTGACAGAAGCGCAGCATGGGTCGAACTCGGGCAAAGTCATAAAAAAGAAAATGTCAAATTCATGTAAAAGAAATCTTTAACAATCAAAATATACTTTAGAAACTCCCAAAGCCTCCAGTTCATTGAGATCCATCAGGGAATATCAATTTCGAAGAAAATTATCTCAACAGTTTAGGCGCTAGCGTTGACCACAGACGGACAAACTGACATTATACAGTCAATCGATGTTTCACTATCAAGAACCAACAAAACATGGATTTTGACTACACGTCAGAGGATTTTTGGCCACGTGTTAGAGGATGTTTTCCTAAATTTAGCAAGAGGATTTATCCACTTTTTCGTTACCAGAATCCGGCAATAAGGTTTTTCTGGCGAAATTTCGGCGGTTTCTGGCGCGCGAATACATAACTGTCTTTTCTTACGAAGAATTCGTAAGGCGAGAAAATAATAATTTCAAAACCGTTAGGAATATCTAAATTGGTCACACGGTTTGTGTTCATAATGTATTTAAATTTCATGTCGACTAATTCATTAGCTTACTTAAATCGGCTTATACAGATGCACAGAAACTCAACAATTGATTTGACGTTACAAATGTTTTACAAATCGCAAAAGGAAGTTGAAAATATGTTTAAAAGGTACAAATTGCAAAAGCATATAAGACAGGTCCGATTTATTTTTATATGTATTGATTGCATCAACTGATTTTCAATAAAGTTTCTCGAATCCTCAATAGTTTTCTACAACACATTCATCAAATTAAAATCCTCGTGTGGGACTGGAACCGACGACCTCTTGGTTTCAAGTGATAAATCCAACACGCCATTTAACAACTGTTGGCCATCCAGGAGGACAAGGTATCTATATTTTCATAGGAAAATGAGATATGCACCGTTCTCTTAAACGTCCTTCGTACTATTCAACAAAATTTAATCAAAATATTTGGGGACGTTTTTGAAGAAATTTTGAAAATATTTGAGACCTCTTGTGAAGTACCCTCAAAAATCAAAATATCCGTTTGAAACTCCCAAAGCCACGAGTTCGTTCAGATCAATAAGGGAATATCAATTTTGAAGAAAATCGCCTGAACTGTAAAGACGCTAGCGATGACCACAGGCAGACGTTTTGTGATCAATCGATTTTTCAGTATCAAGAACCAACAAATCATGAATTCTGCCTACACCACGAGTTTTGTATTTGCGACTAGAAGTGCTTGAAGTTACTTAATATCAAGTTTGTCGAAAACTCAATAGTCCTAGAAGAGAAGAAGTTATTTATTTTGCTACTTAGAGGATTTTTTCCTAAATTTAGCAACAAGATTTATCCAGTTTTTCGTTACCACAGGCCGGCAATAAAGAGTTCTTCTGGCAAAAGCTGTCGTTTTCTGGCGCACGATTACATAACTTTGTCTTACGATAAATTCGTAAGGTGAGAAAGTAAAAAGAAATGACATTTCATTAAAATTCGCCCCCTACTCCTGACAGAACAGACCACGCACTGAATTCAATGACAGAAAGCCATTTACAGTTTAACTTTTAAATTCTCACAATTTTTTGCCTTCTTCGAATTATGGAGTTCTTTCGGTTGGGCAATTTTCAAGGGATGGCTGAAGTATTACTAATATATTAGCTGTAAAATTACATTATGTAACCGTTACCAAAACTTCAATACAGTAAGAGCTGTTATAGCTCCACCAGTTTAATGTGATTTCATGTTTGAACAGACATAGAATTTGTTTACATCAATAATAATCACTTTCATTTGTTTTATTGATTTGGCGTTGGTATGAAACGGTGTTAGTTTGAAAAGTTGACCGAGTTTTCCTATTAAGTTTGTATCTAGTTTACTTTTGTCAGATACTCAGAAGGAAAATGAACGACATCTCTAGTGTTGACTAGACTTCGGATCTTTAGATTTTTACGTATTATTTTCCTTCACAGCCTATTGAGCCTATAGGCACCTATTTCAACATAAATGTCGAAATTTTAAAAATAAAATAAAATAAAAAGCTGGCTCGGCGGCTCAAGAACAGTCGCTCGCCTTTCATCCAAGAGGTCCGGGTTAGCTTCCCGGACAATCTCATGTGAAATTTGTTCCAACAAAACGAGTTTGGTTGCTTCACAAGGACTAGAGCAACCCCTGTGAAGTGTCCTAAACCATACATGTCCCCAACTCTACTATTATATATATATATATATATATATATATATATATATATATATATATATATATATATATATATATATATATATATTGTAGCGGTACAGAATTATTAAGATAAATTAAATTGAGTAAAGTAGACCTAAGAAATTTTTTACTGAAGAAAAACATACGGCGTCACGCGCGCAGCCCCCTTCTTGCAACAGCCACGATCCCCTGACCCATTTCGGATGTTTATGACACCCCACCCAACGGCCGAAGAAAGGGTAAATTGTAAAGCGTCCAGCTGCAGCCACATCTGGAATATTTTCGAAACGCCTGTCATCGTGATCGGGGAAACCCAAAGCAATAATTCTGTAGCCGGGAGGCCCCTTCACAGACGTGGCCTACTTTCGAGACGGTAGAGAAGTTCCAACAGAGACAGAGAGTGGAAAATTCCTATACTCCGCCAGAGCTTATTGGCCAAATTTAGTGTACAACGCCATCACCTTTAACCAATAGCGACGCGATCGTTGTAGGGAGCAAGAACATATGAGAAAGGGTGGCGATAAAAGTTAACTTCGTGCATTTATGAGAAACAAAATTTCAGTGGGTTGAGAGACTTCTCTGGGGTGGGAGCCAGTCGCGGGGAGAGGCAAGTGCGCCTCTGAAGGCACTTGGTTGAATTCAGTTGGTAGAGAAACTTCTCTGGGGTGGGAGCTATTCGCGGGGAGAGGCGAGTGCGCCTCTGAAAGCACTTGGTTGAAATCACTGGGGTGATAGACTGGAATTCTCAGTGAGAATTTTAGAGGACATGCAAAAGCACTTCAAAAGTAAATTGGCGAATCCTTTGTAATTGCGTATTCGCCACAGGATTTCGCAACTTCTGAATTTGTATTTGAGAGGATTCGCATAGTTCAGAGGGAAACACTTTTGTGTGCTCCGCACCTGCGATCGGGGGCGATATCCCCGGCTATCTACAAGCTCCGCCGAAGCAGCCTCCAGACGTCCTTTCGCTGACGTCACTGACCACCGCCAGACGCCGACCCGGCCGCCCACAAGCTTCGCCGCGCCCACCCGGGCCTATTGAGCACTTCTGCCCCAGAAGCTCTCAGGCAATGTAACTGGGGGCAATAAACCTTTTTGAAGTATTGTCAAAGCGGTGCCGCGCTAAGGCACAAGAAAGGTCCTCAAGGACGACTCTGTAATTCTAACTATAAAATAATTTTGTACTCTTCTCCAGTTGCAAGCTTTCCTTTTAATTTTAATCTTTATTTTTTCTTTTTATTCAATCTTTTCTTTCTTTTATTTTATTAATGTAACTTCCCTGGTACAGCTTTGTCCAGGAATAAACGTTGTCTTTTACCAGTAATCAAATTGTTTATTTCGAATGCCCATGAATTTAATTAACAATTCCTTCCATCACCTAATTTTTAAATGAGCAAAGGAAATTGTTACAATTGGCTAGTTTTTTTTAAACGAGTAAAGGGAATAGGACCGACTGAGCTATAACCGGGCCGCTAACAGCGCATTTCCCTTCGCCGGTAGATGAGTGGAGGTGTTACAATAAATAAATATATATATATGTAAATAAGCTCTTAAGACCATTTTAAGTATATTTTGTCTAATAAACTACGTGAATATTCCGAATGATTGAGCCGCGATAAGCACTCGAAAGTTTGTTTCAAATGCTTAAAGGTAAAAATTTGCATTGTTTATCCATAGAACCACTCCAAAAGAATGTAAATTGTTTATAATCGTTGACACATTGCAGGCCAAATTACTTCATATTTGGCGCCTAGTTTTTTTAACAGAGCGTTTGATGTTCTTTGAAGGCGTTTCAGAGGAAAGGATTATACATTTTAAACTTGGCGCCTCCGCGATAGTCTTAATTTTCCCCAAAAAGCCGCGTGAATTTCTTCTCTGTTGATCAAACATTCATTTCCTCGTACAAAGTTCCTTGAAGTCGATTGTCGACTGCTTTCTATTAGTTCGGAGCCTCACCAAAAGATCGCACAAGCGCCTGGGCAGCCCGCGTAAAATCGGCTTTGTCACTATACTTGGAATCACCGATTTTCTAAATAAGACGCCTGCTCGCATTGCACCACAAGTTAATGCCGAAAGCTGAGTAAAGGCGTTTTGAACGCCTTCAAGGTTCGATCCAGGGTGTGCCAGGCAATGGATGCAGTAAAAACACGAAGCAAAAACCACGGAATTCGTAAGAAAAGGTTTAATTTCGTTTGGACAGAGGTAACTGTGACAACTTCTTCAATACTCGTTAATTCTTTCTCCAAGTAACAATCTTTGTCAATTGTGTGTCGTCTCTTTTCCAGAACACTCTTGTCTGACAAACTACTGACAGAAGAGGTGATGTTCCGTTGCAGTTCCTATTAAAATGCTCTCCCAACTTTTCTTCGACTATTTCGCCGCCTGACCAATAATTTACAAAATAAATTAATATATTTGTTTAGAAAGAAACATGAACACAATTAAAAACCACCCAATTTATACAATTCGACTTTATTTCTGACTTAATTTTTATTTATTTCTGAACAAATATATTAATTTCTTTTGTAAATAATAAACAATTTACATGCTTCTGGAGGGTTTGTGTGTGTGTGTGCAATGCAATTTTTTTGCCTAGAAAGCATTTTTCAAACCAACTTTTGAGTGCTTATTGAGGTTCAACCGTTCGGAATATCCACGTAGTTTATTAGACAAAATATGCTTAAAATTGTCTTAAGAGCTTATTTGCGAAGTTTCGACGTTTCCATCCCCGGACCCATACATATACATACATATGTGTCCATTTCCTATTGTCCTACATTGAGCATTATAATATGTGGCAACCCTGCTACCTGTGGTCAACTGACTGCGACGAAACGTGACAATGACTCATAGAAGTAATGAAGGATTACTTTCAAGCGCGCTATAACGGAGGATTACTCCCGAGGGAGGCGTGGAGATGCGTTGCGTCAATTCGGACGCACAAATTCATATATTTATATTTATTTGTAAGCCTATTCTGCCTTTCGATCCCTATAAATGCCTTATTTCCAATCAATTTATTCAATGACACCCCTTTCATTGATTTGATTTGGTTGATAAAATGAGACGTGCTTCGCTTAGACTTAGAGCAATTAGAGAAATCTGAATGTGCCGCATGCGAAATAGGAACATCGGCTATAGACTACAATTTCAAGAAATTACAATTGCAAACAACAATTGACCCACGTGTGGTTCTCAGAAACAGTTCTTTGCAGGGTTGCCACGCGTCCTACTTTCGGTAGGACAGTCCTACAATCACAATGAATGTCCTACGTCCTACAATGAAGCCTAATGTGTCCTACTTTGAAAATAAAATATTAAGTTGGTTTTAATAAGTCTGTACAATCGATTTCTAAAGGCCCGGATATGATTTTATGAACGTAATAACGTAACATTAATTTATCAACCCAACAAAATAAATTTGCGTTTTACTACAAACTTCCACTATTCGCCACTGCAGTAAGCGCTAATATCGCTCTGTTTGGATTTGAATTGTGATGATTTTTTTGCGAATTGCAAAACCACTACATGTGCAGTTTTAATTCTATTATTTAAATTATTTGAACAAATATTTGCAAACAAATGGTAAGTTACAAATTATTGTATTATCTTATACACATTACTTTTATAATAAATAATAATAATAATACCGAGGGAAGTGGCTCAGTGCGTGGCGCGCTGACTTCGTAATCGGGAGGTCCGGGTTCGATTCCCGGACCGGCCATCCTGACCGGGGTTTTCGTGGTTTCCCTCGGTCATAAGGCGAATGCTGGGATGGTTCAAAAGGCCACGATCACCTTTCACCAATATCTTATCACCTCCTAAGTCGCTTCACCTATCATCATCATCCTATCATCACATAATTCACACTACAAGGCTAAAAACCTTGTTGTAATCCAAGGATACAGCTGAAAAGCTGATCCTGGAAGAATTACACACGTTAATCGCGTAGCGTGGTCAGTAATGGCCTATACGCCAATAATAATAATAATAATAATAATAATAATAATAATAATAATAATAATAATAATAATAATAGATATCACATAATTATTATAAGAAAATAAATGCTGATATTAAAAATGATATTTTTAAATAACCTAAAATTAGTTCAATACACATATCAATCCAAGCTAATTTTACTGTTAGGTGGATAAAGCATCTATTTGCACTGTTTTTTTTATTGAATTTGAAACTATTTTTTTCAGATTTGAATTGCAAGTCCATTATGTTTTAAAATATATTATTAGGTCGTTGCAAATGAAATGATCGATATTTATATTCATGTATAATCCGGGAATTTCATTTGCAACGATCTAATATAACAAAACAATTATTTTCTGTATAAATTTTGATATATATTCAATTTTATTTTAGATATTAAAGATGTAAAAATGGACTCTTCAAACAAGAAAAGGAAATGTCATTTTAATGACAACTGGTTACAAGTATATACATGACTTAAAAATAGTAAACGATTCTCAAGGCCTGTGCAAATACTGTTTAAGTACATTTTCTATTGAATTGAAAGGTGTCTCTGACATCAAGCAGCATGAAAATAGTGAACATCATCGCTCGAAGATGAAAGCATCTGCTAGTTCTCAATTGATGGAATAATTCGTTATTAAAAACGATACTCCTGAAGAATTACAAGTTATTGCAATTGAACTAGCTCACATATTTCATGCAGTAAAACATAACCAATCCTATAATCGCTAAAACGTAACCAATCCTATAATTAGATTGTTTGATGAAACTTGTTCCTAAAGTATTGCAACTCTTGCAAAATTGATTGTGGAAGGACATACGCACAGGCATTTGTTGAAAACGTGTTAGGACAAAAAAATATTCGAAGACGTGATTATCGAAATAAAAACGAACGATTCGTATTTTTCTATTATGACTGATGCATCTAACAAGAAAAATAGGGAATTTTTCTCAGTAGTGGTACAGTATTTTTCACGAAACGATGATTTGCAGCAAAATATTATCGATTTTTACGAAAATTGCGATGAATCTGCAGATGGCATGTTTCCTTGCATCAATGATTGTTTTAAAGATTTAAATTTAGAGTTTTCAAAATTACAGCTCTAAGCGATGACAACACACACGCCAATTTCGGTCGTAGTCAATCGCTGTTCGTCAATTTACAAAAAGTAAATCCGAATACTGTACGAGCTAATTGTTACGCACACATTACACAATGCGTTGAGATATGCTTTGGAAGATTTGTCTGTAAACATTGAGAACCTTGTTTTAAAAATCAGCCCACATCGGTACGTCATTGTCATCAGTACGTCGAAGTGAATTTCAAAGCTTTTGTGAAGTTTTTAATGTTGCATTTACTGATTTTTCACGCCATGTTGCAACTAGATGGTTATCGTTACAACCTTGTGTAAAAAAGATTGTTTCGAGAATGGCCAGCATGAGTTTCATATTTTGACAGTGATGTTAAGAACTTGTCTGTAGCTTTAAAAAACGAAGAAATCCCTGCGACAGTTGAAATGAATTTATTGTTTGCCAATCACTAACTTGCAGTTTTTGAAAAGGCTATTACATTATTACAAAAAGATAGTACCCCAAGTACACAAAAAGATAGTAGATTGGCAAACAAAATACAGCACAACCGACAAATGGTCTTTTATTTTCCAAAATATAAGTTCACATAATAGTGACAACTTGTTTAAAATTATGTCTTACATTCTAAGTATGCCTGCATCATCATCATCATTTATAGAGCGAGTATTTTCTACAATGATTAGAAAATGGACCGATGAAAGAAATAAGTGTTCAGTAGAGTTAATCAAAGCGGAATTGCTTGTAGCGTTAATTGTAAGGAACATTGCATACAATTTTATGAGAAAGTTCGAAACATTAAATTATTTAAATGCGTGAAGAGTGATGAAAAATAAAAGTTCAGACATTGAATGTAGTCATTACATAAATAACTTAAATTAAATTAGCATTATCATCACCTAAAAAATTTATATTTATATATATATATATATATATATATATATATATATATATATATATATATATATATATATATATATATATATATATATATATATATACATTTTTTTTGTCCGAATTTTAATATGTGGCAACCCAGGTTCTTTGACAAGAAGGCAAAGTGTCTGTTCATATTCATATACAAACTATATTAAAAGTCTTTGGTCACTGTGATAATTTTTGAGCAAGTGCTGCAAAATGCCTAAGATTAAATCTAGCAAAAGTGCATTAATAAGAACATGGATTTCGGATTTCCAGTCTTATACAACAGATGGGAAAACAATGTTCTGTCAGATCTACAATAAAGAGGTAAGATTTTTACTGCATTTTCTGCAATTTTTACTATTCACATGAGACCATGTATGTTAACTACTGCAATTTTTGTACCTTATGACTTTTTCTTCCATCTGAAAATAATCTCGAATTTATTTGATGCATTTTATAAAGTCCAATACTGGGGTCTAACAGTACAACAGATGAAAACAATACTAATTTTATAAAATACGTTTCTTCAAAAGTTATACTAATTTTTATGTAAATTACATTGGTTATTCGTTTAAAATTTTAATTATTTTAACAAAATATGATTATACTGACATTAAAATATATTTATATATTCTTCTATTCAAGGTGTCTGCCAAAGAAAGAAGTCACAACACGAGAAAACTTCAATGCATCAAGCAAATTATGAAAAGAAAGATTCTCAGAAGCAAACTTTACTAACACAGTCCATGTCCTCAAAAATAACATCCATGTTTTATTTTGACATGTGTAAAGCATTCACTGCAGCCAACATTCCTTGGAATGTAGTAGAAAATACAACAATGAGGTCATTATTAGAAAAGTATTGCAAAGAAACAATACGTTCCGAATCAACACTTAGAAAACATTACCTTGAGATGGTGTATGAATCACAGCTGAAAAGGTCAGAAATAGGAGATTCCTACATCTTAATATCTGTAGATGAAACCACAGATGCCTGGGGCGAAGAATATCAAATATAATTGAAGGGAAGTAGATGAAGAATGTTCTGGAAATTGCATTTAATTTGTTCAAAGGTGTTGGAGGAAACTAATGCTTAATCAGTTGCCTACTTTGTAAACTCTGAAGTAAACTGAAAGTACTGTAACCTAATGGCGTAAAGGATGAAAGGGTTTTGTTACTGTACACTGATGCAGCCCCATATATGATAGCATCTGGGAAACTATTGAAAGCATTTTACCAGAATTCAACTTACGTTACTTGTCTGGCCCATGCTCTTTACTGAGTAGCTAAAGATATTCAAAACCAGTTCCGCAAAAGGAATGCTTTAATATCCTCCATAATAAAAGTATTTTTAAAGACAAGTTCTAGAATTCAAGCTTACAAAGAAACATGTGCCAATCTGCCTTTGCCATCAGTGCCTATTTTAATAAGATGGGGTATGTGGCTGCAGGTTGTGAAGTAGTACAGTGAGAACATTGACACTGTGGAAGAGGTTATAAGTAGTTTTTTAGAAGCGCAGTGTTTTAAGGTTGTACAGAATGTTCTACAAGAGAAAGGTTTGAGGCAGGATCTGTCATATTTGCACTAATTTCGCATTTTTAGCATATGCTAAAGAGCAATTAGAATCGTCAAAGCTTAGTCTCACTGAATCAATCACATTATTTAAAAGAGCAGAAAGTCAGTTAAACAAAGCTGTTGGTGAGGTTGGCGAAATTGTTTCCAAAAAACAAAAAATGGTGCTCGTCAAAAATCCTGGCGGTTTTGGAAGATGTATCAGGTATTTTAAGTGGATGTGAGGTAGTTCTCCCAACAGGATTTAATCCGCATATGGTTCTCCTTTTAAATATGTTTCGATCACCACCGCATACATTGCGAGATCATTTTCAGCATTTAAGTTAATTGTGATGACAAGAGACATAAACTTACCCCACATCATCTGGAAATGCTTCTTATTATTTATTGTTGACAAAATTATGTCAAAAAGTGAAATTGAAGAATCTTTTAATTAAAAAATAACAATGTTGCATTAATTCTTACAATTTATGTAAGACATAATTTTATCCTTCATATTTTAATTAACTGTAACACAGATTTTTTATAGAATAAAAGCAAATATTTTCCTTTTAGAATGATTGATATATAAGAGAATATTGTAATTGAACACACTGTATTTAAGTGTTTTGAAATAAAACATTGTGTTTAATAAATCACTGATTTTGTATGACATGAAGCATAAAGTGTGTTTATTTATTATGCCTATTAAAGACCTATTTCCCTACATTTAGGGCCTTTTAGGTGCCTAAAACCACATTTTTCGAAACCTAAAGATCCGAAGTCTAGTGATGACATTTCTTTGATACTGAAAAGATTCTGAAAATGTTGCTTCGCTTCTACTGGAGTAAAAAAGAACAACAAAAGAAGCTTCTGGGCAGACTATTATATACAATTCCCAGGTGGTGTAATGGTTAATTGGCATATTTTTAGAACTTATCATAAAAATGAAAATCCTTATTATGGATAATTTACTCAATCAGCATTTGTATCTGCTTAAACATTAATTTCTACCATATGTTTAGAATAAATTTGCTCTAATACATTCACCTAAACAATTTGTTAATACTCTTATATCTATCACCTAAAGCTTATTCTGAAGTGGTCAAATTTATTTTTACACATAAGCACATAAATAATTATATGTGAATGTTAAGTTTTCAATACCTCAGTCCACTTGATCATTTTAATTGCTTCTTTAATTAATGTTACATTCACTAATATTAAAACAAAACATTGAAATTACAAAATGTTTATCTTATTGGAATGATGAAAAGAAATCAAAAGTCCTTCGGCCTAAAAAATCGAAAATTTAAAACTGACCAAATTTTATTCACAAAGTAAAATAAACATATTTGATAATGAACGTGTCACTCTCTGATTGTGGGGCGTGCAGGTGCAAACAGACGCGATGAGTAAACAAATTTACGCGAACAAAACAGATGACTGGCAGTGTAATCGCTTAGTCATAGCTAATACAAATTCCAAAGATGCCAGAGAATTTTGCCTTACTGTCGAAAATGTAGAGAAAATAAATATGGTAGAAATAGAAACTACATTGCCGTGTGGTCTCTAAATGAAGACTCCTGCAGATTTTTGTAACGCTCAGAATTAACAAATGTTTGAAGTAAATAATAGGTATTAACACATTTGGTAAAATTCCATGAAATATTGCAACATTTTTAATTCTTCTGAAACATGAACAACGGCATTGTTCCGGAGATTAATAACACAATTTGCATGCTGATTCTGAAGCTGATCTCCTTACAAAAAGTACTGTCAAAAGAGGTGGTGACTAAGTCTAAAACAGTAACAAACGGACAGATTAAAGTCTTCAGTAAATGGGTAGCTTCCAGATTTTTGGGGCTAACCCTGGAATTTCCAAGAGGGATAAAATTCAAGTCAACGGTTGGCGTTAGCATCAAGCATTGAAAAAAATGTTACGGTTAACGTCTATAATAAATGTTCGCAGTTCCTACACCTGCAAAAAAAATTAAAAACTGCTAAGCGTTAATAACTTACGTTTGCAGTTGTGATTAAACATTCTATTAATTTTCTTTATCCTGGCTAGAAAGAAGAGCGTTTTTACGAATCCATACGAACACTCGTTTCATCATTCCTAATGTTCATAACAATTGAATGGGATTGGTTGTTATCGCTCCGTCCATGATCTTTTTTACCAAGCACAAAAATATGGTAATCTTGCCCGCCAAAATTATGTTATAATAATAAAAATAATAGTCATAATGTAGTTGCAGGAGTTGAAGTTTGTAGAAATTTGATAGTCATAGTGCAATTTCCAACAAAAATGTATTGCAGTTAAACGAGTTTCGTCCTTTCATAATTACTTCAAATAATAAGAAAAATATTAAAATTCAGTATAAAAAATTGACGTGAAAATTAGCCAATGCGATCTTAAATTATAACATTCAAATTATAATATTTTTAATTAAAATGTTGAAGTGTCGTCCATAGAATGGTGTAACATGAAGGGGGTATATTAAGAAATTCCATACATTTCTACATTAGAAAACTTATGAATTAATTTCCAAATAGTGAGGTAAAAGTCCAATTTTAATAACTGAATATTCTTCAAATACTGTGGAATATATTATACGAGCGGATGTAATGCAAATTCAGTGGAAATTTGGAAGTGGAAATTTCTTACTTCAAATTAAGACTTTTCTGAAGATGCCATCACTCCTCACAAACAGGTTTTCGAACTCGCCCTCATTATTGAACTTCTTTCGGATTTAACCGAGTGATCCGCTCTTTGTCAATTGCCCTGCCGTTCACTCGCCCGGAATGACAGCGCGCGCGCGGCCCGCGCACGCCCCCTTCGGAAACTCCTCTCCCTCAATTCCTGCTGTAAGGCGCGCCAAATGGGGGCAAGCTTCCTTAATGGAAACGGTAAAGAGCACCATACACCTGTCGCTCATATTAAATCTCCCTAACTTCATATTTTAATTGTAACTGAAATTTATTAATTGTGTCGAGATCTTTCTAAACAAGAGGACAGTTTAAACCAATCATTTTCCATATCACCATCATTATTTATCATAATTTGTAAGACACTGTGGTGATTCTCATTGCTGACATTCAATGGAAGAAGCATATGTTCAAAGGAAGACAGAACTGCAGAAAATAATAAATATACCATCGTAAGTCAATTGATTAATTGATGAATCATGTTCATTCCCCGAGAAAGCATTAATTGTTAATCCAGGGAAACTTAAGTACACTTAAATAATTAGTAATAATTAAAAAATGGCATTACATTATCAAATTATTAGGGAATAAAACACATATAAATCAAACTTCACAAAAAAATGTGTAGAAATGTATCTGAATAAACATTTACAGGTGGTGACAACTGTGCCCAGGTGATCAAACATAAAATATTTAATGAGCGATGCAATTTTGATAAGGCAATTACTTAACTCGGGTAGGTTGGAATGTAACAAATCCTTCTCTCTCTTACCTCAGTCTAGTTGTACTGGAATCGAATAATGTCATTCTAAAGTCTGAAAGCTTCCCCTTTTCACTAAGTGCAGTGAGAAGTTGTTCTGATATATCAGAATGGAAGTACACATCATTATCTCGAAAAACAAGACGATTTCCAGCAGCAACAGCAGCAGCAGCAGTTTGGGTGAGTTCAGTTTCAGATTCTCCTTCTGCAGTTGATGTACTTGCATTCACTGGAGAGGTCTCACACAAAGCTTCCAAATTTTCACAAATAAAGTCAACACATGCTTCTTGAAGAGAACTGGGAGAATCGTACATTTTCACATATATTCTGTCTCGCACGTCAATTGCAATTCATTTATGATTTCATACAAAGATCAATGTATTGTAGAGATCGATAATATTTTCATTTTACAAAATAAATATCATTCAATATTATCTTACATGATATTGGAAATAATAAATAATAAATGATTTTAAAAAAATGGAAACAAACTATCAACAAATAAAGATGAATATGTATATTAAAAATTTCTGTATATTTCTTGCAGGTGTCAGAGAGAAAAACAAAACTGATACTACAAAAGATATATGAACTTTCAGTTCTTTATAAAATTGCCTCAAAACTGCAAATAATTAATCAATACTAAAATATTAGTAACATAAAATATAGACAATAAAATTAATTATAAGGTCAATATTATAATATTATGAACTCTCAGAGAGAACATATGTATTCATTGTATTAAGAATGTAACACAGGCACATTTGCAAAACAATAACAATAACGAATAGCGGTATTAAAAATTTTATATTATACAGAACGCTGATTTATGAAGGCATGTTGACGAGCGATATTCGTAAAACTCGCATTCATGAATTCAGTAAGATAAATTTCCATACGTTTGCAGGATGGGGTGGGTAGAAGGGCCTAACAAGTATTCGAGAACTTTACACGAAATCACTAAAACACGTCATTCAGTAAGCCAAATGTAATCATCCGCACTATTCTACTTTCTAAAATTTCACAACATATTGCACTACTACTGTCTACCACTTCCTAGAACCATTGAAACAGCTGCCATGTTAATATGGTTAATATAAGGCAGCGGCAGCAATATGTCGCTACGACTACAGTCAAGTCCTCGAAATACGTCGAGAAGCATTCGAAACGATCGGAGCGCTTCGGTGTCGTTTTACCACGTTTGAAAACAGGAGACGGTGTCTCGTTTCAGGCGCTTAGCTTAAACTGCTAGGAGCGCCAGTCCAACTAATGCCCACAAACGTATCAAATCCTTGCCCAGAAAGTAGACGATATGAATATCGTCGAATTTATTTTGGTATACACACCAAAGATAAGAATGAGGTCAGAGCCAAAATAGAACAAATTCTAAAATACATTGTTCACTATTTTTATCTACTTAGATATATAACTACACTACTACTACTACTACTACTACTACTACTACTACTACTACTACAAACCACTACCACTACTACCACCACTACTACCACTACTATTACCACCACTACTACCACTACCACCACTACCACTACCACTCCTACCACTACCACTACTACTACCACTAGTACTACTACTACTAGTACTACTAGTAGTACTACTACCACTAATACTACTATTAGTTCTACTACCACTAGTACTACTATTAGTACTACTACTACTACTACTACTACTACTACTACTACTACTACTACTACTATTACCACCACCACCACTACTACTAGTATTGCTATTACTATGACTATTGATGATATTATTATTGATAATGATAATATTAAAATTAATTATATATAATTATATAAATTCAAATTTTGGTGTAATAATTACAAACATATTATTACCATAAATTTACATAACTATACTTTGGGAGCCTACATTATTAATGTATTTCCACATTACGAAATTATAAAGTCAAAAAATTAAATTTTTTACAGTTAACTTTTCCTTAATAAATACTCAATACTCAAATTAGAGAATGAGAAATTTAGATATGTAAATTGAAAGGACAAGCAGAAAAAAGGCATTTAAAAAAAGGGTAGAATTTTCATTAAAGTTCATTTAAGTCTGAGAAACATGAAGGCGAGAAGATTCAATACAGATACAATCTATATGAATACTGTTCCAGAAACCAATTTAATAGTATACACAACATTTTCTAATAGGAAAACAAATCGCATGCTTCTTAAAATTTTTCAGAAGGGGATTGATTTCAGCAACTAATAATGGAAAATACCCAAACATGGAGGGCTGAAGATAGTTTTATCCATAGAAGGTCATATTTTAAGTGAGAAAGTAAATAACTATGCAGCTATTTGATTTTCAAATTGGTGCAACCAAAAATGAAATAAGTAGTTAAAGAAGTATGTAAAATTCAGATTTCTTGAACTGAATCATTACATTCAGTGTAAAATGAAATCTCTTGCCACATTCTAATTCACCTTAATTATTAATAATACAGAGTATCTAGAAATCTAAATTATAGAGTTAATAATATTTTAAAATTGTAAATCGTCATGAATTTTGTTAAAAAATGAAATTGGTTTTTGAAAATTAATAAAAGGAAATTTATCATAAAGAGATAAGCTGAAAATAGTATTTTGGTTGAAGCAATATCATTAATCAATTGTCTTCATCAATCAACATTCACAAAATATACATCTTCTTTGATCATCACATTTCCGATTACAATAGTTTAAAGACAAACAAGATTCTTTATCTTATGCCAAAATTGAAAAAAGGTAATGAAATACAAGGAGAAGAACTTATTTTACACTATTCTAATAAACATTCATAATTGTTTGATTATTTGCATAATGTAGTTAAATTGAATTTATTTACAGAAGTACAGAAAAAATCTTCAGACAACATAATCTTGGGAAGAAAGTATTACACCAAATTTTCATTTGATTTCAATTGTTTTTCATCTGAATTTTGGTTTCGAGTTGTTTGGATTGTTTCAAAAACCGAATCCAGTTAAGAACTCACATTTCTTTACAAGATTAAATAATCACTTTTAATTTACAAAGGAACATATTCTCAGACATCATTAAATGGCACCTTTTGCATTCTTGCCACACACAAAGATTTTCAAATACTTTTCTACCACACGATATTGAATTTACTTAATTATCAATCCTTAAAAATATTTCTAAATTTTTCACTTCAGAAAATAAAAATACTGTTGCTTCATTTTCATACGAGCGATTAATTTTAACTTGTGGAGCTAAAACAGCATATACTTTCTGGTATTAATTGTAACGGCTACACAATATTAAATTACTATTTGAACCTACAGAGGTGTTCCAACCCAAGAAACATTAATTTTCTCCGCGCCGAAATTCGATTTTAGGATTACGGAGTTAACTCTTTACGCGTTTTACCGCTACACCACGCGGTCGCTCGGCTGTACTTGCTTCACTGAATCTTAAAAATCTAATGGTTTCTCCCGTTACTTTTAACTTGCACAATTTTAGCAAATTCAGAGAATACATCGAAAATGTGATAGGCTCTATTTTAAACCGTCCTTTCGCCTATCTATTAAAGAAAAAAAGGAGCGAATGAGAATTTTTTTTAACTATGTAAACTTCAAGCAGAAATTACGCAACAAATACTCGTTTTTCAAAAGTTGTACATGATTCATTTTAAAGATATTATTTTATTGGAAACGATTTCATTTTACTTATTATTTACGTATTTAACGCCAAAAACAGTTAAAAACGGTGGGTGACGTACTACGGGGAAAAGCGTATTCAGAGCATGTTTTCTTAATTTCTGGGATACCTACCCCAACTCGTACACATTTTTTGCAAATATTGATAAATATTCCCATCCATGTAATAAAACTATTTGCAAAGGAAAATCAGCTATTATCCCTCATTGTGCCCTTCGTGAAGGAGTCGACTTACTGCCTCGAAATCATGGAGAACGATAATTTGAATATTTACGATTATATTTCCCACGGAACTCTAGAAAACGTACACAGAGAGTGTAGTTGCATTTATGTTCAGTGGCAAAACAAGGGGCCATCTCAGTATTCGCTCAAGGGATCTGAGAATCTGGACAAGAAACCTGATTGAGATGGTGACATCTCATGGAATCATTGACCCTGGTGCTGATTGTATAAAAACAGTTTTACAACAAGACAGACTTTAGTTGGCACTTAAACTTGTGTATTGATTGATATCGTTTAATGACATCTGACAATGTGTGGTAAAATAATGTACATATGTTGTATGTGATTTTTCTTGTAATGAGCTGTTGATACTGACACCTGAAGAATACGATTGCTATCTCAAGTAATGTAGGCATTTGTATTCTTTGAAAAAATGTTCCCATCCTTGAGAAAGTCATTTTTTACTAAAACCGCTGATTTGTAAATGAAGAGGCAATGGTAGAATTCGTAACCAGTGGCGATTTCAGTGAGTCTGACTAGGGAGGGCACAGGAGTGGTGGATCCAGGGGGGGGGACAGTCTTCCCCACAAAAGTCTCGAGTTTCCGTTTATTACCTTCCTTCATTTCATAAAATTGATTTAAATATTTATTTGTTAGAATTATGTAATTATTTAAACAATAATATTGTATAACATCATATATACGTAACAAAAACAATATACTATATAATAACAAATATGTTTATTATGGAACAAAAATATATGATGCCCCTCCCCAAAATGATCGGCTGGTTCCACTCAAGGCACAGGACATTCAGGACATTAAAATATATAATTGAAGCCACATGCAATCAATCAACATACCTGACGTGTACTACTTTTGTATAGTAGTTCAATCTTCCTATTTTTCGCACGAGCAAGGATTTCGATCACTTGAGAGTTGAAGTCCCGAATACCATGCACCATTCTCTTTTTATCGAAAGCATAGCTAATGCATTTAGTCTGTCACTGCCCAATGTTTTCATCCGTTTGAAAGTGGAGAAACATCTTTCGTTCGCAATTGTGGACATGGGTGTGGTAACAATAATTTTTAAAGATACACACACTCAGAAAAATTACATGACATATTATTCTCCAAGAAAAATTGGAGTAACGTAAGAGCACCAAAAGTACCATGCATGTCTGTCCGAGAATATATCATTTCCAATTCTGTTCTAAGTTTGGTCAATTAACTTTTGTGTATTGTCTCATAGTTGTTTGAAACACACTTTCTGGAAATTTCACAGAATATTGTGAACATTTTTCAATTATCAATAATTTCGCAACACTTAGATGATCAGAGAAATCGAACCTGTGTTTGGTGTTAACAATAACATCACGTATTTCAAGAGCGGCGACACGATTACTTCTAACCTCCCTGAGATCAACACATTGTCTCGTATCATCGGTTCGTTTAAAGAAGCTTGGTCGTCTTACACATTACACGAAAAGTGGTCGATGAAGGTTCTAATTTTCACAGCATCGATGTTTCTTTGTTGAACAGAATCAAAAAGAAATGTCACGTGAGGCTTAATTTTACTGCAGAAAGTAAGTCAAAATACAAAATCTGTATATTTCAAGGTTCAGTAAAATTAATACATTTTTGGCAAATTTTGAAAATTGCATCCAGTATATCGTTTTGAATTGTATTTGAAATTCCTTTAAACGATTTTGCATTTTCCAAATTATTTTTAAAATGTTATCAAGAGTTGATGTATAATCTGTTAAACCTTTAAAGGGATATTCGATTCTTCACTTTCGTTATGACCACGCAAAGCTAATTCAAACTCGCCGCAAATTTTTAGTGCACCAATTATGCGACTTAAAATGTACCTATTTAAATCTACAAGTTCATTATATTCACGTATAGAAATCCTATATGCATTATCCAATTGCTGGTTAATACTACGTAATTTTCCCCAGAACCTTGAAGTTCATTTCATTGTTTCGGTGGGTTTTCGAGAGAGCATGTTTTTTACATTTCCCATGTAAATGCTTGTTATCTTTAATGCCACTCTTAGTCCGCGTTTAGTCGCGCCCGAACAGAAGACAAGGGAAATCTGCAAATCCACTCTCATTTCTCATACACTGATCTATTAAATTTTCTACTATACGATCTATTTTTTATCACTGAACACATGATTGCTGCACAAGTCTGATTTAGGTGGGCCTAATTTTTTTGCTAAAATTCTGTCTTCATAATTTAAATTTCTGTTTCGTAAAAACCTTACTTCATTCATGTTGTTTGGCACTCGAAAAAAGAAAGTATTTTAACACATCTCTTGGGGCCTTTCCGAATGGACACTGCCGCGCTTGTCTACGGCAGAACTGGCGGCGCGGTTACTCAGAATTTGTGACCTGTGCGTTTCATATGCTTGCATTATTCTCTCTCAAACCCCTCCGTTCTACGAAGACAGACGCCGACAAACGACGAGGCAGTCGACACGGGCTTCCCGTGGCCAAAGTCCTGTTGCCAGGTCTTATACAGATGTCTTTACTGAATCCGTTCATTTCCTCAGAGCAAAAATAAAAACAGCGCGCTCATATTCAAGTTGCAATAGTTCATATAGCAATGTAAAGAATAAAAAAAATACTATTAATTACTTGGGGGCACGTGACCATGTGACCTTACGACAGAGCCGCCTCTGCATTAAGGTCATGTACATTTTATGAAACTTTTAGTAGTTTTCGCGCAATATTACGTGCAATATGTGCAATTTTAAAAAAATACAAAAACAAGATTTTCCCCAAAACGGCTGAAATATTTTCTTTAAACTTTTGTTTGGGATAGCGCTAAATGTACTCTATAAGATGACACAAAGGCCCTATTGCTCTATTTTTTTTTCTTCAAAAATTACAAAAATATATTTTTTTGACTTGCCTCTCAAGTTAATATTTATATTAGCGACAATTTGTTCACATTATTGTATTTATGAGTATATGTATTTATTTGTACATGACTACGTGAGTATATGTTTAAATAATGTCATATAAAGTTTTCCGGAAACTCTTCCGGTTTCTATTAAAACTAACTTAAAACTCCGCATTTTCAGAAACGCTCAAACGCCGTTTTCTCAAAAACAGCTCCAATTTTTTCTTCAAACATTTCAAACCGATAGTGGCAATTGCACTCTTTAATATGACACGTTGATTTTGGTGTACATTTTTGTTTTTTTAAAAATTACACAAATGTAAATTGTTTGAAAGATCTCCTTGCAGAAAGTCAAATAGTTGGCTTGCGTTCGCGTGGGCTTACCATATAAATGAAAATCAAACATGTACGACACACTACTCAGAGTCCAAGGTACATTTTTGGCTCGAGGGAAAATATTTTCAGGTCTTTTTCTTTCTTCAAACTTTAGGGTCATGCAAGGTAAAATATGCGAGATTTGTTCATATGGACTACTATAGACGAAAATTCAAAATCCTCCGAAAAAATACCATACCCGATTCAAACTTTATGGCTAATTTTATGCTGGAGGTAAAAACGTTCCGACCTCTATACTGAATAATGTTATCTGGCCGTTTGCAAAAAGAGCAAATGCTAGACCTGTACCAATGCTGAAACTGAAATGTTAATTCTGCATTCTAATGAGTGTGACTTAATTATATCATTGAAAAAGGAAGAAGCCACTGCGACCATGATATTAATTAGGATTAAATTTTAGAGCTCCTTTTATAGGAACTATCATCATTAAACATTTCGAAGGGGATCAATAGTGATCTAGGGGTCGAATGAAGATCAATAGCCAAATATGAACAGGTGACTGATCAGTGTAATCATTTTATTACAAACAATATTGGCTAACTTGGTAATAATTGTTGTCTGACCTTAACCAACAAAACGTTGTGACTGTGGCGGGGTTCAACGAAAGGTTCGGGTCCAAAAGTTAGTCGCCGACGCTCGTCAGGTCACGGGAACCGCTGGTCTGGTGACCTCTACCTGTGGCGTCTCCCTTGCGATCGAGACAAGAATCGCAATCCCACACAGATTTGAGGTAAGCTCGAATCAGGGCGGGTTTATTTATGAGGGTTGCTTCGCTAGGGAAATGCAAAGAGGCTTACCTAGTTTTGAAATGACATCATGGAATGTAGTCCAAGCACATTCATTAGCACATAAAAGAAGTCCGCTAGGCGCGCGGACGCCGCAAAGTTACAGGGTAGTTGAATTGCTGTTGCCAAGTTGCGCGTCGATCGGAAGGCATTGCAATAGGTCGGCGCCTATGAGGGTCCCATGAGGCAATTCTCGGCTGAGATGGCCTCATGGGACGACATACAGCCGAAGGCCGGCCGATAGCGCGAACCCCGCACCGTGTCGAAAGGCTGTACTCAGCCGCCCTCGCCACCGACGCCGTTCGTTCACAGTGGCGCGGCGCCGCGAACAACCGGAATCAGTAGTTTAGGTTCCACGGCTACTGTTCGAATCCCGGCGCGTTTGGAGTTGCACACGCCGATCTCTCGCATACGTCTGTCCGTCTCTCCACCACTCACTCCAGTCGTCACTCACACTCCCGTATGCTTCTCCTATCCGCACATGCTCGTCACCGGACACCTACCGGGCACCTCTGACTCCACCCGCTCCCATACAGTTCTCTCAGCAACACGTCCGAGCCCGCTCGCTCCCGTGGGCCTCTCTGACCAACATGTCTGCTTCCACTCGCTCCCCATGTTTCTGTTCGTCCGCCTCTCCGGGCTACAGGTCTGCACACGCCTCCACCCCCCTCGTCACGTATTCAGTCTACGGTCTGATTTGGTCTCTGTCGAGTGAAGCCGTCGTGATTCGCCGTTTGGTCACGTCCAAGGTGAATGCCGGATTTTCTCTACTTGGGCGTCATAAGTCTTGCATCGGCTTGCGCGGTTCCCGTGTCCGTTTATATTGTCCCATGTACTTTGTCACTGTCACAGATGGGGAAGTCTCTTCCCATATTTCGTCTATGACGCAGTCGGTACTTCCCCTTGGCATGGCGAATGCAGTTTTGTGCGAATACCCTGTTTGGTTGTTTCGTCACAACATATAATAATCAATTACAAATTCGCTTCTCTTTGTACGTATCCGTCGTTCATTTTGACGAGTTAGGATATTTAGAAAACTCCAGAAATTATAACTAAGAATTCATAGCGATACTCTACCGCACAAGAAGATACTCACTGCAACACAGTTTGGAGAAATAAAATGGTCAGTTCTTAAAACAACACTAATTTCGTAACCATTGCACTACCACGCGGATTGTTAACCCAGCTACTCAAAAGCGGCAGAGCCTTCGATTATTGAAAATCGAGATATTTAAGAGAATATTGGTAGATAACACAATAAGGATAACATAAAATTGTTATCCTTAAGGCATTTATATGCAATTCTTTGTTTTATAATTAAGGATGCAGCATTTTAGAGAGAAAACGTAAGGGGATTTAATGAAGCAAACAATTTCCCCTAAACGGAATCGGCGAAAGAAAACATTTGGGGATTCATACTCTACAACTTTGATTCTGAACATTTTGTGTTAAATTCACTTATTCATAGATATTAAACGTTTCATAGACAGGAAATGACTGTTTTGAGAAAAGTATGAAAAATTGACGTTTTTGCAAGTAGCGTTTCTCCAAGTCTCTTTTGCCAAACTACGCCAAACTACGAAATGTTACTCATTCGGCGCGTAATAAACTAAATACTCAGAATACTCTTTTCCTCTCTTTTGATTAAACGCCTAGTTTCTACTCAGAATATTCTTTCCCTCTCTTTAGATCAAACGCCTGGTTTCGGAGGAATTTGATAAAAGAAAAAAAATATGAGATTTTTTCTATCATAACTGCTGACACTTATCTCGGAAATCGGGGCACATTCAGATTACCCATAATCGAGTTAAAAACCTACCTGAGTGATTGAACCAGTTTCCAATAACCCGTCAAATTTTAGAAGGCAGAATTCTAATTTGCTTGTCCGATTTCGTATTTTAATATTATACCAAAATTACACAACGTGGTCCTATTGCAACTGTATGTTATTCATTTTAATTTCTAAAACCATGAATTTATGAACAATTACGCCGAAAAATGTCTTCCTAGAGAATAAAAATAGCATTGTATTTCAATAGTCTTTTATTTTTTCTGAACATCCGTGTTTTCGTTTACATTTACCCGAAAAATGTATGTTACTTATGGCACTTTGAACAACACTGAATTTTCTAAAATAGAGGCCGGAATATTTTTATTTAGGGCTTAAAATTTGTCTTAAATGTTGGGTAGGGTAGGGTTTCAATTTTTTTGAGTTTCTTGAGTTTTCGTATATTCTCATGTGAAAGTATGCCATTTGTTTTTCTATGTTCAGCCCTGATTTCTGGAAAATATGGGCATTATTTACACAGAGCCTTCAAAGCCCTCATTTTCATTGACCTCCAATGATATGAAGTTATATTTTCCGAGTGGGCGCTGCTGGCTTCAGTCTAAAGTTAGCAGCACCCACAATTTTGGCAAATCCTGTAGAACCTAAACTTCCGAACTAGGGCACCTTTTGCGCTTTCCCTAAAATAGTAGCATCAAAAATGAAAATATCCGGTTGAAACTCCCAAAACCCTGAGTTCGTTCAGATCGGTCGAGGAATATCAATTTTGGAGTAAATCTGCTGAACGGTTTAGGCGCTGGCGTTGACAACAGACGGGCAGAAAGACGGACGGACAGACGTTTTGCCGTCAATCGATTTTCCTTTATCAAGGATCCACAAAACATGGATTCAGGTTGCACCACGTGTTCCAAGAAGTAATTCATCATATATATGCGCAGGATTTATCCATTTTTCGTTACCAGGGTCCCGCAATAAGAGTGTTTCTGCCGAAAATTCTACGTTTTTCGGCTTACGATTACATAATTTTCTCTTCTTACGAAGTAAGTGCAAGAAAAAATTGACTCGTTTTCGAGAAAATAGTTGTTAAAAATTGTTTCAAAATCGTCTGTCTGATCCCAAATTTCGCAAAAGCTACTCGCATTTTCGAAAAATTGATCATGACATCGGAAGTTTAGGGACTAAAAATCGTATTTTAGGCGCCTGGCACTGAAATGCACTGAAAGACACTGAAATGTCAAGAATAAGGAGGGAAAAGGCACTGTCATAAATTACATACACAAAAAAATCAAAAATTGTCATTTTTGTTTATATTATTTTGTTAACTTAAATGCACAAAACAAGTACGTACAGTTTAATGTAAAACAAGATTCACATATTTATAACACTTTGACATTTTATTTTTATTATAGTTTGCATTGCAATATAGAAAGGGCACTAGGAAAGTTTTGCAATACGACGCAACCGTAAGTCACAGGAGGCTGCTTGTCGCAGGGTGCAGAGACATGTTTATACTTGCACAGTAGCCGCTGTGCCGCGTCTGCGGGTTCAGTTCTTCGGTGACAGTGGCAGAGGGTTTAATAAAAAATACAAATGTGGCGCTAGTGACCTATAAGTTGATAGACATGTTGGCAATAGTGATCCAATTGTCTCCTAGTTGCCATCATTGTGAAGAAATACAAACTCCGACGCAGGAACAGAGTAAAAATGGCTGCCCCACTAGCAACGTGCATCAGAGAGGAACAGCGTTCTGTGGTTCAGTTTTGCGAAGTGAAGGAGTGAAACTTATTCACATTCTTCGACGAATGAAGTTTCAGTATGATGACTCCTGCTTGTCACAGCAGCAAGTGTACGAATGGTGTCGGAAGTTCGCAAATGGTGTGACATCCGTGGCCGACGCTCTGCGCCCAGGCCAGGCACATCGCGTTGTGATTCCAGAGACTATTGCAGCCGTTGAAGCAATCGTGATGGACAACCGTCGAGAGACAATAAACGACATTGCAAAAGCTGTACCTAATAGTCATGGTTCAGCACGTCACATTGTGCATGATATGCTCCAATTTCAAAAGGTCTGCAAGATGGGTGCCCCGAGAACTGACCTCGGAATTGTAACGGCGATTCCATCAAAACGAAACGACGTGGAATGCTATCGGCTGGTGTTCTGCTGCAACACGACAATGCACGTGCAACTGTTGCGAAATAACAGATCTGAGATTTGAATGTCTGTCACGTCCACCTACCTCGCCCGATCTTGCCCCGAGCAGTGTCCACATCTTTGGGCCACCCAAAGAAGCGATGGACGGCAAGAAGTTCCTTAAGGATGATGAGGTACGCCACGCGGCGCACGAGTAGTTGCGCCGTCTCCCAAAAATATTTTGTCTACGGGAATTCAGACACGGAAATGCTGGCAGACGCATTGGGCGTGGGGCAGTTTATGTCGAAAAGTGGTCCAGTTGTGTACCATGTGTGTTCAATAAATAATATTTTAAAAAATAATTACGGTTTTCATTTGAATCGCCCTTGTATAAAAAAGTATTTATGCCAAAAAGGTAATTACACTTAAAAAATCAAAAATAATCGTTATCAAATTTCGTCATATGTCATTATTTGTCATTATTCGTGCACATAAGTATTACCAGCATTTCAATAAGTTCGCTAGAATAAAATAGGCATTTCCCTAAACATTCGATGTCTAATCATAACCTTATTTGAAGACCTATTTGAAATGAACGGATTTCATTATGAAACTGGTGGTGCTAAACAGCACATACTTTCTCACATTATTTCTAAATTGTCAATATTCGAAAATTCAGAGAGTTCAATGACAATGAGATCCGGGCCATTCTTTTAAGCGTCACTTCTTCCATCAATGGAAAAATTAGTGGTACTAAAAAGCTTTCTCGCGATATAGTTAATGGTTATCTAATATTATAATATAACAATATATATCTTCAGCTACCATTTAAAAAATTCTTAAACAAACAAAGCGCTAAAAATAGTATTTTTTAAAAAAAATCAAACGTTTAAACAAAAACAGCTTTATGCCATTAAATTCAATGCATTCACGTTCTACATAAATGTATTCCGTATTTTAGCCGTAAATAAAATTATTAGTTTTTACTTATTAACGCGAACCAATGGCGCATTCTGTTATCATGTGTGGCGTTGAAGCAAGCAACAATGGTCACTGATTCGTATGGCATACACATTTTGCAAATCAGCATTCTTGATACCGCTAGCAACAAATTAATAGAAAAATATAATCATTAAATAAATTGTTATATTCATCAGAACCACTCGTTTTTACACGAATCACTCATTCCCGCACCTTAGCTTGCAAAGCGAAACGATCCATTTGTTTTCACATTTAACTCAATTAAATGACGCAATTTAAAATAGATTTAGTATTTAATACTCTTTCTTTTCAAGATTCGAATGACTACCTCCAAGCAATTTTCAAATTCCATTTCCATTGGTGTGATACCGCCTCAAACGAAGCGCGCGAAATTCGAATTTACCACTGGCTTGTTAGCTGTGTCGGATTCAGTCGCTGTCTGGAGGAGAATTCTAGCGGGCGGCTGCTCTGATCGGTAGTTTTCCGTGTTTTCTCTCATCAATATCAGGCGAATGCCAGAGCAGTACCCTAACAAACGGGCCACTAACCGCGCGCGATCTCACCTTCCTCTTCCTTGTCATATCCTCACCCCTTACACACACACACACACACACGTACACTAACATACACTGCATTACCACACATGCCGGGAGAATGGTCGGGAGCTTAAAGCTTGTCCCGGCAGGGGTGGTGCCCCGCCGGTGGGAGATACCTGGTTAAGGAAAACCCCGCTAGCCGACGGTATGTCGGCGCTTGATACAGCGGGGGAAAGACCACTGCCACCTTCTGAGCAAATACATGCACTACACTTACGGTACTAATGACCCTTCTAGTTGACGTGCCCGGAATCACTCAACAATCAATAAATCAATGGAATTTACCATTTCGATTTTTGTCAAACTTTCGAAAATACAGAAAATGGGACCAGCACCACTCTCTCTACCGTTCTTTGCTACATACGTGAAAAAATGTAAAGAAAAATAGAGCCGTTTCTGAGAAAATAACTGCTTAAATTTAAAAATTGCCTATATTTGACGCCGAATTATTGAAAAAAACTGATACTTCCGAAAAACTGAACATGACCTTAGGTGAAGATCTGATTTTGATGAGCAGATTTCATTAAGAAAGAAATGTATCTTCGTACTTGTTGTAAGACGCCGAAAAAAAACTTTGAAAATTTGCAAATTTCGAAAAAATTAGGGATTTCAAAGAACATGAACCTACACAAATCTCTTAAGCGTCCTTTACGCTATCCAAAATCAAAATTTAGTTTAAAAAAAATTGTGCCGTTTTTTAGGATTAAATTTCTTAAAGAATTAAAAATTGCCTATATTTCACGCAAAATTACACGAAAAGTATTCAAATTTCAGAAAATTGAACAGGACCTTATTTCAAATATATATATTATTATTATTATTGGCGTATAGGCCATTGCTGACCACGCTACACACGATTAACGTGCGTGTAATTCTTCCAGGATCAGCTTTTTTTTTCTGCTGTATCCTTGGATTACGACAAGGTTGTTACGCCTTGAAGTGTGAATCATGAGATGATAGGAATGGATTAGGAGGTGATAGGATATTGGTGAAAGGTGATAGGTGATCGTGGACATTTGGAACCACCCCAGCATTCGCCTTTATGACCGAGGGAAACCACGAAAACCCCGGTCAGGATGGCCGGCCCGGGAATCGAACCCGGACCTCCCGATTACGAAGTCAGTGCGCTACGCACTGAGCCACTTCGCTCATTAATTATATATATATATATATATATATATATATATATATATATATATATATATATATATATATATATATATATATATATATATATATATATATATATATATATATATATATATATATATATATATATATATATATATATATATATATATATGTCTCAGTGTTCAAGTTACTAGTAATTGTAAGAATTTGTGCATCGTGGTCACTGTAACCTAGAACATTCGTAATTAATTCATATCTAGTTCTGGATTTGTTAATTATAATTTGTTGTATTGTTTTTTGTGATTTAAATATATGCCGTATAGGTGCATTCAGTGTAATTCTAAATTAAAAGAATGAAGTAAATTGAGTAGCTGCTCTTTATCGTGAGATTCACCCAGAAAATCAATAATGAAATCTCATCGACCAATAATGGGTTTCAAAGAGGATTACTAATTTTGTTCAGACTTTTTTCTAGTTTTACTAAGAAACTGAAATAATCTGAAATTCGCTTTGTAGAAGGTCTGTGTGTGCAAAGAGAGAGAATTTTGAGCGTAGTAAGATGCACGACTTATTTCAAAAATATTTTTAATTGCATGTAAATTGAATTTTGTCAAGAAAGTAGAATCAATATCATTTCTTATGTAAATACACGAAACTCAGTAGGCAGCGCCCTTATTCGATTCCCTCACTCTACAATATGATCCTGCAAGAGAAAAATGTTGGGATTTGAAGTGTGTTTAGATCATTATGAGCCGGAAAACGTCCAATTTTCAGCTGAAATCTTTTATGCCGGGCCCTGAAAACGTAACAAATCCTGTTGCAATATATAGTAAATTACCTCCTCTAACACGCAATGGAGCGTGGATCCATGTTTGTGAGTCAGTGTTTCCGAAAAATCGATTAACGGCAAAATGTCTGTCTGACCGTCCATTCGATGTCTGTGAATAACACTAGGGCCTAAACCGTCCACCAGATTTTCTCCATAATTGATATTCCCTGATCGATCTGAACAAACTTGAGGCTTTGGGAGTTTCAAACGGATATTTTGATTTTTTAGGGTTCTTTACATGAAGCATCAAGAACATTTTCAAAATTTTCTCAATTTCTGAATAGCGTAAAAGAGGCTTAAGAGGTGCAGGTCTCATATTTGTTAAAATCTCGTATTTTTAAAAATTGCAAAAGTTCATTTTTTGGGGAGGCGTCTTTGTACAACTATAATATTGATAGTGCTTTATCGTTCGAGGGTGCTAAAAACTCCCTATTGTTTCTTGAACAGTTTTCATTTGAGATAATTACATATGTACCCTCGAGACTTTCAGTACATTTCCTCTAATCTTCTATCTGCAAAATCCTTTCCTCATTATGTGATTGCAGACTGTCTGCCAATGCTTAAGCCTGTTTTAAGCCTATTTTACACGGTCATTTTTGCATCCTTTTTTCATCATTTTTCTGTACAGTAAATGGATGGAAAAAGGACGTTCGTTTCCACGCAGTATGTTTCGGTGCCGAAACTGGATGAGTGTTTTACACGGTCATTTCTGTCTTTGTACGTAATAATGAAGAAAATACTTCCTCCGGACGCCGCATACAGCGCTGAAGTTCAAACATTTGAACATCGCAACGAGTTAGAGATCATAGAGTGGCAATAGCACCGCCATCTTTGAAACAGTAGTCTCACTGTCCGCCATGTTTCAAGGTGTCAACCTTAGCGCGGGATTTCAAATTTTTTTCGCATGCAAAGTACTGACTAGTACAATCTTGCACCGTGCGTTCATTGAAATTGAATATAATTTAAATTGTTAATTAAATTATTTTATTTTTAAAATTAAACGTAAACAAAATTGAATTTATAAATCGATTAGAATAAAATATAATTATATCATAAAATAAGGACGTTCAAAACTCAATGGTCATGCACAAGTGAAAAAAAGTGAACACTCATTAATTTAATTTCTCTACATTTTTAATGAATAATTTCAGGTTCCTATTTGATTGGAGGAATTTGTGCTGTAGCAATTAACACACTGGAAACTACTCTTCTCACTGAAATAAAAATTGTAATTGGGGAATTATTTACATGGAAAGGTTTCACAAAAAAAATTTCAGGATATTATTAAAAAATTGGTCTAATAAAAGATAACCATTATAGTAAGTAAGGTAAAGTATGTTCAGAATGAAAATACACAAGTTTTCCATTGGTCTACATTAGGGTACTTTTATTGACCTTTAAATAAAATTAATTTTGTAAACATCTGTCTCATATTCTTTCCTTTTATCTCTGCAGATCTTTTTCTACAAACATAATGAATTCTGCATGTAAAATAATCCTTCAAAATTAATTTTACAAGAGATGCAAAATGAGAGATTTCATCTGCCCCTGTAGTTGTAAACATATGACCACAATCAAATAATGAGCAATCCGATAACATTGACATCACTTCAGTCTGAAATTTTAGCACTTTGTTCTTCTTATTTCTTTCTAAGATTACTTCATTTCTTCTGAAAACTTGTTCAGCAATCTTACAGATTTTTACCACTCCCTGTGAAGGATTCACAAGGGAATTATTGTCATCTTTCAATGCAATTAACTCTGATTTGCTCTCCCTTTTGTTTTGAAACAGAGCATCCAAACATTCAGCACATTTAATTTTTTTTGAAATGCCATGCACTGTACTCCCTGCAATATATTCGACAACATTTTCAACATAAAGACTGAGTGTCTGATACCCTGGATTGCAATAGTCGTGGTCATCTACTTGTATGCAAGTGCTTACATTTTCAGAAGTCTGATCCTCCTGAGTAAGCAAACAGACACCACAGATCAAAATTAAGTTAAAAAAGGACCTGTGGTTTCGTACTCGAGAACAATTAAGCAACTAAACTCACCGAAGAAAGGTAATCCAGTAGCAAGTAGATAAATACAGTTCAAAACACTCTGACACCTTAAAACATGGCGGCCGTATTTCACGAATATCACGCTAGGAGCGCTGAAATAAGGCTGTTTGCCTCTCTATGTATCTCTAACTCGTTGGAACATCGCATCTGTGGTAACAAATTAAGTTAGGTTAGGTCAGGACTGAGCTCGGATGCGACAATATTAGAATACAGTGCATAATTTATTTCTCTTTACATAACCACTTCACATTACAATTCAACACATCAGAACGCTCTCAGGCAACTACAAAATGATCATATCACTCCACACGCATAACAAACTAGAGAAACTTCCGTAAAGTGCCGCCAGGAGCGCGGTAGTCAAACTGGATGAAATCTGTACCGAAAAATTAAGCATGCGTCATTTTTTCGTACAAATTACATCCAGTCTGCCCTGTATCTTTTCTGTACCGGCGAAAAATGATCGTGTAAAACAGGCTTTACACGATCATTCTTTCACCATTTTTCGCCGGTACAGAAATGAAACAGGCCAGACTGGATGTAATTTGTACGAAAAAATGACGCATGCTTAATTTTTCGGTACAGATTTCATCCAGTTTGACTACCGCGCTCCTGGCGGCACTTTACGGAAGTTTCTCTAGTTTGTTATGCGTGTGGAGCGATATGATCATTTTGTAGTTGCCTGAGAGCGTTCTGATGTGTTGAATTGTAATGTGAAGTGGTTATGTAAAGAGAAATAAATTATGCACTGTATTCTAATATTGTCGCATCCGAGCTCAGTCCTGACCTAACCTAACTTAATTTGTTACCACAGATGCGATGTTCAAATGTTTGAACTTCAGCTCTGTATGCGGCGTCCGGAGGAAGTATTTTCTTCATTATTACGTACAAAGACAGAAATGACCGTGTAAAACACTCATCCAGTTTCGGCACCGAAAGATACTGCTAGAAACGAACGTCCTTTTTTCCATCCATTTACTGTACAGAAAAATGATGAAAAAAGGATGCAAAAATGACCGTGTAAAACAGACTTTAGAAATTATTTTTATCTTGCTGGTATCCCGCGCGCCGTCGTACAAGGTCTGTCCCAAAAGTAAGTTGAATGACCTTACGCCCCCGAAGCAAGCCACTAGCAAGGCGCGCCAAGTGACGTGAATGGTTGTGTGGGGTTTAGGGAAGCCAAGGACAAACACGTCAGTTGTCTGCAGGCTCTTCCACAGTGTGCATCGCTGCTAGTTTGAGCCCTTGTGTTAGTGACGCGTCGGAATTTTAAGATGCCACGTTTCAAGGACCAGCGTTACGCAATAAAATTTTGTGTTGCGCTCAAGAAAACGGGCGCTGAGACCGTTGCCATGCTAAGGGAAGCTTATGGCGATAGCACCATGTCCAACAATATAATTTACCGCTGGCACAAGATGTTTCGAGAAGGCAGAGAGGACGCCGAGGATGAAGACCGCTCTGGACGCCCGTCAACGTCACATTCCGATCAAAATGTGAAGAAAGTGAGGGGCATGCTGAACTCTAATCAACGCTTGAGTATTAGAATGCTGGCAGATGAGTGTAATATCCCTAAAAAGTACTGTGCATCGCATTGTTACCGCAGATTTGGGCATGCGGAAGATCTGTGCGAAGATGGTCCCCAAGGTGCTTTCCGATTAACAAAAGGCTGCTTGTGCAAGGATTTAGCGTGACCTCTTGGAGCAGTGTGAAAATGATCGGAATTTTTTGGATAATTTGATTATGGGTGACAAAACATGGGTTTTCGAGTATGACCCGGAGACAAAGTGCTGAGTGGCACACGCCAGCTTCCCCGCGCCCAAAAAGGCGAGAATGAGCAAGTCCCGAGTAAAGGCCATGCTCATCGTGGTTTTCGACAAAAGAGGCATTCTCCACTCAGAGTTTGTGCCACAACGACAAACAGTGAACAGTCATTTTTACTTGCAAGTCCTGAAAAGGCTCCAAAGCAGAGTGAAACGCGTCAGGAAGGAGATCGCCGACTTGGCGTCTTCACCATGACAACGCGCCGTCGCACACCTCTTTCATTATTAGAGAGTACTTAGCCAAACGCGGTGTGGCAACATTGCCCCAGCCGCCGTACAGCCCCGACTTGGCACCACTGGACTTCTTTTTGTTCCCGAGAATCAAGAAGGAACTCAAGGGCCACCATTTCGCGACTTTAGAAGCCGTCAAAGAAGCAACGACGAGGTGTTTAAAGGAGGTCTCCGTCGACGCCTTCCAGGGTGCGTTCAGCGACTGGGAAAAACGCTGGCGCAGGTGTTCCGAAGCGGAAGGAAGCTACTTTGAAGAATTTTAGTTACTTGTATATTTATCTGCAATAAATCTTTTTTCTTGGACTTATTCAACTTACTTTTGGGACAGACCTTGTACGTTAGACCCGCATTGACAAGAGCCGATCGACACGGCGCAACGCCCACGGAGCCCTTACGACAAGCTCCGTTTCCTGTGATGTATTCGAAGTAGGCACGATCAACTTCCAGGAGGATATAACATTACTGATATTTCGAGGAATAACCACACACAAGAATTGCAATTTGCAAACGGAACTTTGGATCGCTCTTGGTCTATTATTAAATAAATTCTAACAGAGTATAGCCGTGAGTGTAGATACATCAAATAGTACAATATTTACATTCAGAGCAAAACCAAGAAACAGAAGTTGCTATAAACAGAAGTAACAAGACAAGATTTAACATTTGTGCGAGGTATTTGGCCCGCAAAGCATCCAGGGAATGTGAAATGTGCTGGAAAACTGTAATTCACATCAAATCCATTGTTTGTTTGTAAAGATTGTGAAAAAAATTATTACTGAACTATATACATACATTTTCAAAGTAAAATTCACCATATATTAAAGCATATGTACTTATTTTACATTTTATGAAAGAAACAATTATGCCTTTATGCATTGATGGATTTTATAAATACATGTTAATAATTGTAAATAACAAAGTACTCTATAAATAAGGTTAAGAACGTAAGTCACATAAATACCGAGTTATATTTGTTTATGTTATAAGGCTGCGACGTTATAATGTTTCAACTATAGCTCTTTTGTAGTTCTGACACTTCTCTTGTCATGAGGCGCGTGTTTTTACCTAGGAGTAGCTCTGTCTCGTCCCTGGTGAGAAATGTGCCACGTTTTTTCTCGTCATTAGGAAAAACGGGTTGTCACAACAAGTGTGTGTATGTATATGTATGTATTTTACATATATCTATCTTATATATATATATATATATATATATATATATATATATATAGAGAGAGAGAGAGAGAGAGAGAGAGAGAGGGGGGGAGAAACGTCGCCAATTATCTTTTACTTTCTCGCTTAACTCGTAAGAAGAGAAAGTATTGTAAACGTGCTCCGAAAAAAGGCTATTTTTTGTCGAAAAATTATTATTTCCGGGCCCTAGTAACGAAAAAGTAGATAAATCCTGTTCCTAAATGTAGTAAATTATTTGCCACAATGAGTTGTGTAGTCAGAATCCATGTTTTGTGGTTCCATGACACCAAAGAATCGGTTGACGGCAGAACATATTTCTGTCCGTCTTCCCGTCTGTGGTCAACGCTCGCCAATACTGTTCAGCCGATTGTCCCAAAACTGATATTCCTCGAGTTTTTTAACGAACTCGTGGCACCTCTGAGTTTGTAACGGGCATTTTGATTTTTGAGGGTTCTGTACACAAACCCTCACCATTTTCAAAATATTTTCAAAAATTTCACAATTTTTTTTTAACTTTTCCGTTGAAATTGCTTATTTTTCGAAAATCCCACAAAAAATTTAAAACTTTTTCGTCTTCCTACAACTACAATATTCAAGGTAGACATTCGTTTCGTCTATGAAATCTGTTGTTTATACAGATCTTGAAATACAGTAATGTGCAATTTTTCGAAGATACGATGTATAGTTTTCGTTTAATTTTGCTTGAACTATAGGCAATTTTTAGACACTTTTTTCCTCAAAAATGTTCCAAATGTATTCTTCATTTTTTTCTCATATGTATCAATATACGGCAAAAAAAGTGGAGCTAGTCCCATTTTCGGTGAACTCTGTATTTTTGAAAATTACAAAAGTACAATATTGACGTTATAGCTTTTTGTCTTCATTACTTAAAAAATATTAGAGAGACTTTTCTACGTACGAATTTATACCTTTCTCAGTAAATGCGAAGCATTTTCAGATTCCCAACATGGATTTAGAAAATCAAAACCTACGGATATAACCATAGTTTCATTTTCTTAAAGATGTCGCTTCATCTGTGGATCAAAATTAAACACATATTGGAATATTATTAGATATTTCAAAACTTTTGTTGTCATTGATCATAACATTTTACTTTCAAAATTACTTTCGTATGGAACCTGTGGTATTACTCTAGATAGGATATGTTCATACCTTAAACAACGATCTCAGAGAGCAGAAATTCCGATTCATTGCCAATTGCACATGAGTTCCCACAGGGATCCATTTTAGGCCATATTCTCTTTTTACTTTACGTAAACGATATGCCTCGACGATTCAAAATGAACAGTTCTCTTTGCCGATGATAAGAATATTCATTGCAATAAAGAAATCGTAAAACGTACAATATCAGGTGTTTCAAATTAGTTCCGTAATAACATTAATAGTAATAAATGAAGAAAAAACTATTTCAATGCAGTTTTCCATTCCAAATTAACAATTCTGTACTCCACTGAAAACGAATGGTGTGCCATTGGCTGATGTTAAAGTAACAACTTTTTTGGTTCTCTCTATTCACTTAAACCTCAAATGGAAAATCAATTTAAACGAATTGAATACAAAATTAAGTTCATTATTCTACGTGTACAGAATTCTGTCAAATTCAAAAAGCCTCAAACTGCTCGTTGTGTGTATTCCGCAACTGTTCATTCTCGCCTGAAATACGGCGTAATATTCTGAGGAAACACATCCTATAGGTCCCAGATGTTTACATTACAGAAAAGGATTGCGCGAATAGTAAGGATATCTTTATTAAGTTACGAAAGAAATCACTATGGAGAACAAAAATTAAAAAACTCTTGAAGGAAAAAGCTCTATCTTCAATTTTGTACGTATAGGATGACACCGAAAAAAATCATACTATTGAAATTTTAGAAAATCTGACATATTTCACGTTTATAAGGGTATGTTACTATATTCTTACCGTGCGAAGTGGCTCAGTGCGTAGCGCACTGACTTCGCAATCGGGAGGTCCGGGTTCGATTCCCGGGCCGGCCATCCTGACCGGGGTTTTCGTGGTTTCCCTCGGTCATAAAGGCGAATGCTGGGATGGTTCCAATAGTCCACGATCATCTATCACCTCCTTTCACTCTTCTTTCATTCTTCCCTATTCCTCTTTCATAACCGCTACTCAAGGATAGGCACCCGTAGTCGATCGTCGCAGCTAGCTGTGCCACCGACCCTAGGATGTCTATCTGTAGCAGCAGGCGGGGTATGCAGCACAAGCCCCCCTGTTCTTCCTTCATGTGCAGTCACCAGTTACTATTGCGGTATTTAGGTAGCAATAGTAAACTGAGGGATCCTCGGCCGCGAGGTTGACCCGACGACGACGACTATATTCTTACAAGGAATTTAAAGAAAAAAATTGGAGCCGTTCTTGAGAAAATTGTGAAAATGTCCGGAGGGCGTGATGTAAATTTGAATAATTTACCAAAATTTTTGAAAAGTTTTGGTAAATTTTGAAGAATGTTTTTCAAAATCTTTCACGTTTCGACTCGAGCCAGATGGACAGGGGTTTCTTCAATTTGGAAAAAATCCTACGTATGGTTTAGACGCTAATAGTGTTCACAGACGTCAGATAGACGAACGTTTTGAAAAAACAGGAACACTTTTTCGGTCCTTAAAATAATATTTACATTCCACTATTAGGAAACAGGAAAATTAAGAAAATTATAAAAAAATGTACTTTGGACGGCGATAGATGTCATCAAGTAAGAGTATGTGGCAAGATCGAATAGCTAGCCAAGACGATAGGAATTAGAAGACTAATTCGGAATAGTCTGTGCCATTCTGTAGCACCACTAGTTTTAAAATTCCCTCGTACGAATTTGACATTTCGTGAAAATGCTATCTGACATATGATGACAGTTAATGTAAAAGTTTAATTCCAGCATTAGTTGAAATAAGTATTTATATATTTTTGAATTATTTGTGCAAAATGTCGTAATTTATTACATGACGTTCGATATTAATATTTAACAATGTAATATTATTTCAAAGAATGCTAAAATCGAAAACGTGCTACAAATAATGAAGAAAACGACACCAACACATTTATAATTATTTGGTATTTTATATTTTTAATGAAGTATTAAATTTATGGTCTAAATACCTAAATATTCTGGAAATATATTTGTAAATGTTAACAGCTTCAAGTAATTTAAAAATATTAATTTATTAATACATCACTTTCTCGTTAAATTAAATTGGAATTATAATTATATGATTTACTATTATGATTTATTATTTATATGTGAAATACTATTACGTGACAAATTAAATGAAATAAAAAGATAATCAATTAAATTTCAGTTCGATGTTATCCTGAAATTACTTCATACGGCCCTGAAATGTCATCGTGTTTTCTCTTTTTAACATATGTCCTATCTCTTTTGTTTTGCGCCGCCCTACAGTACAGAGGGAGACCTGCACCGTTAATGCGTTAAGGAAGTTGATATTGTGTAGAGTGTTACAGCATTGACATCAGAAACAAATTACTTAAAAGTCTATTTGCTGCGCTTCTCTCCACGGAATCCGTCACACACATGGAGTCGGGCGGGTAGCAGGCTATAAACTCAAGTTTAATACAAAGCTTTTCTTTTCATGATGAAAGTGAGGAACTTTTGTACTATGCTTCACTCTTTACTTGATTCGAGCATAAGTCCCACCATGTTTGATGGGGAGATATCCACGTCCAAGGTTTTGTTTAGGTTTCGTCTCTGAATACCCCGTGATAAGCATATACATATTGTACGCATGGCAAAGTACAGTAGCCAGTACCCCCTATTGAGCTGTCAGTGACCGTGCGGTAAACTAACACTATTCTCAGCACAAACGTCCGTCGATTGTGTACTTCAATCTCACGCACGATTTACAGAGTTTGTCAGCCCACGCACGGGCCATAGTTCGGAATGAACGGCACAGGAGATCTTTATACGCTTCGCTTCTTTTGGACCCCCGCATTTGTTCGCAGTCTTGTTAACGTGCGGACAAAAGCTGAGTCTGTAATCGTTCTAGACTCCCAAATAGGTTATTTGGCGTCTCCAGTAAACATTCACTTTCCTCACTCGAATATTTGGGGATCGGAATGATTTACGGTCCGTAATTAACACTGCTTCACTTTTCTCAGCAGCCACATGTAGGAGTCTCCTGTCAAGCCACCTTTTCACTCCAAAAAGTGTTTCGTTCACTTTCATGCCCAGCAAGTGGATATCGTTGCGATGGCAGATAATGAGCGTATCGTCTGCGTAGCCTACAAGCTGGGTGTCTGATGGGGTGTAAATTTGTAATAGATTGTCGTACGTGACATTCCATAATAGCGAACCCAGCCTAGAGCTTTGGGGTACACCACAAGGCACATCGTCTTCGATTGAGGAGTCCGAGTTCACCATTCTTCTCTCGTGAAGGTAATCATCGATCATCATCAAGAGGTATTCCGGGACTTTTGTGTCTACAAGTGCTTCAATGATGTCCCTCCATCTGGCAGAGTTGAAGGGTTTACTTGTATCTAAGGCTACTAGTGAACAGAATGCTTTCTTGTTTCCATCACCGCGCGTGGCTGCTTCTACAGTACCATCCACCTTCAGGATGGCATCCGTTGTCGAATGTACCTTCCGGAAGCCGTGTTGTCTCAGAGGTTAATTTGCCCCTGGATGTTCCAGGAGACTTGATAGAATTAGACCCTCAAGTAGCTTGCGTCCACAAGGCTAAACGCTGTGAAAGACTAAGGGCGGGATTCACCACGTCTGCTTAAGATTAAGCAGAAATAAGCGAGGTTAGTTCAAAATAACGTTTCACCATGGTTCGTAAGTTTCGCTTAGCATTAAGCTACGCTTAAATAATCCTCTGAGAGAGAGAGCAAATTTCTTCAAAGACTTCGATGAAATTGATTTTCGGATTCGCTTTCGTCTTTAGAAGAGATCGGCATTATTGGTGATGGAGCAGATTGAAAAAAAAAAACTAGAATTTACATCTGACAGATACGAAGTGTAGTGTAGTTGCAACTATATAACGGAGAGCTGAAAGCTTACACCGTTAATAAACAGCATTTCTCTCGGTTTATTTTATAATACTAAAATATAACATTTGCTACTCAGGTTAAGGTTATGATAGACTTTTATCAGTGTAGTATTGCTATTTTAAATACAAACGAATTCGAACACATTCACAAGTTCTAGTCGTAAATCTGTCAATTAGATGTTCAGTAGTTAATGACATCACTTAAATATATATATATATATATATATATATATATATATATATATATATATATATATATATATGGCTGATAAGTGCAACAAATTATAACCCTATTTCTACATAAAATCCTAGATTTTTGCACAGAAGACATTATTGAATGACCTATTAAATACAATTATTTACAGTTAGTATCCTCGTCAAGGTTACATAAATGAAAAACAATATTGACACGTTTCTCGTAGCATTTAACACTAGAATGAACTGGCGAATGAATATTACCGGCAGCGGAAATATTACAAAGCGGCGGCGATGGTGTAACGGTTAGCGTACCGGACTGTTACGCGCAAGTTGGCGGGGTTCAAACCCGATCCGTCCTTATAGTGTGCTCATAGCGTGTGAATTTGTTATTTTTGTTCATTGTTTAATCTATCATATTATTTTACGATCGTTATTTTTGTATTACACTGTACAAACAGTAACACTGCCTTGTTGAAAGGAATGTTATAGATTTATTATTTATAGAAAGAGATAATCATATTATATTACAAAATAGCATATTGTACAACAATTACAGCCTTGAAAATTGGATAATTAGTTGAAACATTGGCAAATGAAATAATGTAGTCTCACAAAGTTCTGTGCAATGTGTTAATTTTTCGTAATCGTTATAGACATTAAATTCATGAATCACACACACACGTATGTATATATATATATATACACATATGTGTGTGTGATTCATGAATTTAAGGTCTATAACGATTACGAAAAATTAACATATGTATATATATATATATATATATATATATATATATATATATATATATATATATTGTGGCGTTTGAGACAAGCTCGGAAACCCTACAACACCCACACAGCGTCGGCGAATTCCGAGACACCGGAGCCCAGGCAAACCGAACAAACTACTAACAGCGAATAAACTACTAACGAATAAACTACATAACCGAAACAGCGTTGTCTGTTAGTTGTTGCCCGAGGCGCGACGGCGGCGAACTTCCATTTCACGGAAAAAACGCGGAAGGGTTCGTCGTGACGTCACGCTACTTATAAATAGCGGAGCAGCTGAAGGATCGGCCCCTTTTCTGTACGAGACGCCGAGGTGAGAGGTCCAGTGCGGTCAGCCAGAGCGGTAGTAATTAGAGAGAGCAGCCTTTTGATGAGAGAGTTCGGACGTGCGTAGAGAGCTAGATCAGTGAGGATTGTGAGACGTCATTTTGTGGAAAGTACGGTGCGAAGTAATTGTCCATGCGAAAGATTAGATTGATAGCGGAATATTCAGCCTTCTGAACTGTGATTAACTAGGCGAAGAATAATTTCATAAAGACTGTGTAAAGTAGTGGAATAGCTAATACGAGGCAAAATAGTGGCCGCAAAAGTAAGAACTATGAGCTGATACGAGGCGTCAGTAGGACTGTGCAGTTAGCTAAACTAGTAAGAAGTGTGTAAAGAACGCCAGAAAACCGATACGCCGATAGCAACACGCGTAAGGACTTTGAAATACGCGTCGGCGTGCCGCATAGCAAGAGCGGCGAAGGAAGAAGAGGCGAGGATTCTGGTACTGGGCGTGGCCAAGAGGCAAGAGGAAAGAAGATTGGACGTGGATTTGGTGACAGGAGAGAAAAGACGGCGTTTCGAGAGACTTCGCCGACGGCTGCTCTGCGAGGGAGCAAGGAAACGGCGCGGCCGGAATTGGGGAAAGCTCACACGACGGCCACGCCGAACGGTTTGCAAGGTGCGCCCGACAAGGTAGCAAAAAAATTGTAAAGGGATTGAGAACGATAGACTTGAACGATAGTGCCGCAGCAGAAAGGCTGTGATTGTAAATTTGCATATTCACGTAAGATCTATATAACTGCAAGTCCATTGAACTTTGAATTGAATTGAATTTGCCTTATATTACGTGGCGAGACTCGGGCCATCAGACCCGCTCTACCGTCTGACCACGCAAATTTCGCTACGCTACTTTCATCAACTAGCAGAGAGAGGAGGTATTTCTTGGACGAGAAACAAGCGATTTGAATTTAGCTCAGAGGCGACATTTAGGCTTAAGGATCTTTTACATGCATTAAATCTACAAACATGGGGCAGCCGACTTTACTTCCCCTCCGAAGGAAGGCGTACGAAGGATGTTTTCGCCCTTACAAATCCACAGCTTCGATCGGATTTGATCCCGTGACCTTGGGTATAACAGTCCCATACGATGACCGTTACACCATCACCGCCACAAAGACACCATAGAAGCGGACAGAAGAGCTGAGGGAAATCTGTCTCAAGCTCCGACGACGGACACAAAGAGCGAGACTAAGACCTGAATCCGCGCTGCTGCCCACCCATGATACGCATTGAAGAAGATTGAGGAGGCAATCGACAGAGATCCATGTGGTCGGGGCTACAAGACAGTAAGCCGAAAACTCAAGAAGCGGACACCGGAGGGATACCTCGGCGCTGATTCCATGCGTCTCATTGTGGACGCATTGTTTCTCAGACACCCGCTTACAAAACCGGACAAGCACGCTGAAGATAGTACAGATATCCCGCTCTTCGAAGAACGAGAACACAGAGAAGCAACCACCAGTCTCCAGAACAGGAAGGCCCCAGGGCCTGCTGGCATACCAGCAGTAGTCCTGAAAACAGAGGCACGAGAATGCCCGAATCTTCTGCTGAACATGACACCTGACTAAGAGAAGGCATCTTCCCTAAGCGAAGGAAAATGCAGCAGTTGGTCCTAGTAGACAAAGGTAAGGGTGGACCCGCCTCCCAGTGTCCTACAGGTCCCTCTGCCTGCTCGACACGGCCGGGAAGCCACTCGATAAGTTGCCAAACCATCCCTGCTGATGGCGATTCGCGTCGGCGGAAACCTATCGGACAGGCAATACGCTTTCAAGACTGGGTGATCTACTGCGAATGCAGCCAAACTTGTGGTGGAAGCCGTTGAAGACACACGCGTAAAGCACCACTCCCGCAAAATAGTTTTCTTAGCAACACTAGACATGCGGAACGATTTCACCTCTGCTAGATGAACGGATATACTGATGGTTCTGGAGAAGAAGTTAAAGATACTACTCCACATCCTACGAATCCACATTGACCACTTGAGAGGAAACTAGTATATAACACCCCTAACACATAACGGATCCCGCAACAGAGACGTTACGGCGGGAGTAACGCAAGGATCCAACCTGGAGCCAGGCTTATGAAACTCCTATGACGACATACTTCAGATGGAAATGCCAGAAGTCACTGTCCTGATAGGCTACGCCGACGACATTGCAGCTCTCATCCAGGCACACACGATGACAGAACTCTAGTGGAAGCTTAACCAGGTGATGAGACGCATCACAACATGGATGGGGATAACGGGCTTGGCCTTGCTACGGAAAAGAAAGGACTTGTCCTTTTGACAAGAAAGGAGATCCCTTCGCTGATTTCCATGATTGTCGATACTGATGTTATCCGAACAAACCCGTCCGTGAAATAACTTGGCTTCACGTTTGACACCAAACTCATCTTCGGTGAATATATAAGACAGGCGGCGGATACGGCTTCACAAGTGACTGGAGCGCTGAGCAAGCTGACGGCCAACGTCGGAGGACCGAGATCGCGCAAGCGGCGCCTACGCATCTCCGTGGCGCACTCCATTATGCTGTGTGGATGGAAGATATGGGCAGATACACTCGCAAGGCAACATCACAAGTAATGCTTGAGGGCGGCACAGGAAAGTAGCACTGAGAATTGCCTGCTCCTATAGAGCTGTGTCCGAACCTGTAATACTGATAGTGGCTGTAGTCACCCCCATTCACCTTCTTGCTCAGGAGAGGAAACTCGTCCACCAGATGAATCCTGAATTGGGAAGCCGACAAGCTCATAGAGAAGCCAGAACCTTCACAACGGAGTTCTGGCAGAACACATGGGAAAAGCAGAGGAAGATAGTCAGACTCATCCTGCAGATATCTCCTTAGATCGAGAGTAATCACTGGGAAGTCTGCGTTCAGTAGTGGGGATATGCGGGTTCTGGATCAGGAAGTGCTTATCTTATCGCCTTATCTTATCTACTTCCTGGTCCAGAGCCCAACAGTGGATGTCAACAACCGGCGCCACCAATTATAATGGGCCCCGCCGCAGGTCAACAGCCGTTATCAGCCCCATTATCAGCCGCCACCCCCACCCCAGGCCCCCTCCCCCTCCCCACTCCCGGTCTCCACAACATCCGATGTCAACAATCGGCGCCACCAATTATAATGGGCCCCCCGAAGGTCAACGACCCCTCCCCCCTCCCACCCCCTCCCCCACCCCCCTCCCCCCACCCGGTGTCAACAGTCAGCCAACCCGAACACCCTCCGCCGAAGCAGCCGGGGTCAACGCCCCCCTCCGAAGCGCCCCCCGCCCCTTGCGACATCTGGTGGCGAAGACTGGTAGCGAAGGCTGACGGTGGCTCGCTCTGGTGGCGAAGGGCGGCAGCGACGGGGGCTGTGAGGCTGGGGTTTCAAAAATGCTGCGCGACGAGGATTTGAACCGAGCTCAATCCCATTTCCTGTGTGGGAGGCGGCCAGCACTCTGGCTCTGAGCTACGGCAACATCTCGACCGAAGCTCTCTGGTTTGGGGTTCTGATAGTACACGCGGCCGGGTGGCTGATAGCGGGCGTGCGCTGGCGGCAACGGCTGGATGTTGTGGTTGATAAGATAGCGGCGGGCACCGCGCGGCAGGGGTCGACGGCTGCCGGGTGGCTGATAGAGGACGCGCGCTAATATCGCAGCCTAATGAGTGATGCGCGCGCTCTCTATGAGCGACGTTGGGAAACGATGAGGTGGCGCGCCCTGTGAGCGACGTGGGGAGGCGGCGCGTATTTTGAATGCACTCTATATAAGTTCATAGCGGCGCGTCTCTCTCTCTCTCTCGAGTCGAGAGCGCTGACGCTCGCTCCCCCGCTGAAAAGACTTTCATAATGGGAAAAAAGGGAAAAACCCTACAAGGCAGTGTCAGGAAAAACAAATGAAAAACAGTACATGAAAAAATGTTTTTTGATTATTGAAATCAAATGAAAATCAAAGTATACATAGAATCCTCCATCTTAAAAGTCCTCTCTTCTACACTCGATGCACTTCCACTTCCACTTCGGCGGCGGCGGCGGCGACTCGATGTGCGCGTGTTCAAAACAAGGTAGCACTTCTTCTCGCCGACATCGCAATCACTTCTACTTCGGCATTGGTTGTTTGTTGTCGACATGCGCGTGCCCGTTGTTGTAATGACGAAGACAAGGCAGGAGTCGACGAATGTCTCAGTCCCGCTGCACGTCATTCGACAGGCGATGGAAGACAGAAGGCACGTCCTTCGCGACCCAATGTAATAGCAAGTCGATAGGAAGAAGCTGCAGAGACCGATCGTCAAGTCCGAGAAGAGAACAACCGTCGTTGATGAAACGTTGTAAGACTTGTTCCAACTCGAAATTGCGCTGACGTTGAAATTGCGCTGACGTTGAAATTGCGCTGACTGAATGGCCATGCGTCAGCTGGAGCTGAAACTAAACTTAGTCACTGTCACTATCAATGTGGGCTGGAGAGTACGCCGGAGCCGTATTTTCGAACGGCGGACGAAGAGACTGGTTTGACGAACGCGAGAGACGCGCTGTCGCAGTGCTTCACCGTACGGATCTTGAAGGAGGTGGCCGAGAGCTTCGAGGACAGCTAACACTTCAGCGTGCACCGTGAGAATAAAGTCTTCCGGTTCAGGAGGTCTCCTTTTTGTTTACTTTTATGTTAAATTGCAATAACATTGAACTAACATGCAGGAAGAAGAAACATATATTTTACTGTGTGAAGATTTTATTTTATTAATTTTTATCAAAGAAAAGTTAAAAAGTGCTTCACCGTACGGATCTTGAAGGAGGTGGCCGAGAGCTTCGAGAACAGCTAACACTTCAGCGTGCACCGTGAGAATAAAGTCTTCCGGTTCAGGAGGTCTCCTTTTACCGACTCCTTCCGCCCCGTATGAGTTGTGGGGTGGTGGTGATTGATTATCATTGTCTATGATAAAGGGAGGGGGGTCCCCCATGCTGAAGGAAACGCAGGGAGCTTTCAAAGCTTTCTGGATGACGCAATAGCTCACGAATAAACCATCAGTTTGGCACTCACAGCACAGACAGGAGGTCACTTCACCGAGAACCATCGTAATCCATAGCATTTTCTCGTGACATGTAATCGCGAGATTGTGAAGATTTTTTCCTTATCTTCTTCCTCATCTGATGGTCCTTTTTCTTCCTCGTGACAGCGTCGGGCTGCACACGCCACATCAACGGCGACGTCGGTGATCGAGCGATAGGCGTCGGCGTAGTAGGGGCGCTGAAGACTGCTATTGTAGGCGATGATGGCGAGATCGGCGGCGGCGTCGCGGAGGCTGACCCAGTTTGCCATCATCCGCTTCTTCCACGCATCATACGCTTCTTCGTCTAAGCGAGATCGTTCCATGGCGACAGGCGATGGACGAATGATGTGTTGAGGCCTCCCGTCTTCAACGTGATTGCAAACGCTCTCCCCTACTACTATTTGAAAGTGCCTCATCATAAATCTCCCTACTACTACTACTACTAAAAGTGTCTAACCATAAAATAAATAAAAAGTTTAAAAATGAATGCTAATTTACCTGAACCCTGCCTGCAGGGACGAGCGTGCACGCTGAAGAAGAAACGGACGGACGCGTACACAGGATGCGGAAATGACCCCATGTCAGACTTGTAAATTTATCGATCCAATAGCGTTTGTCGTCGGACACGGACAACGAACGCTTGTTTTGAACAAATGAATAATTGACATGGGATTTGGACCGAATAGTACATTGTTTGTCGATACTATTTTCGTTTCGAAATAAACAGTCCAAATATTTTGAAATTTATAACGTTTGACGACCGAACGTTGTACTCCCTTCGCCCGAGAAGAACACGCCCGAGATCGGGTTTCGATGGAGTACATTTTTGGACGTAAACCTACGTAGCCGAGCAGGGGATCGCTTCCGCATTCGTCCTTAAACAACCCTAATACCTTTTTATTGCGAGGTGTCACGCCAAATGCGTTATCGGTAGCGAAACAGGACGTATCGAACCAGGATGGATGCCGATTCATCTCAGCGTACACACTCGTGGAAGTAGAAAGAATGAATGAATCGGTATCCATGTAAAGAAGGTGAAGATCACAAAGATGTTTTTGACAGTAGTTATAAAAAAAGTCATACATTCTGTGTTTCGAAATTTCTAGTATACAAAACCCCAAATAGATGGGCTTTGAGAACTTCACCTCCGTTTTTCGCAACTCGATGGTCATGAGATCGCCGTTCACGTGATGACTACGCACGAAGGCGGGATCGGCGATGAGACGTCTGGCCCCGCACCTCCCTTTCCACTTGTTCACGAGATAAATGCGTCGGTGGTTGCGCACGTCCTCCATCGACTTACCGTAAATCGAATTGTTCATCAATTCGATTTACGGTATTCGATTTACATCAATAAAATATATCTTCGAATTCGGAGGACGCGCGCTGTCGACGTTCGTTGTTCAGGTCCATGTACGTGGCAAGCCAAGGTCGTTGTGAAAAGAGAGAACGCGATGAATTTTCGTGAGTTGCACGCCGAACTCGAGGGCCTGAAGTAAATTTCGAATGTGAATGACGTAACGACGCTTGGGCAGCAGCGTCGCCAGCAACTTGGCTTGCCTGCTCTTCGAGTCGGGGGGACGCGGGATTCCGGACAGGGCGGCAAATCACTCAAGCGATCGTGGATGGCGTCAGGATAGTCGAGGTCGACCTCCAAAACGTATCCCCGATCGACTTCCGCAGCCGCCTCTGCGATGTTCAAACGCTCGATGTCGGTTTCCGACATCCACAGGAAGTCACCCACCGGAAGCGGATGTGGCATCGAGAAACCATACAAGTTATTCGCGTCGACGTAGGCGAGATAAGATGTCTTATCGCTTGGCCGGAAGCGTTCACCCGCAAAGGGGTGATTGGCCTCGGCGTGACGACCGATCACTTGCACGAGTCCCCCCGGATGCCCCGTTCGAAAAAGAGAACCATGTCGATGTCCGTGAGTAGCTCTAGTCGAACGCCGGTGGTCTTCAACATGGCGTCCCACGAAAGCCCGGGAGCGGTGAAGTAAAACAGAGGATCGAGCCCGTACACCTCCAAACACAAATTTCGAAATGTTTCCATCGTGTCGGTTTCTAGTAGGACGTCGACTGTCAAGTAAAAATCGGCGTACTGGAGCAAATTTCGAACGGAGAACGCGTCCCACACGGCCTGCGCGTGCACGTACTCCGAGTCCGAAACGGGTGTGTCTGTGAGGCGACTGTAAAAGGCCTCGGGCGGCGGTAACCTCGTGTCGTCCAATTTGGACACGTCGTTGACATAATCGTAGGGAAACACTCCCTTCCTTCTGGCCAACGCAAAAAGACGATCGTCGGGAAAGGCTGCACGGGTTGAATGTCAAATCGGCCGAATCGAGCGATCGACTTAAAGAGTCGAGCGATGCACCTAAAAATTTCAAAGAGTCTAAAAAGCGTAATTCCACTTTCCCGATTTTCTGGGAAATCGCCACGAATCTCTCGTGATTGTGTGGAACCACGCGCAGCCCGTCGTTGTTCATACAGTTCTTTTCGCCCCAGGCCTGAAGGAGAAAATGCCAATCGTAACCGCTCCCGTTGTGCATGACGACGGGGATGAACTTCGGTGCGGGAAAGTTGACGTTGCACGCTTGATGAGCCGCGCCGCGAAAGACACCCGAAAAATGATCGTGGTCCCTGACGCGAACGGAATTTGCAAGAAAAGGTCCTTTGCATATGTGGCATATTTCGGAGTTTTGAAAAGACTCCTCGTCCTCGTCTTTCATCACGAGGGGAAAAGGATGGCTCAAAAGTTGTTCGTAATCTTTCGCGAGACCTTCTAAGAACGCTAATAATTGTATCGCGACGTCAGGATCGTGAAAGGTGACCAGCTGATTCCGCGACTCATCAAACGAGCACACCACTTGAAGCGCTGCCGAAAAGGGTTCGTGAATTTGGTACGGTTGAAGGAAGGATCCGTTCGACGACGGCTCACACGAAGACACGGGGAGCGTGAGCGCTTCGAAATCAACGTAAACCGCGATCGGGCATCGTTGCTGTCTTTCGAGGTGTCGAAATTGCATGAAGCGCTCCTCCTCTTTGCTCCTCTCCGACGGAAGGATCAAACGTGCGGGGGACCCCACGGATCTACAATCGATTTCGTGAGCCTCGAGATGCTTTTGCGAGTAAAACACATTCAAACATCTGTCGCAAACGAAAATCCTACCCTTGTGAACCGAATGTTGAGACTGAATCAGTCTACTTAAATTTTTAATCCAAACGTAATGGGACTGTCCGCCATCGCCATGAATCAACAAGAAATTGAAATGGTTCTCTTTCTTCGTACCCGAAATGTGTGCAGGACCTACGATTTTCCAAGATTTGTTGGCCGAATCAAACTCTACGAAACGTTCGAAACGTTTTATCTCGTGAACGGGCAGGTGCCAGGAGATGCCGCGCAAATCGAGACTGTTTTCCAATTGATTGAAAAGGGTTTGATAGGTACCGGTACGATTAGAATTCAAAATTTTGCTGTGTGGGGGCTGGCGTTTATGAAAAAGAGCCGAAGCCACAGCCCACAGGAAACCTTTCTCGTCTCGATTTTGCACGTTGATCACAGCATGACGACTCGCGATGGATGCCGGAAGAGGAAGAAAAGATGAGACAGAATGAGCGATAGGTTCGAACAAGTGAACCGAAACATGAAGAGCGACGATAGAGGCCAACGATTTTACGGAATCTCTCTCGGAAAACTCGTCGATTTGGAATTGATAGGTTGTGCTATACGAGAAAGGAAAAATGTCATCCCCTCGCCTTAACACCGCAGTCCGTGCCGAAAGAAAGATGGGCTGTAGCACCCCTACGATTTCATTCGTCTCGACGTTTTCTTTCTCAATTAAAAACTGACACTCGAGTTGCGTGAAAATTTTGAAACTAGTTCGACCGAGATTGTTGTTGAGCTCTTCAAACATCTTACGATGGAAGGGAACACGACAACGGTTGAGAAACTCGACCGGATCCGCGATGTCATGTGGGGAAAGAGGATTCAAAATGACACCTCGAAATACACGGGCTGAACGACGTCCGTCCATTGGGGAGCGTTTGCAATGTCTTGTTGTTGTTGTTGGTACGGGCAATCTATAGAATCAATCAAAACACACACAAAAACATAAATGATAATAATTCAACACAGCACTATACACTCACCACTACTATTAAAAGAAATTTATTTTACCATCCTCACGCTGCGGAGAAGACACTTCCGCTTGTCGACCTGCATGAGTCTCACACTCTTCGCGAACGTGACGATTTAATAGAATTTTCTTCATCTCGACACAAGTCGAATGAAGCAATAATACTAACAATCACAGCGTTGAACAGCGTCAAACAATAAACACGTGACTAACACGACGTAAACAATCAAAAACGTCGCGAAAAACCAGTGCACAACAAGGTCCGCACGCTCCAAGAGCAACGTACGACTAATGGCAGAGCTCTGCGGACATGGAGTTTTAAACCCTATGTTATCTCACACACACACACACTATCACAGCGATTGCACCACACAGATGACACGTGCAGCACGCATGAGCGGAAGACATTAATGACTCGAGCACCCCAAGCGATAGTGATAAGAACAGCACGCTGTCGACATTATCACAACCGGAAGTTATAATTAGTAAAACAGGATGTCATTGATATCGCTCGAGCGCCGGAAGAGATAGTGGAAGCATTCGCCGGTCCAGCGGAAATTCTAATTGAAGCAGAACGTCGTTAGCACCGGAAGAGATAGTGGAAGCATTCGCCGGCCATTATCAGCGGAAATTCTAATTGGACCAGAACGTCTAGACCACCGGAAGAGATAGTGGAGTCACACACTGATAATTTGATAATCTCAACACGCCAAGGGACTTAAAAAGGGGTTCCATTCGAGCAACGCTCACTCGCTCGCGAACAGTGAACGTGCCCCACTAGCAAGACACCATGAGCAGCTCGCAAGACGTCATGAACGAGATGGCAGAAGACTCCATGGACACCGTGGACTTCACTGGAGAATTGCTTGAAACATCGCCACCAGCACTTCGAAAACGAAAACTGTAAGTATTATCTTTTTCAATTTTTTCAATTTCAAATATCATAAATTCAGTGAGTAGTTGCAAAATTTTTCGTTTTTTAAAGTATATCAGAAGACATAAAAGAAAAAAGAAAAGTGATAAAGAAACAAGCACGTGAAGAGGCATTGAAGCTATTATATGATGATGAGGGAGATCAGTCAATTGCTCTGGTAGAAGAAACATCAAAAAACAACATGCTTCTCCCGTTCTGTTCAAGACAGGAAGACAACGCAATGCAAGCAGTACAAATGAATGTCAACACAGACTGCATACAGATTAGTAACAGTGCAGTATTTATATACACGTCGAAAAAAACTACCGAGTAAGTGAAATAATTTTGTTTTATTGTAGTTGCTTTTACACTGAGTTGTCCTTAAAAATTATTGTTTTCATTGTTTAGTTCGTGGGGAGCATTAATAAAAAAGATGGAAGCCACCACAATTCGGGTAAACATGGTACAGTTGCCGAAAGGTATTTTCTTCGAAATTACAGACATACATCTCATTGTCAGTGAGGCATATAAAAAATCATCGTATGTAGCGACTCTGCACAATACATTCGATGTATTTCTCCCAACAAGGTATGAATGCAAAATATGAATGTTTTAATATGTTTGTAAAAATGCTTTTAAAAAAATTATGTAATAATACTTTTCTTTGTAGATTTACATCAGAAATTGAATCCATAGGCAAAGAAGAATTTTTAGCGGAAAGGTCGCATTTAACTTTTCTTGGGGGCATCCTAAAAATAAAGCATGTGTTGTACTTATATACAAGTACAAAGATTTAATGAAACAAACAATATGCGAAAATCTCTTAATATGGTTCAAGCAATATGGACTTCTAGAAAAAAAAAAAGAAATAATGTACAACTTACTGAATAAATGAAAATGATTATCTCTCTAATATTTATCTCAAATTTTTTTTCTATAAATACTGTTGTCAAAATGTTTTTAACAATAGTAAAGTTTTTTTCAATAATTTCAATAATTGTTGTCAAAATGTTTATCGCACAACTGTAAAAAAATTAAATGATGTACATATATTACAGAATAAAACAAAATATTAAATATAACTGCATAGTTCTTCTTATTTTCCTACTCCATTCCCCAAATCCTCAAACTTAAAAATACAAAATGAAGTAGATAAAATTACAGAGGAAAAGAAAATTTATCAAATATTTATAAAAGTAAATTATTACATTAATTTCAAAATTTACCATTCACCCATACCTACATGTATTGCTAAAAATTGTTTGTCAATTTACCATTCAACCATATCTAATTTCATGTTTTGTTAAAAATTGTTTGCCAAACAATTAATAAATGAAATCGAATAAGTTTCAAATACTTTCATAAATTAAAATATACATCCCATACAAGGTTGTGACAGGATACCAAATAAAAAAGTGTGCATTTGATAAGTTTTTCTTTATTTAAAGCAAATGATTATTGCAAAACTGCTTTCTATTTTACCACATGCTGGGTAGAAGTGAAACATTTCTTCTTGCAGAAGAAAAAATATTGCCTTTTAATCTGTTTTGGATCAATGACTTCCAACTTGTGGAGGTTTTTATTCAGTTTCCCTGGATGAGCTGAGATGGATTTGTTTTGGAAGAGATTCTAGAGCTCAAGGAAACATGAATGAAATGATCTTCTCACCTACATTCCACAATCAGTTTTATTGTTTTTGCCAATAAATTGTTTCTATTAAATTTCTCCAAATGGTGTGTTTACATTAAAACAAACAGAAAATATCGCATCATTATTTCTTTTCTTCTTCTTCCTCGCGAATAGGCCACATAGGACCACGCGTACATACTTCCTGCATTTACCGTGGCTCAGTCTCATATATCGCGGTAGCAGGTGTATGTGTCACCCAATTGGGGGGGGGGGGGATCAGTATTTTCTACTGAATCCAATTTTTATCCCCAGGGCTCTTAGCTTTGGGGGTATGAAAGATGAAATGATGATGATAATGAGGGATGAAAGGACGACACACTCATACAAACACACACAAATACACCCATGCCCGAGGCGGGACTCGAACCCGCGATCTTCTGGTCCGAGATCACTCCGGCACTACTGCCTTAGCGATCTCGGCCATCTGATCGGCCATTATTTCTTTTATATTACATATCCTTTTTAAAGAGAGGCTGTGTTTGTAAAGGCATGTTTTTATTGAAGCTTCATAGACCTTTCAAATTTTATGATTATATCTTTCATAACAAACATTTCAAAAATGCATACTGTTTCCAAACATATTTGCATGTTTAGGTATTTTATGGAGAAATTCATGGATGTTTGAACATTTTTCAATGCATACTGTATATTTAGTCTTCTATCTAGTCTATGAAGAACTTGTTTAAAATTATATTTTGCTTAATTTATGAATATTACAACTGTTGCATATTTTGTGCAAATAGCACATCATTCTTAGATTCTGACTGCATGCACTTGTATTTTCATATTGTTAGACTACAATTTTTAACCCTCTGTACATAGGCTAGATTGCCAAAGCGAGTACACGATATGATCAACAATCGCAAGCAACAATTGAGATAGAAAAGGCCGTCACTCAATATTACTTGATAACTGACTTGGAAGGGAAAAAATAATGAAGAGCAGACTCTCTGTTGGCTTGTGCGCATAAAAGTTAATGTCTAAACAACCATGTCTTATAAAAAATACAAATATTTAGAATGACCATATCAAATATTGTAAAATGACCTACAATTCATTCAGAACATTAAAATATCGGGGTGTCAATGAAGCACTTTCCATTTCACAATTTTTTAAAATACATTTTGAGACAAATTTCAAAGTTGAAATTCATAAGGCAGTTTAACATCATAGTGAACTTTTACATGTCATAATTTCAAAATTTTATCTGGTCCCTCAGGGGGAGCATTATCAAAAGCAACACCCGGTCGCATCGCTTGGACTTGGGAGCTCGGCGCGCTATGACTTTACAGAGAAAATTGCTGATGAGACAATGAGAACGGGAACTCATGCACAAACTGCAAGACACAAGCTCCATCTGATATACCGAAGGGAATCGTGATTGCTGAGCGGTGTGCGATCGTAGAACTGTGATTGTGGGATGTTAGAAGAGACTAGCCTTAGATTATTTTAGCGGCAGAGAGATTGATTTGATTGTACTCAATAAACATGTATTGAATGTAAAATGTTTAGCCATATTAATAACAGTGATGGTAGATCTGTAAGAGAGCCAAATAACAAAGTATAAAAGCAAATAAAACATGTGGCCTCAACCACTCAATAGGACATAACCAACCTCTGAGGAAACAAGTCAAGATCATAGCAGGGGGGGAGGTGTGGGGGGGAGGTGAGAGGGGGCGTGCTCCGCGCCAAGCGCGCGAGGGTGGTTGTAGATAGTGGGCTGAGCTCTCATCCCCAAGACACGCGACCGGATGATGCGTTTGATAATGCTCCCCCCATATTTCTGATATCCGACTTTTCAGGCTACTTCTTGAGTACCATCGAGAAAGACGCAGAAAAAACGTTTGAAGAAAACGTAATGTATTTCCGAAGGTTCGCGGGAGGCGCGATTCTTTCCTTTGGATCTTTACGGTAAAATTTGAGAAAATTAAACTTCCCCGGGGGGCCCCGTCTCAAAATTGTGAAGGCAAATTCTTTGTATTCTGTTTCTTATTATAAATGCCTTCTATTATGAATTTTTTATTTTTTTAAGTGAACATGTACATTTCAAACGAACCGCACTGAAATGAATATCGCACATTTCTTACTTCTTATCATATAACATAAGATTGACACTTTTTTGAACACAACATTGTGATTATTAATAAAAAGATTGAACATACGCCCCAAACCCCGTGTAGAGACTACAATGAGACCGCGGCGTTTTGATCTCGCACAAGAAGACATCTTGATTCATATGAAAATACTATTGAAAACTTCATATCTGTTATCAAACAAATGTCCTTACCGAAGAGTCTCGTAAATATGTCTTAGCATAATGAAAAGTTTCTGAATCAAGTGACGGGCATGGGGTGGCGAATACTCCGTTTTCTCAGCCAAGAAATGGCGTTTTCGTATGCGTTAAAAACGGGTTTTAAACATTGCGACTTATGTGATTTTAACATTCCTGCATACATTTCAAACGGCCTGAGTGACTGCCTCAGTTACAATTTCACTAGAAGAGTCATTTCCATAAAATTGTATGATCGAGCTGAGCAGCGACTGGATTGTCAGGAGCCCGCTATGAATACTCTGCTTTGATTCAAAATTGCATTAGAATCTTAAACAAAACAGCACTGGACTGGTCTGTCCTATGCATCAAAGGAATAATTGTTCACCTTGAAAGTTTTTAAACATAAAATATTTGCATCAAAAAATGTATTGGAAGTGAATGGAGAATTTTCTAATATATTAGAGTAATTGCTTAAGAACAAATAAAGTTGCAGGCTTCATTTTTTTCTAGCCATAAACATATAACATTGCAGATACTTTAGGTTAAATAACAGCGGTAAGTAGCATATCTATTTGAGATTTCACTCATAAATAAAAATTGCAATTTTTTCATTTTATTATTATAAAAATAAAATTATTATACCTAAATCACCACCCCAAAGTGTCCATAGGCCTAAATTTTAACTTAGAATTTTGACAGAAAATGAGAATTAAAAAATCAGAAATTAGCGCATAAAGTGATTCAATTGCACCCGTTTTTTAATTGTGTATAGTCCTGTACAAAAATATTTATTTTGTTACAAAATTACTACATTCTTGATAGTATATTATATGCTAGTTAAATTGAAATTTCTCCGGTGACAGACACTTTCTTATGAAACCGCTCCCCAACTTTTCGGAATTGTAGAGTGTATTCATATTGCTCATTCTAAATATTTGTATTTTTTATAAGACATGGTTGTTTAGACATTTTAATTTTTATGCATAAGAGCCAACAGCAGAAGTGTCGGAAATGGTGTTTCTTGTAGTTTTGCAATCTGAAAAATGCGTTTTATGATACTTTCTATGGCAATGTTTTTTGTATTTGTTTAGTTCCTTTCTTTTATCCCAAATAATAGATAGACGCACACTGGGGATAGAGTTGATAAGCACTTGATAGAGTTGGTTTGCTCTGTCCAGCGGCGAGGGTGGAAGCGTGGATTTTGTTCGATGGTGGACGAATGGCGCATTCAGCTTTGAAGCTGTCATTAGTCATTTACAGTAAACCAATTGCAATGTGTAATATTAGAAACAAAAGCGGAATGTTTGCAGTGTTACAAAAAAAAAGTTCAATTATTATCTGGGATAAGTGTACTATGAGTCATAAACATTCTCTTGAAGCTTTTCACACAACTATGCAAGAAATAAACGGCAATAATCGACTCTTCGGTGGTGCTGTTTTACTACTATCTGTTCCGATAGACATACCTGACATTTCTCACTCCACTTATGCTGATGAGAATAACGCATGTTTGAAACAATCATTTTTATGGAAAAACGTTGAAACACTTCGATTGACTATAAATATGCGAGTGCATTTACATAATGATTCGATGGAACAAGTATTTTCAAGTTCATTACTGGATATTGGAAACGGTACAATCAGACTACATCAAAATACGCAATGTATCCAATTGACAGAAAACTTCTGCACTATTGTTCATTCAAAAAATGAACTCATTGAGTGTATTGCATGTAGTAAGTTAATAATGGATGGTTCTAAGCTGAAATATGAGGTACCTCAATATAATATATAATTTTTGTCTAAAATTTGAAGTAAAAAATTTGAATGATGGGATTACATCTTACTTGTCTTCTTGCAATATTCAATCACATATTCTAAAATGCACCGTGTCGCCGCACTTACGTGTTTGGTGTATTTCTTTGTTGATTTGTATGCAAGAAAATTGAATAGAGTTCAACCTCATAAAATATTTTTTTCTGTTTGCGTCCTCTATCAACCGAAACATCCGGTCGCAGGGGGGGGGGGTGAGGGGGGGCCCCGTCCGACCGCTGGATCTTGAGGCCTGCGAGCCTGTTAGTTATCATCTTGTCTCGCTTTTTCTGAAAAACGTTTCGAATCAAATTGAATAAATGTCCTTACCGAAGAGTCTCGTATTGGAGACAGTTTTGAGAAAATCTTATTTTTATAATGTTTGTAAATAGCACATATTGCACGCAATATTTCGCGAAATCTATTAAAATTTTCATTAATATGTTCCTGACCTTCGTGAAAGAACTCACTATCTTATTTTGGGCGGAGGTAACAGGGCTGGGGATGGTAATAGGGTTAACGTGAGGGTTCCACCCAACTTTAAAATGGCAATATCTTAATTATTTTTGGTACTAACGAAACCCCTGCTGTATAAACGATTTCGGATAGTTCCATTTTTTTTCACTGTTGTGGTGGTGTCAACATCACGTGCATTTGGTTGTTCTGGCACTCGTCTCTTATCATATTAAACTGGCTTTCTGCGAATGAATTCGAAACTTGCTTATAGGAATAGACACCTATCTCTGCTCTCAAAATCTGTCGCGCACACAATAATATCTCGCGTATGTATTTCCCAATCGAAATAACAGCCAATAAATTTGTTAGAAATGTTTGGCGATGAAATGTTTAGAAATGTCGCCTCGAGTGATGCTGATTTTTACCGCTGTCATATTTATAGTACATTTAATTATCTTGCAAATTTCTCTTAGATGAAATAAATTATTGGGAAATAAATGTAGGAAGGTATTTAAAAAACTCCAGTTATTGCTACTTGATTCATCAATTGAAATATTATGCGTTGGGTGTTTCATTTTATTTAGGTCTATGAAAGCGTACCTTGTGAAAGAAAAACGGAGTATTCGGAAATAATAATTTATTATTATGTACGCTAAAAATATTCAATTAATAGCAGATAAAATATTTAATAATAATTCTATAATTTGATGTACGCTAAAAATATTCAATTAGTCAGCAGATAAAATTGTTAAAAACAGTTTACAATGAGAGATTGATGAAAAATGAACAAAATGAGAAAGAACAAAAAATGCCAACTGCACTTTCATATAAATAGGACACTTGGTAAAAATGGGTTTTGTCAAGAATGTGTACATTTGAGTGGTAAAGTTTTCATCGAAGATAAGATAAATAAGAGTATTCCTTGTAATAGTAATTATAAAAGTTGTAGGCGGATTATAATTTCGCAAACATGTGTATTATTTGCACACTTTTCGAGATATGGATAAATATTACGTTTTTTGGAAAGCTGTCGCTTCATACGTTGCAAATTAAACATTACTCTTTCAATCTAATAAAGTAAACGTCTAGAAGCACGTTATGACGCATTATTCTGCAGCATACCATCAAGTAAAAGACTCGTTTGCCGAGGTAAATAGTGTCTATTGCACGGGAGGGAATCTTTCTTGTTAGCAAGTATTGGCAAGAATGGTCTTGTTACTTTTATTCTTAATTCAATGAAGTATAATAAAGAGAGCGAAAGAAGAGACTTCGAACTTCAAGAAAACGTGAACAGATTTTACTTCTCAGACGTATATCACACTGCATTTTATGAATTGTTTGTTGACGCTAAATGAATAAAATAAATAAAGAAATGTTCTCTGAAGCGGCGAGGGATCTAGTAGAAATAAAAATATAATACAGTAAAATTATTGTTTTGGAGGGCAAATGAGTTTACATTTCAAAATCGTTTTGTACTGTTTAATTTTTTAAATAAAATTTATCTAGTTTTCTCATTTTACTACAACTATTCCTACTTATAATATATAATATTATTATATATTAACAATGACATTGACAGCTATTAACAATGACAACAATAGTAAAAATATGCATTGAGGAACAATCTCGGGAGAAGAAGAAAATATCTGAGTATCAATGCAATCAAACCTCAAATGGAATATTCAAATAAATGAATTGATTGTTATAGCGGTCATTGTGCATACATAAATCTTTCAAAATCAGTCAGCCTACACGCAACTCATGACGAGTATTTGGGGGGGGGGGAAAGCTTCGGCATAATATTCTAGGAAGACACATCCTGTAATAATAATAATAATAATAATAATAATAATAATAATAATAATAATAATAATACACAGATCTAGAGTGCAGAAAAATGTATGAATAATAAACAAATACCACCCATACAATTCCCGTAAGTCTTTCATGGAGCTTGGAATCTTACCTTGTCTGTTTAATTACAAATCTGTAGTGTTTGTAGAAATTGACTTATTGAAGGGCGAGAACGTTAATACAGATACCACCTATTTATAATGACAACAAGCATCGTAGGAATCATCAGGTGACAGTTTCAACATCTCACCACTAAAAATTTACACACATGTACCTAATTTTACAACACCAGATTCAATAGTGAAAACATCTCGATCATATTTTTAAGTCTCGTCCTTTTTTGATTGAATGTACTCATCCCCTTTCAGATACACTATTGAGATTGATTTTGCTGCGTTTAGAAGTAGACTAATATTGTACATTGTCAATGTTGCTGCTGGAAACTTGATGAAACTTAATCATCATAGAAGGTTGTTTCGTTATTTTTCTCAGATTCTTGTGTAAAGCCAAATTGTTAATGTTCCTTCTTCCTGCATGTTAGTTTAGAGTTATTGAAATTTAACATAAAGGTAAACATTTTTTATAATTTTGATTACATTATTAACACTACACTAAATCTTCCCATAAATATAAAAAAAATAATACATTTGATAATGAACATTCTTGTATTCACAATATCAATATTCACAAAGGTGACATGATTACATATTATTTTAAATATTAACTAAACAATTTTCATACTTATTTTTAATAATTACCTTTGTTCATAATTCAATACTACTATGTATCTAAAGATAATTCAATTCGTAAATTTTACATGGAAAATAATAAAAATTTATATTTCATTAAAAAATATAATTAACATTTTAAAAATTCGATTTAAAATTATAAAGTCTACTTTTAAAAGTTTTAACTTGGTTTTCAAGAAGTTGGCAAAGGTGCATGTCCAACACAATTCTGCCAATAATGTTTTTTATGGTTTTAGCTAAAAATTATTGTACATAAGTGGTCATTTTCCCACACATTGTTAAATTAGAGATCAAAGCTAATAGGTTTGAGAAAGGTTTGAAACAGTATTGTATGTTACAGCAAAACAGTTGAAAAAAGAATAAAAATAGAGACAGTAGCTCCTATTTACAGTAAAGGAGTAGGGAAGAGATTCATGGATTCAAGATGTACAGACTGTACTTCTCGTTTGATGAGCTGTTTTAACTTTTCTTTGATAAAAATTAATAAAATAAAATCTTCACTCAGTAAAATAAATGTTCCTTCTTCCTGCATGTTAGTTCAATGTTATTGCAATTTAACATAAAAGTAAACATTTTTTATAATTTTGATTACATTATTAACGCTAAACTTGATCTTCCCATAAATATAAAAAAATTAATGCATTTGATATTGAACATTCTTGTATTCACAAAGGTGACATGATTACACATTATTTTAAATATTAACTATAAACAATTTTCATACTTATTTTTAATAATTACCTTTGTTCATAATTCAATACTAGTATTATCTAAAGATATTTCAATTCGTAAATTTTACATGGAAAATAATCAAAATTTTTTTTATTTCATTAAAAAATATAATTAACATTTTAAAAATTCGATTTAAAATTATAAAAAGTTCTCGCTTCAGCCGATTGATTCATTTATTAGTCCGGCACGTCAATTGCTAAAGTCCCCATACGTGCAGTGGCGGGGAAGATCTGGCGCCGACCTACGCTTCGGCTTGCCCCAAAAAGGTATCTCCCACAAGCGTGCCCGAAGAATGTAACGAAAAAAATTCTTCACGCGCGATTGCATGTCACGAGAAAGTGCTATGGATTATGATGGTTCTCGGCGAAGTGACCTTCTGTCCGTGCTGTGAGTGCCAAGCTGACGGTTTATTCGTGCGCTATTGTGTTATCCAGAAAGCTTTGAACGCTCCCTGCGTCTCCTTCAACATGGGGGACCCCCCTCCCTTTACCCTAGACAATGATAAGCAATCACCCCACATCTCATACGGGGCGGAAGGACTCGGTAAAAGGAGATCTCCTGAACCGGAAGACTTTATTCTCACGGTGCACGCTGAAGTGTTAGCAGTCCTCGAAGCTCTCGGCTACCTCCTTCAAGATCCGGTCGGGTAAGCACTGCGACAGCGCGTCTCTCGCGTTCGTCAATCCATCCAGACGGTGTTGCTCGTTCAAAAATACGGCTCCGGCGTACTCTCCAGCCCACAGTGATAGTGACAGTGACTAAGTTTTGTTTCATCTCCATCTGACGCATGACCCATCTACGTCAGCGCAATCTCGAGTTTGTACTCGTTTTGACAATCTAGCATATGTACAGAGGGTTAAAAAGTGTAGTATAACAATATGAAAATACAAGTGCATGCAGTCAGGATCTAAGATTGTTGTGTGTGCGTGTGCATTCTAAACATTAGCGTCTTTGATCTGTATTTTTTGTTATCTTCTATCTTATTTCCATTCTTTGAATGAAATTTAATGAGTTTAATTTTTATTCATTTGTTTTCATTAAAAAAGAAACATTCTTTCAATTGCACTGATTTTTCAATTTTTTCCCTGTCACCACCTTGTAAGGTTTCATTTTTTCCTTTTATTTTCCCAGTCCAATTTTTTAAACTCAATCTATGATGAACTTATATAGAGTGCATTCAAAATGCGCGCCGCCGCCGCCTCCCGACGTCGCTCACAGGGCGCGCCACCTCCTCTCGTTCCCCGAATCGCTTCCAGAGAGCGCGCGCGTATTATCTCTATGCTCATGAGCGCTAATGAGTGGGGCCGCGATAAAAGCAGCCAGCGCCCGCCGCTATCTTATGTACCACAACATCCGGCCGCCGCCGCCAGCGCGCCCCCGCTATCAGCCACCCGGCCGCCCCTTGCTGCGAGTGTTATCAGCACCCCAAACCAGACAGCCGCGCGCGGGCGGTATCAGTCACCCGGTCGCTGGTCTTGCACTGTTGCGTGTACTATCAGAACCCCAAACCAGACAGCTTCGCTCGAGATGTCGCCGTAGCTCAGAGCCAGAGTACTGGTCGCCTCCCACACAGGAAATGGGATTGACCTCGGTTCAAATCCTCGTCGCGCAGCATTTTTGAAATCCCAGCCTCACAGCCCCCGTCGCTGCCGCCCTTCGCCACCAGAGCGAGTTACCGTCAGCCTTCGCTACCAGTCATCGCCACCAGAGGTCGCAAGGGGCGGGGGGCGTTGACCTTCGGCGGGGGCGTTGACCCCGGCTGCTTCGGCGGGGGGCGTTCGGGTTGGCTGACTGTTGACACCGGGTGGGGGGAGGGGGGTGGGGGAGGGGTCGTTGACCTTCGGGGGGCCCATTATAATTGGTGGCGCCGGTTGTTGACATCGGATGTTGTGGGAGACCGGAAGTGGGGAGGGGGGAGAAGGCTGGGGGTGGGGGTGGCGGTTGGTGGTGGGGGCTGATAACGGCTGTTGACCTTCTGCGGGGGGCGTACGGGCCCATTATAATTGGTGGCGCCGGTTGTTGACATCCACTGTTGGGCTCTGGACCAGGAAGTAGATAAGATAAGGCGATAAGATAAGCACTTCCTGATCCAGAACCCGCATATCCCCCCTACTGCGTTCATCTAACACAGTTTCTCAACGGTCATGGATATTTCCGCAAATACCTCCTTTGGATAAAGAAAGTAGTAACTGGGGAATGCGTATATTGCTACACACAAACAGAACTACTCCTCCATACGTCACATAGTTTTTTGGCTAAATACTTGGTCTTTACGCTAAATACTTTGGCTAAATTCTAGATGATGCTGAGCGCACATTCTTTCTCCACAAGAGATGGGCAGCCGACAGGTCACTAGAAGAACGGGTTGGAACTATAACCCGTGATATCGTTGAGATTATGCTTGCAAGCGAAGAAAGTTGGGGCAAGATATTGTGGCGTCGTCGGGTGCGAGTAACACTGACACGGAGTTGTTTATACAGTTTTATTTACAAGTTTTCTTACACTATATTCACACTCCTAGGAAACGCGCTGCATTCCCAGCACTGCACCTCTCTGAAGCATCCCCGCCCCAGCCTGACGCAGACCCCAGCGGCTTGGCGCCGCTCCTGGTCTTTTGTCCCGTGGCAACCGCCACACCTCGCTGCCGAAGCTCGCGATAACCCCTGGCGGGTGAAATGTGCCTTCCGCACTCCGATTCGGTTCAAACTCGAATGAACACGGCTGGTTACTTTCCAGCCGCCTCGCGAGGGGTCACGTGACAGACCTCACATGCCGGCGGCGTCCTCTCATCCCGAAACGTGGGCCTGTTTGCAATTTTGGAGTCCAGCTGCACCGCGGCTGGACTCACCCATCAATTCCCTCTGCGCCAGTTGACACCCGCGTTCCGAGACACGCCCACCCCGGCCCTCGAGGAGGGGCCCACCTGTGGTGGTCTTCCGCTTGCCGCCAAAGGACTGCACCCGAGGGCCGGCCTCTGGCGGCCTTCCGCTTGCCGCCAAAGGACTGCCCCCGCCCCCTCGCTGGCCATCCGACATGTGTTGTCCATCTGGCCCCTTGGCACGACGTTACAATCTCTCCCATACTTGGGGTGAAATTTTTTTTCGCAGACTTTTCAATCACAGAGAAAAAAATTCCAAGATTGTACGCCGACCTATCCATAATACATTACGGTATTACACTTATGCTCCATTGGTACTTATTATGTCCCAATTTCATATTATACTTGTACCTTTACACAAAACCTTGATGTTAATCTGAAACAACCATCATTAATGATTTTTCCCCAAAATAGCTCAGCTAGAATCATTAACTCAGAATTTAACCCAGTTGCCCTCCAAAATGTTCAAAAATACATTTCAAATTTTACTGTGATTCTAACCTTGGGCAACAAATATCACAACCCTCACAGCCTTACACTGCCTATCACAAAACCTAAATCTTAAAATTAAGAAGACATTTTATATACAATCATTACACTCTTAACAATAGTATTTACAATTTTATACAATTGCACCGTTTTTGTACATTTTGGCTCCACTGTCGTGGTGCCCTCTTGCAGTCCTCTAGATCACTCCAGGCTAGTACATGCGACTCAGTGCATCCACATTTACATGCTCTGTACCTTTTTTATGAATTATGGTGGTGTCGTATTGTTGCAATAACAGCGACCAGCGCATCAATCTGGGATTATTCCCTGCAGAATTTTTTAACCAGACCAGCGGATTATGGTCTGTCTCAATTTTTATTGCTACCTGTCCATCCAAATAATATCTGAGCTTTTGAAGACCCCATATTATCCCATGACACTCTTTTTCCGATGTAGCAAATTTGGATTCCGGCGGTGTAAGCTTCCTACTTATATAGAGTACCGGATGCTCGTCTCCTACATCGTCTTTTTGAGCTAAAATTATTCCCAACCCTCTATCGGACGAATCTGATTGTAGTATAAAGCTTTTAGAAAAGTCCGGTGCTTTCACCACTGGGTCGCCGCAGAGCGCCTCTCTCAATCGGCAGAATGCTTCTTGGCATTCATCTGTCCACGTTACCTTTCCTTGCCGCTCTCGCCCGCGTAACAGGTCTGTCAAAGGTGCCGCCTTCTCCGCGAACCCGTGAATGAATTTGCGGTAATACCCAGAAAGACCTAAAAATGCGCGCACCTGCTTTTTCGTTTTCGGGACGGGAAAGTCTCGGATTGCCTTCACCTTCGCGTCGACTGGTCTGAGCTCGCCATTTCCGACCACATATCCCAAATATTGCACATGTGTTTGTGCATACTTGCATTTCGCGGGTTGGACAGTGAGTTTTGCCTGCTGCAAAATTCCAAATACTGTGTCGAGATGACGCACATGTTCCTGCCATGTATTGCTAAATACTGCAATATCATCAAGGTAAGGCAAAGCGAACTCTTGACATTCCCGTAAAAGCGATGCCATCATAAGACTGCATTGATACGGCCCATTACGTATCCCAAATGGTAGGCGCAACGGCCTGTATGTGCCGAAACTCGTAACAAATGCAGCGTATCTCTGTGCCCTGGCGGTGAGACCTATCTGCCAGTAGCACTTGGCCAGATCGAGTGTTGTAATAATCTTTGCTGCCGCAACGGTCTCGATTCTTTCGTCCATATTTGGCAATGGGTAGTACTCTGTTTTAATGATTTGGTTTAGGCGCCTGTAATCAATACATGGCTGCAGTTTCTTGCCCGGCGCCTCAACCAGAATCATTGGCGACGTAAAATCAGATTCGCCTACTTCGATAATGCCTTCCTTGAGCATTTTCGTGATTTCGTCCCTTAAGATTTTTGTTTGTCTCGGTGATATACTATACGGCGCGCTCCTAACTGTTTGCGTGTGATCAGTGAGTTCTACGACCATTGTTATGACGTCAGTTAAGCCTGGTTTTTCCGAAAATATGTTTTTGTATTTGAAAATTACATCTTTCAAGGCTGCCCGAAATTCCGACTCCACATGGGTGTCGTCAAGCAATGACTCGATGTCAAAATCACTTGAGTCTAATTTCAACGCGTACCGATCCAGCTCGTCTTCTTCCTCCGCCGTCCCTTCCGAAGTGATACCGAGGAAGTTAACGTATTCGGACCGTTGGTGGTACCGCTTTAACATGTTTACGTGGTACACTTTTGCCTCTTTTTTCCCTGGCATTTGTACTACGTAATTAGTTTCCGAAATTTGTTCTTTAATTTCGCCCGGACCAACCCACTGAACTGCCAACTTCTGTGTTTTGTTCGGAGCCAAAACTAGCACTTTGTCTCCCGTCACAAACGTCCTGCGAATGGCCCTCCGGTCGTACCAAACCTTACGTTTCTCTTGTTCGGACGCCATTCGCTGATATGCTAGCTCCCGGGTTTGTTTTAATCTGTTTATTAATTTAAACACATGCTCGACCACCGGACTCATCTGCTCTTCTACACCAGCCAAGTGCTCATACATAAGCGTGATGGGAGTACGCAGGTTTCTGCCGTAGACTAGTTCGGCCGGTGAGAATCCCAGACTTTCATGTACCGTGGTTCGCAGGGCGAACATAATAGCTGGGAGCTGTTTCTCCCACTCTGTCTCGGCCTCTAAGCAAAGCACCTTCATAAGTCTATTCATGGTACGGTGTACCCTCTCGATTGCGTTACTCTGCGGGTGGTACGGTGAACTGTGGATTAAGCGGATGCCGAATCGCTCCGCAAATTCTGCCGTCAACGCGCTCGTGAAGCATGTCCCTTGATCGGTTTGTAGTTCCCGCGGAAATCCTATCCTACTAAATAGTTCTAATAAGGCTTCGATGACTGTTGCTGACGACAAATCTTTTATCGCTTTAGCTTCGGGAAATCTGGACGCGAGACACATTGCGGTGAGGATATACTTGTTGCCGGCTTCTGACTCTGGAAAGGGCCCGCACGCATCAATATTAATTTTTGCAAATACTTCTGAGACGACAGGTACGAGTTTCAGCGGCGATTTCTTTTTGTCCCCTGCGCGACCTACCCTCTGGCAGCTGTCGCAGGTGCGCACGTAAGTCTCCATGTCTTTAAAGCAATTTGGCCAGTAAAAATACTTGGCCATGGAGTCCTTACTCTTTGTGACCCCCAGATGTGCATTCGCCGTTTCGTGACAGACCTTTAGCACCGCACTACGGTAGATCTCCGGCATTACAATCATTTCGTAGCAGTCGCCGCGTTTACTCTGCCTGGCCCGGAACAACAATCCGCCCTTTTCGAAATAGTCATTTTTTTCTGAGCCGACTCCTTTGGCTAGCTCCGTTAAATTTTTTATCTCCTCGTCTTCCTGTTGCGCTATAGCTAATCAGTGTTTGTCGATTTTTAAAAGATTTATTATGCCTGCATCTAACTCGGACGCGCCCCTTTCCTCATCTTCGCCCACCAACAATTCCTCCGTTCCGCCCGTGACATTAGTGGACGCTGAGGGCGACGGCTCACGCTTTTGGCGGTCAGGCGAAGTTGTACGCGTCCTTCCGTGAATCTGTGACCTGGTCTGCACAGCACATGCTAGTTGTGGTTCAACAAACCCCCCTTTAACCTCATCCATCAAGGTGGCGGTACGGTTACTTAATAAATAGTAATCGAGCTGGCAATTACTATTCGCTACGGCTGCCTTCGTAACGAACCTGCCGAAGGGCCCTTCTAGCGTGACGCGTGCCACGGCAGATTCTTTGGTTCTGCATCGAGTGGTTTCATCACCCAAACGTATTCCCCGGTCAATTGGTCATCCGTCACATGTTTGCCGCTTACAATATCATAAGTAGCACCTGAATTCCGAAGTAATTTAACGGCAAAGTTATTGACTTTTCCGACGCATGTGAACGGTTTTAACAAGGCTTGACCTTGCGTTTCGGCTACGTGATTTATTTTTTCCACGCTCTTCCGTTCCGGACATTGCCTACGAAAGTGCCCCGCTTCTCCACACTTAAAGCAAGTGGCCGCCTTAGGCCTTTCAAATTCGGCTGTGTGATTAACCTTCGATTCTGGCTGTTTAGTAACTCGCGGCATACCTTCAGTCGCCTGGTCCACCCTTCTTATCTGCGTTTTCTCGTTGCCCGTAAACCTAGAGAAACTACGATTCCAGCCTGCCCGGTTGTTCTCATAGCTATCGAGTTTCTTTGCTAGCTCGAGTGACGCTGCAAGATCTCCCCACTCATCAATAAAATGGTCGCGCATTTCCGCCGCTACCCTCCGCTTTAATTGGTCCGCAACCATTAAATCTAAGAGCTCGTGGAATTCCGTAATCTTAAGCCCCGCGACCCATTCCTTGCAATAGTTACTTAATTCCCGGGCATATACGCTCCACGTGGTTCCCGCACGTCTTTGGTGTGATGCGAATAACTGTCGAAATCTTTCGGCGTTAAATTTAAACATTTCTAGCAGCCGCTTTTTTGCTTCTTCGTATTCAACGCCACCCGCTCCCGAATCCAGCATCAACCATGAATTTACTTGATTAGGCAACAGTGCCATGAGATTTGTCACCCATTCAGATTCTGATATACCTAGTTGCCCTACCTGTGCTTCGAACACACTAAGGAACATTGTAATATCATCATTTTCACCCTTAAACCGATCCATGACGTTTTTAATTTGAACGGTTGCCTTCGTTGCGGTACCGGTACTACCTATCGATTCCCGTGTCGAGGTGGTCGTCGTGATACGCAACCTTTCTGTCTCGTGCTGTCTCTCGCGTTCGCGCTCCTGTCTCTCGCGTTCGCGTTCATCAATGAGAATTTCCTTGGTCGCATTAGCGAGTTCCCGCACAACATCCTCCTCATATTGCGCGCTATCGACAATTATTTGTTTTAGTGCAACAACCGTTTCATCACCAGATAGCGTTTCCCCCATCTCTTTGGCCACTCGAACCAACACCTCCTTCCTGAATCCCGCAAGATACGCCATACTGCCTGAATTAATCCTGGCGAGTACAAAAAGACACACTTACGTACAGGGAGCCCACGGTGCCGCTTGCGCTCTGGTGAGTTGGTTGAGTCGTGGACGCGTGTAGACGTCGGTCCTTCCTTCCTTCCCGACCTGGACCAGTCTTCTTTCTTGTGCTCCCGTTGCTGCCGCACAATTTAATGTTTCCTCGCGCGTCACTAGTTCCTCAATAGCTCCAGCTCAGTTCTGTTACTGCGGCACCTATCATTGTTTGCATACGTAACCGCACTATTCACAATTTCGACACTTGCTGCCGTATTCAATGTTAATTCTCACTACTCTGCGTGAATCACTACCAGTGAATTACTACACTCACTATCGCGTGGATGTCCAATGTCACTGCTACCATTTAATGTTTGAATGGTTGCCAATGCGAAACAGTTCGTTTTAACCGCTGCCACCATTTAATGTTTGAATGGTTGCCACTGCGTGAAAGTTCGTTTTAACCGCTGCCACCATTTAATATTTGAATGGTTGCCACTGCGTGAAAGTTCGTTTTAACCGCTGCCACCATTTAATGTTTGAATGGTTGCCACTGCGTGAAAGTTCGTTTTAACCGCTGCCACCATTTAATGTTTCCTCGTCTGTGGCGTCGTCGGGTGCGAGTAACACTGACACGAAGTTGTTTATACAGTTTTATTTACAAGTTTTCTTACACTATATACACACTCCTCGGAAACGCGCTGCATTCCCAGCACTGCACCTCTCTGAAGCATCCCCGCCCCAGCCTGACGCAGACCCCAGCGGCTTGGCGCCGCTCCTGGTCTTTTGTCCCGTGGCAACCGCCACACCTCGCTGCCGAAGCTCGCGATAACCCCTGGCGGGTGAAATGTGCCTTCCGCACTCCGATTCGGTTCAAACTCGAATGAACACGGCTGGTTACTTTCCAGCCGCCTCGCGAGGGGTCACGTGACAGACCTCACATGCCGGCGGCGTCCTCTCATCCCGAAACGTGGGCCTGTTTGCAATTTTGGAGTCCAGCTGCACCGCGGCTGGACTCACCCATCAATTCCCTCTGCGCCAGTTGACACCCGCGTTCCGAGACACGCCCACCCCGGCCCTCGAGGAGGGGCCCACCTGTGGTGGTCTTCCGCTTGCCGCCAAAGGACTGCACCCGAGGGCCGGCCTCTGGCGGCCTTCCGCTTGCCGCCAAAGGACTGCCCCCGCCCCCTCGCTGGCCATCCGACATGTGTTGTCCATCTGGCCCCTTGGCACGACGTTACAATATCTACGAGGGTTGCCTTTTATATTTCAGGATTAGAGTACAAAAACAAATATTAATCATCGAAAATCACTTTATTGTTTTTCAAAATATTCACCATGAAGATCTATACACTTCTGCATGCGTTTGAATCAATTGTCGAAGCACTTTTGCCATTCTGAAGTATCTCCAAAACATGCATTCTGAATGCAGCAACCGTTTCATGTGTCGAAAAACGTTGACTTCTCAGTTTGTTTTTTACGTACGGGAATGAAAAGAAGTCATTCGGTGCCACGTCAGGACTATACGGCGGATGACTCATCAAATCGATGTTTTCGGTGCTCAAAAATGCAGTTGTTTGAGCCGATGTGTGAGAGTTCGCATTGTCGTGGTGAAGAGTGATCCGTCTTCGGCGGTTGGTTTTCCTGATTTCTTGGAAGACAGCAGGCAAACAAATCGTTGTGTACCACTCAGAATTGACTGTTCTGTATTGTTCTAGTGGTACGGTTGCGACATGTCCAGTTTTTTTTCGAAAAAAAAAGAAAAATAAAAGGCGACCATCTGTTTGGAAGTGCTTCGTGCGCGAACAACTTTTGTTGGATTTCTCTAATCTTGAAACACCCATGCAGTCGACTGCTGTTTACTTTCGGGCTCGTACGTGTAAATCCATGATTCATCACCTGTCACGATGCCTTAGACTTGTTTCAGCACCGCGATCATATTTTTTGAGCATTTCTTTCGACCAATTGACACGAGCCTTTTTTTGAGCGATTGACAAATTGTGTGGTATCCAACGCGAACAATTTTTTTGACAGTCAAATGTTCATGCAATATTGAATGTATGCTGGTCCCACTAATGCCTAAGGTTGTCTCAATCTCACGATAGGTCACATAACGATCTTGCAATATCAGTTCACGCACAGCATCAATGGTTTTCGGAACAACTGATTTTGGACGACCTTCGCGAAATTCGTCTTGGAGTGAACTACGACCACAATTGAATTCACCATATCATCGATAAACACTGGTCCTTGATGGAGTTTCATCGCCAAAAGTTGTAAAAAATAATCGCACGAAAATGTTCACGATTTAATTTCATTTTTCGGCCAAGATGAATCTTTTAAGTTACTGTAAACAACACAAATAGCGCTCGTATGTCAAAACGTTCGGAGTACGTATAACCTCAAAACATCCAACTTTACGATAGAGCTGTCAGTTGCCAGATTGGAACACCAGGGTTGCCAAATCCCGAAACAAAAAGCAACCTTCGTACGTGGAAAAGGTAATCCGCCCAAGAAACTAGAAGAAACCTTGGGCCCATAACAACTTGAATGGGTAAAAAGAAGAGGCAATTCGACGAGAAAAGTCCCTAAGGGCAAACGATAAGACTCCATTCCGAAGTAATGCGAAAGCGGTCCCGGAACGATTCCCCCGTCTAACGGAAAAAGGTTTCGTGGTTTTAGTGCACGCACACACGCAATGTATCCTGTGGAAAACAGTGCCACTTGAACCAACTAACCTCAAGGATCATGAACCTAGAAACTTGCCTATCCTTCTCTCATTCTTTTAGTAGTTACACATCAATACATAATTTAGTAGAATGGACAAGAGGCGTCTTTAGTATTATCTATTTGTAAATATTGTTTAATAATTTTCCCTTGTTAGTAACTAATGTAATTTAAGTAATACAAACATTTTGAACTAACATTTTTCACTGATATGCATTTATAAATTTTACAAAATTGTAGGAATTAAACAAGCTGAAAATACTGATGGGTAGCCCCCCCCCCCCCCCCATGTCACAGCTATGTAGGTACAACTGTTTGCAAATTAACACTTTAAAAAATGTCTGCCTTTGATGTGGCTGTCTACCTATTTGATTATGTCAAACTATGCCACTGTTATTGGCAATGATTGTAAGGGAAAGTACAGTAGTTCGCAGCAATACCAAGAATAATTCAATCAGACAATGAACAAATACATTTATTAGAATGCATTCTAGTCTATTATTCAGTCATCCTTAAAATTACTTCACAATCGCACGTTTTCAACATTTACATATGACCATCTCTCATCCTGCAAAGAACAATTGCAGGTAACACCTCGGCATATAGTCACATAAAGAAAATAATGGGATTTGTTACTCCACAAAAATTCAGTAGCTAGGTTCTGATAAGTAATTTTTATTCACCTACTCTTTATATTTTTCTTATTTAGTTAAGATGCTATCACAAACTTCCACATCAACAAATTTATTTTATCAGTCATGAAAAGCCAAACAATTATATTCTCCTCTAACTTTCTGACAACAAATATAAGATTATCTTTAATTTTCTTTTTTTTTTTAGAACACAGCTACAGAATGCTTTGTTAACTGGAGGAACAAAAATTCATATTTACATAGAATAGTTTTCACACCCAAGCTGTTAGAAAGTTAAAAGAAGCATCCAAACAAAAGATTTTGATAATAAATTATTTATTTATAAAAATTAACGATAACTGCAAAGAAATATTATACAGCATAAAAGTTGATTGAAACGAAAATATCTGCTATCTTACAGTTTCAACCTACTTAAAAGTTTGACAATATTCAATTACATAATGAACATTAGCAAAACATAGATAACATTCCAAATATAAAAAGGTCAGAGCAATTAAACTTTATTTGAAAAGTTTAATTCAATCCAAGACAAAATTTTTCCTTGATATAATCAAAAGCAACGGCCCAAAGCCTTGTATTTACTCTGAAAGAAACAACCACCATATTTTAAATAAAATATCATCAAATTCTTCTCGCATTCTTATTCAGATATCCATTAACTTACAGCAAGGGTATGAACTCCCATACCATTTCATAATTTAAAATAAAAAAGTATCTTTTACATTACTTTAATACTTGGAAAGAAAGGTATAAAAAATAAATAAATGGATTCAATTTTCATGTAAATAAATCATTACTGCTCCATTACATTTCTTAATGGCCACAAAGTATTAGAAAGACATTGAAAATGTAATGTTCATAAAAACATAATTCACCAAATCTCAATAAAAAACGCTATATATATATATATATATATATATATATATATATATATATATATATATATATATATATATATATATATACACAACTACATTATTATTGTAATTATTATTGTTGTTATTATTATTATTATTATTATAAATGGAATGAAAAAAATAAATTAATATCCCTTTAGAATATCAGCTATGTTGGCGAGGAACAATAATCAACATATTGTCCCACCAACAGTCAACAAAGATTTCACAGTTAAAATATACAATACAAAAGGTTATTAACAAGTACATCACTCATTTCATGAAACAAAAATTAATGTGTATATAACAAAACATTAATCCAAGTCAAAAATTGAAATAATTATAAGGGTCTTTTATACTCCTTAACCAGACTTGTCATCAGTCTATTACTTTATATAATTAACAAGATGTGAAAATAAGTCAAACAATTGACTTATAGACACCTCACATACCTTTCATACCATGCACATGCATACATAAACAGCGAAACTTTATTTTGCAGTTTTGAAATCATCCTCAAGTTTGCAATACACTTCCTTCAATATCTCTCAAATTTTGATACAACAACTGTTTGCGTCATTCCAGCAATAACTACACAAATAACACTTTCATTTGCACACAATTTTCAGTTTCTTCTTTATAGTGTATGGAAGTAAAGAACATAATATTAGCAGAAACACTATTGTTTCTCCACAAAAATAAAATAAGAGGACAAGAACAGTTTCAGGAATATTTTAGTAATAGAAAATGTTTTTGGTGAAGTGTATGATCTTTGTTATTCAGGTTACTGTATTGAGTGAGTACTTTGATGTGAAGTTTCTCCATGACAGCAAAATAAAAGGATAAAGTAATACTAAGAATCGATGAGGCTCAAATATAAAATATTGCACTTCCAAATCTACCTGTATTGGACCAGTTCAATAACGCATACCTCTATCAAAGGGAATGTCCATAAATAAATAAATCAAAAATAGTTTCACTGTGTCACACTGTCCTGTTTCCAGGGATGGTTAATACAATATATACAAGGGAACAATATCTAACATACACAACAGTACAAAATGCAAGGGGCACAAATCCCAACATCAGACTTTCTAACAAAGATCATGAAAGGTACAGGGAACAAATTCAACTGCAAAACAAACTCTTTAATCTTAGCTGATCTCTGTTATCATACATATACCTCGCATCCACACATCCAAATGAGTTATAGTATACTCACAATGTAAAATTATTAAGACAACAGCATATTTTCTCTAGTAAGGAGTGTTTGAAAAGTGTCTCCATAGCATGAAAAAGGGAAACAATTATTAATAACAAGTAACAGATACAGAATTCTATGTCAACATAATTACAAAAACATTTTTAACAAAAGAAATATGTTCATTTCAATAAATTAAATAAAGATATGTGTTATAGATACATCTGCACAACAAATATACTTCCAGAATGCTGCATTACTATGATTGGTGAATAATTTTATTTTCATATATATGCCCAACTTTTCATATAGTTCTTCACATTCAGCCCCAATTAAGTGGTGACTGAGAAAATCCGATATTATAATAAAGATCATGTTAAAATGTAAATTTCTTGAACTTTACCAAACGACCTTAATTGTATCTAACCAATTTTGCATTAATTGTTCAACTAAAATAAAATATATTCGTAATACATTTTTTAAAAGTATCGAGGCACAGCCCCAATTCTTGGAACATTCTTCTCTGCTTTGCGAAGTACATGTAAGTAAACATGTAAGTGTAGTAGAAATGAGTGCTACCTACATAAATAACAACTAAAATGCTGAGGGCAAGGTTACAAGCAAAATTATATGTATAAAACAACAATTTGCATTCATCAAAGTTAAAAAAGAAGAAAAATTTTTCAATATGACCATTTTTAATATGATTTCAAATAACCTTTTTTATTTAACAACCCAATCAATACTTAATAACAATGCATAATTAATAGTAGTGACAAAGCCTTAATAAAGTAGAGAACATTCACTGAATTTTTGAAGAAATCCTCTTTTTGAGCAAAGTAAATCATGTCATATTACTTTTCCAAACAACTCTGCTTTAGCAGTGCAAATGACTGATAACCTAACAGCCATCAATGTAACATTTCTAGTTTTTGCAATCTGCTCTGAACAAGTGGAAAGGTAGTGAGTGATACACGTTTATTAGGAATACTGAATAGTTCCATGGTACACATTAATGCTTCTAATTAACAACTCTTTCTCAAATACAATTCAGAATGATTTTGGATTTTTACCTGGCATGTAATACGTCCATATCTCAAGTGGCACAATAAATCTCTTTTGTAACAAATAAAATATAACCCCTATGACAGACTAAAAACTCTAGACTTTTCAAACACCCCTTCACATTTCAAATTACATGGTTGTCTAGTAGGCCCTGATTACAACAGGTTTATTTCCCCACATATAGGAAGTTTCTATGTAGGGGGAGTATATGACCTTGGATTATAATCCTGTTCAACATATCTAGACTGTGGATTTCTGCGGTTGTTCCTCCAATTGTTTCTAGGCATATGAGGGGGAGGTTGCAATTGTTGATCCCACCTTGCACCATTGACTGAACCCCTGCTGAACATTACACGAGGATCACCATCCATTCCACTTGACATATCAACTTGTTCTTCAAACATAGGAGTGTTTGGACGATAATTTGGTGGCAAAGGAGCAGCTCCCAAAAGCCCTGGAGCACAACGAGGGTCACGACCAATCCTTGCAGGAGGATTAGGTAAAAGAGGACTTGATGTCTGCGGAGCAAGAGGTGGACGCATTCCTGGATTTGACATTAATAAAGAACCAACATTCATCATTTCGTTTGTTGGCGCAGAGATCACATTTGTTGATTGAGGTCCTAAATAAGTCTCCGGCAATTTTTCAAGTTGTTCTGAACTTGCTGGCACAGTACCACTTCCAATGTTTGTATTACTGTGTGCACTAGGATGGATGCCAGAGGTATGGGACCCAGGGTGAGCACTAGTAAGAGTACCAGTGGGTATCCCAGGGTGAAGACTGGAGTGAGCACTGGTGTGCATATTAGGATGAGCACTGGAGTGTGCACTTGAGTGTGCACTTGAGTGTCCACTGGAGTGTCCACTGGAGTGTCCACTGGAGAGTGCACTGGAGTGCCCGCTTGTGTGTGCACTGGTGCTGGTGGTGGTGCTTGTGCTGCTGCTACTACTACTGCTACTTCTGCTTGACTGCCTTCGAGGATCATTGCGAGACACACTCGCAGCAGAACTGCCTAATGAACTTCTCCCTGGATTTTCAGCCCCTGGTGACTGCAATTTGAAGATCTTCCTCAAGCGAGGATCACTCTGAACCTAAAAGAAATATCAATTCGATTAAACTCTTGGAATAAGGACAAATATTAGTTAAATTTTCAAAATAATTTAATTGAACAGAAATTACCAATTTATTTATAACTAAATTACCTTTACATTAAAAAATTCAATAGTTATTTAATATAAAAAACTTGTCTATTGTTATTCTGGACTAGGAAGAAATTTAATTTCAAAGGATTCCTAATATTAATTATTATTATTATTATTATTATTATTATTATTATTATTATTATTATTATTATTATTATTATTATTATTATTATTATTATTATTATTATTATTATTATTATATTATTTTTATTATTATTATTATTATTATTATTATTATTATTATTATTATTATTATTATTATTATTATTACTAATATTATCATTATCATTTCCCCCCTGCGAATCAGCCATCATCGAGCCACACGATACATGCATCCCACCGGGGCTCAGACTAGATTATTGGGATAGGTACATGTTACTTTTCTATAGGATGAGTTGCAATTTAATGCTGATTCCATTTTTATACCCTAAGGTTGCTAGCCCTGGAGGATGGTGATGATGAATGATGAAATAGACAACCAAGAACATAGACAAACACAACACAATCATCCTCACGGCAGGACTTGAAGCCATGATCCTTTGGACCGAGACCACCACTGCACTACTGCCTTAGTGATCTTGGCCATCAAAGTACACTTTTTTATGAACTATTGTTTGTAACAGGAACCCAATGACAAATCCTGTGGACTAATTGGGACCCCCAAACCACATGGAAACAAATAAACAAATAAATAAATTTAGACAAAAATAAAAAGAGATTATTATGATAATAAGAAAAATAATCATACCTGAGGATCAGAAGTATTAAGCTTCAAACTTGTATAATCCGGTCTAGGAATAGTAACAACAACCACTTTGTATGGAATCGGAGGATGTGATGTCAAAGAAGCTTCAATTTCTGTTGCAGGTGTATGCATCGGTACAGGTTTAAAGGGAAGCTCCAACATTCGTAAATCTACATCACTGCTATTTCTGCTGTTGTCCACCTGACCCACATTCATAAGGCCATGAGATCTAACACGAAGATCTGTGTCACCAAATACTAGAGACGTGGGAGGCTGTCCCGTCCGTAAATCAGTATCACTTCTACTACGAAGGTCCACATCACCTGTTTCTAGAGTTCTCGGCAACAAATTTCTTAAATCAACATCCCCAGTATTAGCTCCCCCCAAATTCAAACCAAGTCCACTACTTTGTGTGGAAGTCTTATCACTCATTATTGCATTGCTATAAATGCTTGGGAAAGGAGCTGAGTGGCTACCACCACTGCTACGCCTGCTACTAACACTGCCACCATGTTTATGGTCTTGAGAGTCACTTTTATGGCTCGATTTTGCAGAACGTGGATCGTGATTTCTGCGTGGATCTGTCCTCCTTGATGATTCTGAAGTCGAGAGTGTAGATGATGTCGTAGAAGATGCTGTGGTAACTGTTTCTAATGCTGCAGCAAATACTCCTGCAGCACTAGAAGCAACAGATCCAGAAGGCTGGCTTCTACTACGCGGATCACGTGACAAGCGAGGATCTCGTGCAACACTTGTACTTGTTGGTTGAGGAGAAGACCTTTGTGAAAGAAAAGAAGGTCATTGAATTTTTCTTCAAAAACTAAAAGAAAAGTACTGAGAGAGAGAGAAATTACACAAAAGACAAGAATATAGTGGAGGAAATAGGCCAAGTAGAATTCGGAAAAGGTGAGGAAGGGAGTATTAAGAAGCAAGGAAAAAAGAATATCATGTTAAAATGAATTTATTCAAAAATCAGAATAACTTATTTGATAAAAAGAGAAGGGTCTCCACCAGTATTTGTATTTTAGTCCCAAACTTGGTTAAAACCATTTCATTCCCTTCCTTTGTGAATATTAGAACATTTTCTTTGTACTGTTTAATCTCTGCATTTGTTGTTACATTATTTTATCAGATTAAAATCTGTATACGTTTGTATGCACATGAGCATTAAGAAACTGGATTAATTAAAAGTGGAATGGTGAAAATTCTACAATACAATGAAGAATTCCAGAGCACCATTTTAAAAAATACAACCAAAACATTCATAATTCAATGACCCAGGTCTCAACTTAATACCTAATATTCTCCTGGATCACACAAAAATTAGGCAATTCCAGTACAGGGAAGAAATCCACTCTTCTTATTTAAACTGAATTTAATCAAATACATTGGCTCTGTGTACATTTACAAATAATACATTGGACTAATATGGAAACAAATGCAACCTCATTACAATAATTTCATTTTTAATTTATTTTAACATTTCATCACAAATTTGAAACGGAAAGTTTAATTCTTATAATATGGAACTTCAAAAATTGCCTTAAGGTACACTTGCCAGCTTATGTAAAATATTAAATTCAAATCAATCTTTAAAGAAATGACATCTAAGCTGTAAATCCAACTATATGAAGAGATACACATCGTAAGCTTCTTACATACAGTAATTTGTTCATTATGTTCCTTTGTTTTCTAAGCGACAAACACTTTGAGGCCTTCCAAAACTTGTAATATATTAACTTCAAAGTTCAAAGTAATATATTAACTTTAAAGCATTTTGTTTGATCTTCATTTACAATTTTCACCTGTATCTAATACACTGAAAATGTATGTAATTTTACGAGGCAAAGCAAAACTACCTCAGCAATATATGAAATTTACTTCTCTGAAATATTTTTCTAATAATAGTGCCATGGGCATCGCGATATCAAAATGAAAATACAGCTTAAGTGGCTTAGCGCATCAATTGATGTCACTGCAGTGCCTCTGACTGGGTGGCCGTAAGGTACAAGTCCCAATGGTGGCAGGATTAACCACACTATCTAGGTTGATTGCAGCCACTGTCTGGAGGAGAATTCAAGCATCCCATTGCACTGATCAGTAGTTTTCCGTGGTTTCTCCAATTAACACCAGGCAAATGCCAGAGCAGTACCCTAACAAATAGGCCACGGACCTTGCATAATCTTTCCTTCCCCTTCCTAGTCCAATTGCACTACAATACCAAACATCAGGAGACCAGTGGGGAGCTTAGAGCTTGTCCCGGCTTGGACAGTTCCCCTGCTGGTGGAATATACCTGGTTGTGAAAAAAACCCTGCTAGCTGACATGTATGTCTGTGCCAGATCTCACCTTCCAGCAGATCACACCACCTCCAATACACATGCACTACACTTATGGGACTAATGACATTAGCAGCTGATGTTAGTTGGAAGTTGGACAATACTGAAATTTAACTCCATAGAAAAGGAGATTTTTAGTGGCTTTATTGTTAATGAACCAATCTCCATAACTAACTATTATATGTCAGTAGACAAACAAATTATAACTAATTTTGGGAAAGATCATAGCAAAGTCAAACAAAATTATTTCAAAATATGTACTTACAGTTCAGTTGGTGTTGTTACTGGAGTTGCACTACTATCATCAGTTGTAGTTGTAGTAGCCACAGGAGTTGTAGTTGTTGTAACAGTGGTGGTTGTATTTGCAGTGCCTGAACTTGCAGCAGCTGTTTTACCACAAATGCTGGACAATAATTTAGTGAATGATTCATCGATCTTAATCCTTGATAAATCTGGTATTTTCAGAGGCAAGATAGAGGGAGGAAGAGTAGCCGGATTTGGCTCAGATTTTATTTCAGTGGTTGAGCATGAAGATGGATCTAATGGATTAGAAGTTACGAGTTGCTGATCCTGTAACATTTCAAAAAATCTGTGAAAACCTGAATAATAAAAGTTGCCATCACATTTTGTTGCAACTTATGAAAACATACCTGTTTTGACAAATTTTTCAACACATTTGTTAAACTATCTTCTTCGTCATCACTTGAATACCAATTTTCTTCTTTGACAACAACAACCTCTTCATCATGATCACCAGCCTTATCCTAAAACAAATAAGAATTGACAATGGCAGTAAAAATCTGTTACACACACTTAATGAATAAACCCTAGAGATAATTTTGTTTCATACACTAGATAAAATAATCAATTATTAGTTCATTTTTCTAGTCTTCATTAGTCTAGAGGAAATTTTCTAATAAAAATTAATTTAAAGCCCTCTTCAAATATATTAACAACTTGGCACTCAAAGATTTTCTTTTTCTACTGTTTTCAGTAGTAGACAGGATTTGGAGGGAAGTTCTCAAGAAAAGTAATACAATTATTAATTAAATAATAATAATAATAATAATAATAATAATAATAATAATAATAATAAAAACAATAACACATAGTGTTACTGCAACAGTACATACATTCATGTACAGTTTGTAATTGGTTCATAATAATATTATACTGCAACTTATATTCTCCTAATTCTTCAACCAATTCATGAAAAACTCCTTTCAGCAAAAGAAACCAAAGATCAAAATTTTTAAAGTTGGAAAGTTCAAAGATTTTAAAGAAAATTGGACTTGGACCATATTTATAAGCACACTTTGTTCCATTTGAGGGGAAATGTTAAGAAAAACATTTCCCCTCAAACTCTTGGGAATCGAATTTTCACAAGGAGAGGAGTAGGAGGCCACAATGGAAACCACTAGCCCACTATTATGTCTGCCAATAAGTTTACTCTTCGTGGGTAATATGAAGATACAAATATTTATCCTTAAAAACTTTTGAGTTTTCAAGAAACTTCATAAGAGATCACTTGAAAAAATTGTGTACACAAATTGAGTCATTAAATTATAAATTACATCTTCAGAATAAACATTATTGTGCAAATTGTTTAAAAAAATTACAATGTTACAGTTTTGGACATTTAAAAGATGTAATGAAAACAGCACTTGCACTATTAAATTCAGTTCTTGGTCTAGGCCAACAGACCAAGCACAGATTTTTTTGTCAAGATTGAAAAACTGTTTAGCATTACCGAAGACCGCATTGCTCTGTGAAATGATTTCACCAACCATGTGGGCTGGAGCACCAACAATTAATGCCTCAAAATGTCAGTTCAGAGCGTGCAGTTGGAGGTGAGGGATACTGTTCACAAGCAAATTAAATTGTTCCAATTTCACTTGTTCACTAAACCAAATTATTTAACAGAATATTTTAAGAATTTTATGCAAATCATGTCGAACAGCATATGAGAACATTTACGTAACGTGTAATAGACTAACTTTAATGACAGAATTATGCAAGCAAAAAATATTTCTGAAAAAGGAAGTTTTAAAGTATATTTTTCTTGTATTCTAGGTGCACAAATACACTGATATCATGCAAACATTTTCCAGTTGGCAAAATTAATAAAAAATACTTAGGAGAAAAACAACTCCGGGACAAGTTGGTGAAATGAAGATGAATCATTTTAAGGGTCTCTCACCCACTACAAACCCCAACGTGGTTTGGGATAAGTGAATGTCAAAAAAATCGCTCACTTGACTGAACAGAAAATAATGAGTTCTGACCTTACAAAAAGTTTAAAGAGAATATTCAGAACCATTATTGAGAAAATCTTATTCACTTATATTTATAATTTCAGTGATTATGCAGTACGCTGAAACTACTAGAATTTAGGAAAAATTGCACATGAAACGTTTTAAAGATCTAATATTGAACAAAAGATTTCATGGTTGATTGTTCCTGGGCACATCAAGGGGGAGGTGATGTTCTTCCCCCGTGGACTGTGAGATTAGGCATCAACCTATATGTTGGCTTGTGAGAGATTCTCCCACCAGATATCCCCCCCCCCAATGAGGCACTGTTCGGGCCAAGGTGAGCTCTTAGCTCCTGAATGGTCTCCTGACTAGGAGTGAGACATCGATACCAATGTTTTCGAAACACCGTTTGATTAAGTCCAAGTTTTTATATCATCGATACTTGGAGCTCAACGATCTGACGTTTGCGATGTTTTGTTTGTGAATGGAAAAGTCCCTTAATCACAATTTTGTAAAAGTTATATGAAATAACTGATATCACTGTCAATTCATATGATCAAACGAAGTGAACACTGCTTACTACCATTTATTATACCTGTTTAAGGACCAGGAGATCATTATATAATATTAACATTATTATTTTTATTATCATTATCATCATCATCATTATTATTATCATTATCATTGCTATTATTATTAATTAATAATTATAATAATAACAATAATAATAATAACGACAATTCCCGATTAGATAGCCCAGATCGCTAAGGCAGTAGTGCCATAGTGGTTTTGGCCCAGAAGATCACGGTTTGGATCCTGCCTCGGGCATGGGTGTATTTGTGTATGTCTGTATGAGTGGGTCATCCTTTCACCCCTCATTATTATCTTTCATACCCCCAGGGCTAACAACCCTGGAGAATTAAAATCGGACTCAGCTTAATGCTGGACCCCCAATTAAAGTTACATGCACCTGCCCTCGCAATAATAATACTGAGCCCCGGTAAATGCAAAATGCATATATGCGTGGTCCTAGTCGGCGGATTCGAAGAGAATGCATGTGCAGGTCCAAGAAACGCACCATGAATCTTGCAACATGATGTCAGAGTAATACACCAGTAAAATTAGATACTATTATTCAGTTTTCTAGAAATTATTGTTGACAGGCTGGAAATTGATTTGATTACTTCATTTGATGCTCGATAAAAGCATTCTAGATTTACACAGATCCTCAACACTAGCTTGAATTAAGGTAAAAAAAAAATAATAAGTTGGACTTTTCTGCAGTTGCATGCTTATAGCCCCACAAAAAAGTGCTTCCTAACAAACTCTTTACTATTCCAAGAATAAAAAAAACATTAAATTCTGCGCCAAATGAGTATCCAATACTAATCATCCTTTGTATTTCGGTATTTTACCGTGGCGCAACACTTTAAATTAGGTCCGGTAGCACGATCCAAATTGACGGTCAAAATGGCACAGATTCCAGTCAAATGCGTTTCATTTTTTATGTATTTTTAATTTTTCGATGTCTGTATATCATTGCAACTATATTTCTTATTACCTTATTTCATGTTTATTTACTTTTTAAATTCTTCCTCTTATTATCATTTTTCACAAGAGCAGGAATACGTTTGAATGGTAAATTCGGTGCCTGTTTTCAGTTTGTTATGTTTATTAAATAATTGTTACATTGGACAAACAATTGCAATTATGGCACTTTCAAGTAAATGTGATTATGAAATCAAGATCTGATTCAAAATGTTTTATTTTACTCTCAATTAAGAAGTTCAAATATGAGTGATATATTTCATATAAATGGATAATTTGATTCATTTTAGAAGAGAAAATGGGAATGATTATTGCTAAATTGGGGCAATAACTCTCAGCTTTCTCCAAAAGACTCCTGGGCTAGGTATCAAGGTAGGATGTGTGGGCTAGGTGGGATGTGTGGACACATCTCGGAGCAGTTCAAACAGCCCTTAGAGCCCCTTCACACAGACCTACAGGACTTCGGTGTGGTGCTCTGCTGGAAAGCATCAATTTAAATGGTGATGTATACTAGGATATGTTTAACCATGCACTTGGCGTAAATCAGCAGTTCACGGATTCATCCAACAGGGAGCTTGAACATCCGCATAGTGACATCAGTGGCAACATAAGCTCCCAATTGGATGAAACCTGCAACAGCTGATTTTCGTCAAGTGCACAACTAAATAAATCGTACTATAGTGGCGGTTAGTGGCTCACTCTTCCACCAACAACAGAACAGTTCTATACCTCAACTTTTTTAACATGGTGCTTGATGTAAATCTGCTATTACAGTGTCATCCAATCAGGAGCTTGTGACTGTTGTCCAATCAGGAGGACGTGACTGTGGTGACGTTTAAGTTCTGGTTTGAATAACACCGTCAACAGCTGATTTACATCAAGTGCTACATTGAAAAAATTGAAGTATAAATGACATCCTTCACTACACCTCTTTGGTTGTGCAATTGAGCTTGCTGTTAACATGTTGACTGCCCTGCAGCCATCGGCACCACCTTCCTGATCCACGCTCAATGGTGCTGGTAGGCGACTGTGTGAAAGGGTCCAGTGTTTCTCCGGGATGGTGCTGAACTTCGTGCGATGACGGTGTTACTTTTAAACCTCGCTGAGTTGCTTTGGAAGCAGTGCCCACAAACTCTGGTATGCTAGATATTTTGCCCATGACGTTGTCAAGCCATGTAGAGTATCATTTTCTGTGTTCAACAAATACCTAATATTCCCATTTCCGTGCACCCAGAAATTTCTATTTGAAGTTTTTGATTTTCCATCAGTAATTAAGTTAAAAACTAGTTACCTTCTTTAAAGAAGGTTATGAATTTATACTTTTTTGTGAACTATGTTTTGTTTAAGCCAGGGAACGATTTTTTGACAAGTTCTAAAACAATCGAGTATCGCCAAAAACTGTATTGCTATACTTCAATTTATTTGTAGTAGGACTTGTCCCAGCTGGTATGAAACGTCACTAGTGATGTTCAAGCTCCCGATTGGATGACACCATAAATGCTGATTAAAAGTCAATTGCCATTAGAAATAAACGTAAGTATAGGTCTGTGAAATGTACTCTTCTATCAACCAGATGAGCCAAGCGCCAGCAGCAATGGTTCGAAATATCAATTAGTTCTTGCGCTTTAAGCAACTCTGCCTCTGGCAGGTATCATCTGTTGATGAAACTGTCAACAGATGATACCTGCCAGGGGTATGGATGCGAAAATTGCAGTGTAGAAGAAAGGGATAGCTTTCAGGAGAGATTTACATTGTTTCAATATCGTCACTAAAGAATATTGTAAGAATTGATACAAATCATACTGAAAAGCAGATAAGAAAATGTTTGTGTGTGCATTAAGTCATCAAACAAATGTAAGCACACAAACCATAAACTAAATGTTTCAGAGCCTGCGTTGTTTACTTTCATCCCACTTTCAATTATACTAGCAATATATTTTTATCAAAGAAAGTAAGTGTGCTAGTCAACTGTCAAGCTACTTACTATGCACAATGATTTTATTCGAACATTCTCCAGCTGAAGGAATGACAAAAATAATGGGGAGTCCCACCTCAGCTGGAGTTAGCCAACATGTTTGAGAAATGAGCGGTTATCATTTCTACGTCACGTACAACGACAACGTACCTCAATTTAATTTGGAATGAACGTTAAGATGACCAGTCTCGTGACGGAACAGAGTATACTGGTTGAGTCATTTCACACTGTAAAAACATCAGTGTTTTCCCCATTTCAGCAATAAATAATCCTATATCATTTTGGCCTAAGCAGCATAGATTCCCTTTGAAAGTGTTTTTAATTCTATTTCGTCGCAGCCTGTATATCACCGCACTTTTTTACGCATTTTGAAGCAATGTGCAGCAAATCACACTTGCTGAAACTGTAGAGAGCTGATTCCACGTTCTTCCTCTCTTTATTAGGAGCTGAAAATGACCACTATTCTCCTGATTCACTATAATTTATTTCTGTATTAATTCTGTGAATATATCTTTTCGTAACACCCGTAGCCACAGCCATCCCCTTAAGAACTACCTTGACATTTTTAACACCTTTTGCTTCTCTCTTCATAAACTGATAAACCTTTTGCAACGACTTCAAGCATCTGATTCGAAGGGCTTTATTATGTGACTAGCTCTGAACCAGACGCGTTGCAATAATTACAAACAGAACAATCACATTTAACAGAACTTCACACAAATCACTTACAAATACTTGACTCTAGTAGGGAAACGCAACTAAAAGCTTGCACCTAGCGGAGACGAAAAGTCAGAACCAATTTTTAAACAACATAGGTCTGTCAAACTGTGCTGGGAAGGTCTGCTCCATCCCCCCCCCCCCCCCCCCATTCCGTCAATTCACAAATGTTTGATTTTCTTCATTTGTATTTGAAAAAAGGAGATTTTTTCTTCGTCAAAATTTAGAACCATCCTCAGAGCTGTGATTCACTACAAGCACATTCTTCTGGGCATTATAAAAGAAGAGAAATCGTTAAGAAACTGCTGTGCAGAAACAAAGCATTTTTGAGCAAAACCGCATTGCATTTGCTCATTCTGACGTGAATATGGCGAATGTTTGTTTGTTTGTTTGTTTGTTTGTTTGTGTTGTTGTTGACCAAATGACTTACCAGCAAATGTAATAGGTATAGAAAAAGTTACGTAATGCTGCAAAACATTAATGTCAAGAATTTGACAGAAATACAAAGTTCTGGCCTGACCATCGCCTTTGTACTCATTTCAGTATTCTTCAAGTCTGCAAGGATTGACTGTGATAAGAACAATTTGGGTGCAAGTGGGATCCTGTTTGAAAAACTCAAGCCTTCATAGTTAAGATTAGTGTGAGATTTAACATTGATGTCTTTTTAAAATATATTGTTCATATATTTCATTGACATTCTACAACGTCAACATTTTTTTAAATCACCAGAATTAGCAATCAATCGGCGTCTCAAAGAATTTTTCAGCATAAATTTGGTAGGCTTACGCTCACACAAGAATATTATCTAGCAAATACAATCTAGTGATTCTATAACAGCACATGAAATTTTTTGAGTCTAATAAAATTTCACTTAGAGCAACGTGAATTGTAGTACTTGATTGTAGTACTAGTACTGAATTGTAGTACTAGTAATTGTAGTACAAGAAAGCTAAAAAATGTATAAAACGAAAAGCAGACTTAAACAATGAAGGCTGAATCACTAAAAGGATTAACATCAACTAATACCATGATTGATTTGGTCCACAAGAAACCATTACAAAACAAAAGCCTAATGTCAAACACATGCCAATCCAACCTCTGCGGACAATGTTCATTCCTTTACAATTATAACAATTGTGCAGACAGAAAAGCATGACGCCTGAAAGTAAATCATGGATGGACAGATCAATCTGCAAGAATGAAATATGTAAATGAAGCAGTATTTGAATGAAGAATGTTATCTAGCTTTATGTAATTCCTATTCCACAAAATACTACTTTCGGTTCTAGAAAACATTCCCTTTGATCTCAATGCTCACCATATCTTACTATCGTCTTACCTTTGGGGATTTATGCAACGACTAATGTTTAACATATCAATAAACTGATTTAAAATGTCTTTGTTGCTAATTATGAATTTGAAGAGTATATTTTGTTTGTAATTTCAGAGAATTGTAAACATAGGGTAACGCAAACTTCATTGAACCACTGACATTATGTATGTATTGACACCAGGCAAATTCAGGGTTAAGGAATACTTCATATGAGAACCGCATGCTTGGTAAAAAGTGATGATTGCTTATCAGGTTTTTGTTCTGTCAGCACCATGGGCTACAAATAAGACCCACAAACTTACAAAACTGCTCTATATTCTTCTTAGCACCTTGTCTAATAGGTATATAAAATTTTGTCATTATCATCATTATTAAAATAATTATTATCATAATTTTTATTGCTTTGGACATGGAATTTATCTTTGTAGATCAGAATGGAAACACAATGACAATCACTGTTTACATAACAGATTGGAAAATATTACTAGTGTTCAATGTTCACAAAAACAGTACGTAATTTTTTAAGTGGAAAAACATGGATTATGTTACGTTGTTACACTTTTTATTCTTTTTTATGTTAAACATTTTTCACAAATAGCCTATCATAACAAACAATAGACAAAGTAAATTACATTTTGGGAATCTTGCAAATGGTAAACACTTCGGAAGCTGTTTCCACCAGCCTAGTCTACCAAAAACCCTTGGCCCCTCATTAGCAAAGGATGGGTAATAAAAAAATTAAAAATATGTTGTACATATTTTTAATTACTTGCATGAAAGCACTCATAATAATACTTGCATGAAAGCACAATCAAAATAATTATTCCATCACCAATATGTACATACCTGACTACTATCAGCTTCTCTTTGTTGTTGTTGAATTCTCAAAAATAGTTCTCTTTGCTTTTTAGGCAAATGAAGTGGAATATTTGTAGCATCATTACTTTCTGCACCACTGTCAGCTGTAATTCAAAAGTAAACAAAAAAAAGGACTTCAAAATTTTCCATAAATGTATTGAACTTTACACACAGTTTAGAAATGAAGGGCAACCAAACACTTAGGATATCTAAAGAGTTTTATTCATAGCATTTTGCAAAAGAGAAAAAAGTAGCACTGCATTAGTTCTCCAAGCCCACTTCTCTGGAGCAATTTATAAGCTAGCACAAGGCAGTGCTAGCTTATAAACCCTTCCACCCTCAACATTTAAGAGTGCAAATTGATGCATTGCTGCACTCTTTGCATACAAGGGTATTGCTTGATGCATCACATACAAGGGTACCAAGAGAATTTAATGTGTGGCTCTGTAAATAAATATTTAGATTTAAACAAAGCAATAAATTTATCTTACTCTAATAACTCATTATTTTTCCATACAATTCAGAGAACATGACACTAAGTTGTGGAAACAAACAGAAACGGAGAAAAATCTAATTCTACTTGTATCTAATTTTCTAGCAGCTCAATAATTCTTTTATAAATGTTTTTTAAACAGAATAAAACTTTGAATTGTTCTTATTTAAGCTGTCTTCAATTTAGGAAATGATTTAGATAGGGGCAAATGTGATGACTTAGAACAAGGCAAGAGGAGTAGAAGGGTGATGAGAAACCAATATTTTCATCATATTTTGTAATAATTATTATATTGTTATAAATTATGTTTTGACTGTTCAAATAATTGACTGGCCCAGCTGGGAATTGAACCTGGATCTCCTGGTATATGCTCAGTTGCTCTAACTAACTCTTCAAACAGCTTTAAGGAAATAAGAGCCCCTGACAAATACCCTTCATCTTCAAAACTATAGAATAATGTTAAAATTAATCAAAAAAGAATTTAGAGTGTAAGTTTGAAAAATTAGATTATTTTAGAATATGTAAAATTGTCCACAATTTTTAATGAAGTTACTTTTACTTAAATCAGGGGTAGGGACCTGGGAAATGAAATGTTTATCTGTGGTTGAGAGTTGCGCAAGTTGTTACAAAGGGAGGGGGGAGGAGAGGAAGAGAAATTTAGCTCAATTCTGTAAATGTATTTTTTGTATGGATATGACAAAGGATGTCAGAAGGATACAATTTAGTATTCATCAAAATTATCGTCAAATACATGTTGGATGCAATAAATGAGGAAGGAATAAATTAATACATTCAAGAAAACAAAGTAAAAAAATGATATTACATACCATTCCCAGAATCATTTTGGGACTTCTTATCATCAGATTTTCTTCTGTTTTCTTTCTCTTCAATCTGACTCTTGTCAGAAGTGCCTGGTTCTGAAGATCCTTTCTTTTCATCAGCTGGGTTTGGTGAGTACCTGAGTAGTCAGTTCCCACAGATAAGAAACTTTAAATGACGAAATGTGAAATGATAAGAGAAAGAAAAAACAATTACCCAGCAAAACGATGAAGATTTAACTTTCCACGTTCTTTATCAGAATTCTTTTTATTTCCATCACCATCAGTTTCTTGATAAAATTTGGGCATCAATGGTTTCTTTTCATCTTCACTCCCTAATTCCCTTCCCTCTTCATCCTTTGAATCTCTTGAATGAGAACCATGCGCATCATCACCCCATCGCTGACTTTTGCCCTTAGCTTTACCATCATTAACAGGAGATTGTGGCATAGGTGTAGTAGTACCATCTTGGTCTATAATGAAAGTCAGTTATGTAAACAAAATTATAGCAAATTTTATTCCTCCTTTAATAATATCTTTCCTAACTTAAACAGTTTGTTATTTTGCATTTCTATATCATTATACTATGGGATGATGCATTTCAAAATTATAAAGGAAACAAATTTCAAGTGAATGACCTTGATTTCTAATTAATTGTGTAAAAAGCCATGATCTTATATTACACTGCGAAATATCCAACTCGAAGGAGTTTAAAAATAATTAATTTCAATGGTGAATTTTCTTCATTTCATTGTCTGTGTAATAAATAATACCAATATTTTAACTGATTACAATGGCATTTCACTTTATTATTTATGAATGTCAGAAATATATCATACCCAGGTGTCTTGTTTCTCAACCAGTACACTTCAAACAGAACATTTTTGATTTGTTCAGCAAGTCTCAAATGTTCACCCTTGCAAATAGGGAGACAATGCTAAAATCTCATGACTTAATTAAGTCTCTACTGATAGGGTGATCGTTTCTAACCTTCATTATCAGATTCAGGCATTGGGGTTCTTCTTGGGGACTGGTCCTTTGAAGATTCTTTCTGTTCAGCTAACAATTGTGCAGGTATAGGAACTTCAATATCAAATAGTGATGGAATTTTCTTTCCTTTGCCACTGCGATTTTTCTTGTTGAACACCATGGCTGCTGCACCCTCCCGACTCAGTCTTGGAAAATCACCCAGCAGGTCTTTTGGAGCAGTCTCCAGATGCTGAGACATCAAGCAAGACAGATGAAGCATTAACTTTCCAAGTGGTGTTACATCCTTAACTGCACAATGCCAGAAGTTTTGATAATCTTCATTCTTTATTTGCCTTTTTATCTGGCAGCTACCACAGAACTTAACAGACAGAATCATACTGGAACTGAGGATGGCCAATTTTAAGAATTCCAGAATCTTTGGAAATGGAAAATGGTTTGACTCTTTTCAGGCAAACTGTTATTAACAGTTGAAATACAAAATGCCTGGAAATTTGGTTTGCAGTCCTGTTTATTATTTTCTGTATCATTTCTCTGTCATTTATTTTTATCAAAGATCTTTTCTTGTTTGTAATGAATTACAAATTGCCAAAATGCATTTCAGCCTCTATGACTTGCATAACTGCCTTGACATGCAGATAAGTACACACAACTGTTGTTTCTCATGACAAAACCATTCTTCGGTAATTACTTACATCACTGAGTAGCTTGCTAGCTAAATCTTCCAATATTACTACCTTACTACCACCAAAATCAGTCTTTAAGAAATTAAAATTAACTTTCATAATAAATTAATATTTTCATTCATATACACAATTTTTTCAACATATAATAAATACATAAGTAACAACATTCAATATCACAATACAACTGCATTAGAAAAGGTCACCAGAAACAAATAAAGCTGTGAACAGTGGCTATTCATTGTAACTTGAACAATTCATATATAACTTTATATTACTTAGACTTTCCATAACATTATATTACCAGATAGAACACTGTCACTGCAGATTCTTCCACATTCCTTCTTCTTTAGCAATATTCACATATTCATAATTAATAATAAACACTACATATTCATTATTAAATAAACACTACTGAGCAACACTATGTACAAGTAAGTTCATTTGAATCTTATTTTGCAATTCTGATAACTTCTATCCATTGATCCACATCATCACATCATGTTAGAACATATTTTTACAATATTTACCAGTTCACAGATCATAACACCCAGTATTCTTTGGCTCATTTTACCTCCACATTTTTCATCAAAGTTTCGTATCATTTCATTTCTAAAAATCACTGGACACGATTTCACATCACTTCACTTCACTAAAACTTCACTTTATAAAATCAGATCACATCCCTTCACCTTTCATCACAATGCACCTTAATATACCTTTGCACACTAACTTCAAAATTCCATTGTTAAGTACACATTCCTAAAAATTTTGATTTGCACATTAATTTAGTCTCCCAGTGAACAGATGAACTAACAAGGCCACACATGATTTATTGTGTATTCCCAATAGATAATTTCTTTATGTTCTTGCAATGACCCATTTAAAATTTGAAGAGTTGAAAATTTGAGACATTTTAAATTTGACATGATTATTACCTATTTATTAGAGTTGTTCATATTTTATAGATAATTCTAGTTTAAACACACACAGCTTCCATACATGAAAATTCTCCATCTCAATTTCATAGAAGTAATGTAATTTCACTTTTGAAGTCAGATAAATTTATTAAAAAGGCACTCATTTTCTAAATGAACAGATGGCTCCATAAAACAACTCCATCACTCCAGAACACTTTGAAGAAAGAAAAAAAAGAATCACACATTTAAATATAATTTATAACAAAGCTCTCACACACGATCATCTTCATAGCATAAATACACCATACTCAGTCAAGATTCAATTAGCATTTTTGTTGGCACAAATGCAAAACACAAAACGCAAAATAAGAAAAGAGGAAAGGGGAAAAAAAAAAAAAAAAAAAAAAAAAACTGGGAAAGTTCACTTCACTACACTTCACTGAACAATGCACAAGATCTTTTGTTTGGATTTTAAGATTTATTCTATCACACTATCAAACATTCTTTCAGAGGTAAATTTGTCTCGACACAAGACCATGCTGTTAAAGCAATATAAACACTTCCATCATATATAAACATCTTCCATCATAATAGGTAACACTCAATAACCATAACTTCACAGTAATGTTCAGGAATTCACGAATCTCAATGCCACATACAAATCTTTCAAATTGCCAGCACTACGGAAACCTTCACAGTCAAAAATTGCTATCAGAATATGATGTGTATATTATGTTTTAATCACAACACCTCATTGGCAATTTTGCTGAATGTTTTTTTATTAGGAATAATAATTATTTTATGTCATACTTAAAATTTATATATTCTCTTAAAACACATTCTTTAGAAATTTCAACAATTACCGAGATATATTATAGCTGCATGATACTTCTTGAGAAATTATATCTTCCTGCATTCATATCAAACCATTTTCAATGAAAACAGACATCTTAATTTGTTCGTAAATCTATACACAAATGATGTTGTCATTCTGATCTTTAACTCCTTGCAATACTAAGGCATAACTATGAATAATCTCTAAGTTTCACATCCAAATGATTTTCACCATCTCTTGTGCACTGATCACACTGCTTTGCACTTTTACTCAACAAGCACATTCAATGCATGCACACTACTTCCTGACTCCTCTTCAGCTAAATATGCAGATGTAAGAAACTCTTGATGATATGAAAATGCACAATATTATTACTGATTTTCTTTGAATCTCACAATAATGAACATTCCATTCTTAATTAACTCACAAGAAAACATGCTGCATAATGACTTTTCTCTGATGTACTAATGTAAATATTTCCTTTGTTCTTCTGTCAAATCAACACACCTGTTTCATTATAACTTCTATAAAATCTTTCTATAATCAGGTTTAATGATTATAGAAATTAATTAATTTAAAGATGGCTATTGTTCATGATCACAATACGGAAAAATATTTTCTTGAGAATGGTCATAAGCAAAAATATCCTTTTTTCCACTTCTGCAATAATATGATCTTCCATCTACTACACCACACATAATGAAGTTTCAAAATGATAATGCTCTTCATGAAACTATAGTTTGATAGTTCTTAATTCAATAATGAGCCCAGAATCTGCATTTGAAGTCCAATTCACTTGGCATAATTAAATAATTTATTTCAGTCTTGATGAAAACAAAAGAACAATGGGAAAAGATTCAGTCAAGGAAATAATGTAGGAGAGGTTCAATGAAGGAAAGAATTTATAATAGAAGTAGAAGTGAATTGAGAAAAGTTTTTAAAAATTATGAAATAACCTGGCACAGTAAAAATATTACGAGGTGAGAACATGTTCAATGAAGAGGTAGGATTTTGAACATTAATGAATGAAAATAAAATTACCCATGTAGATAATTAGATAGAAAGGAAGACAAAGGAATAAAAAAACATACAAATAAAAGATACAACAGACCACCAGAAAAAATAGAAGATAGAGCAAGAAAGGAAAATTTAAAAAGAAAAGCAAAGCAAAATTTAAAAATGAAAAAGGGAAAAGAAAGCAAAGGGAAAGAAAATGGATGTTTAAGTTTAAATAATTAAAAAGGTGTTTATGAATAGGTTTTCATTGGAATAAAACAGGTAACTTCATTCTTCACTTAAAATGTTCATTATTTATATTGAGGCCAGACTGTCAATTTTCAGCTGTCAAATTAAAAACAAAAACAATGCAATTGTGATTTTCTGGACAGTTTTTCAAGATGCTTTTCACTGATGTACTATTATACATTTTACTTGATGCTTCAATTGATGAATATCAAGTATTCCAGTACATGAAAGTATGAAGAATCTTTGGGAACTAATTTACTGCTCAAGTAAAGTTCATTTCATTCATTGTTCATAAACGGACTTCATGTTTAAAAATTATTATGCCTCGTACAGTACTTCTCACAACACAATTGAACATCTAGATTGTCCGCTATTATTTGTATTTTCACAGCAGCTCCTAGTTTGCAGAGAATGTTGTAAGCAAAAGGTATCAGAAAATAAGATGATTGTTTAATAGTTTTCCTTGATGCTGAAGAATAAATAATTCTCTTTAAAGCTGAGAAGCTTAATAACAACTTTTACCTATTTTCACAAGATTACTTTCTTTTGCCAAATTTCTTCAAGTTTACCTCATTATAGAAAGAGTCACAATGATATGATCTACACAATAATACTTATAACTTTACACAAATTCCAAAGAGGCTTATGTGATACATATTCCAAAGAGAGTAATTTCTATAAATGAACTCACAAAAATGGATCTAGTCATGAGTTACAACAGTGACGAACTTTCTGCAAGATCAAAAATCATTTACACAACTACAGTAGCAAGCATATCAATTCAATGTAAAGCAGAATTATTAATCATTCTCTTGAAACAAATAATAAAGATTATTAAATTATTTAAAGCAAACTACCACAATGTGATAGCAGAATACCGAGTAATTAAAATAATTTAAAATCTTTCAAAATATTATTAAACAATTTTTGAAAACAAAAATAAGCAGTTATAATCTCCTCAATTCCAGCCTTCATTCAAATTCATAAAAAATTATATTACATATGCTTGCCAGAAAAATGCACACTCTTAACATAAACAAATGTGTGTGTGTATGTGCATGTATGTATGAATGAAGTATGTTAATATGTATGTGAGTGAGGGGATATGTACATGTTTATGAATATGTGTGTGTATTTGTGTGTAAGTGTATGTATGTATTGGTATGTTTGTGTGAACAATAAATTTTATATACTAAAACATGCATACATCCACACACAAACACACAATCACACACACACTCTTCTATTCATACAAAAGTGCTTAAACCATGTTATGTGACTAGAGATATCTATTTTAAAAATTATAGGTCTATTTTCTACTTATATTAATCCTAAAATAAACAAGGTCAGAAAAGGGAGGCTGGTAAATAGGTAGAATGATTATGTTCAAAAGAATAAAAAAGTAGGGGGAATAAGAAAAAGTGATATTTGTAACAGTCCAACCTGGGGCTGGATTATATATAGATAACTAATGATCACTGCAAGTTTCAATCTGTTCCATAATCAGTCCATGCACATTTTAAAGCAAATTAGGTCTATCTAGTTTTGCATGTTCACTAAAATAATTTTATTTTGCAATACAGATTTGCAATGTGCAAAACAAAGTGAATATTTTGTGCATTTTTCAGATAAATATTAAAGAAGAAAATGAAAATTTTGAATTAAAATGAAAATATTTTATAAAAATAGTAATTGAGAAATTTACATCAGTTCAGAAAATAATATACTTATAAAGGATTCTGAATCTAAAGAACATGAAACCAAATCAATAAATTGCATGATACAATTTTCATTTATTGTTGTTCAACCTTAATCACTGAAAGGTTTCAATTGAAAATATTTACATTTTAATAAGAATTTTCTTAATCAAAAGTGCAAAATTTAACTCTCAAAATCAAAATTTATAAAAAAAAATCTGTTTAATGATTTAAAGGGACTTTTTGTCTTTTTATTTATAAAAAGAAAATAATTTTTCAAATTATTTTATTTTACACAATAATATACTTGCAGAGACCATACTTAAAAATCTATGTATTAAGATTTTATATAATTAGCCTATGTAAAATATGCACAAAATCATTTTACATGACTTTTCATTACTCGCAAGTTTTCATTTTTAAATCCACCTTTTTAAATAAATATGACCTCCATGTAAAAGGTCTCTAGATGGTGGTTACCAGCACAAAAACATCTACAGACCTTGCTTCTATGCTCTTGCGAGGGGACAGATGAACGGTTGGACAATCGCTGCTCAATATGACGGTTTCCTTCGGTACCCTAAAAATGATTGACAACACTGTCATCTTCTGGCGTTCCTCATGAGGAACATAGGACTTCGACAAAATTTTCCATCTCCCTCAGTTGGTCGTCACCCACTTTGTTTCAATCCAAGACTATATGTTGGACTGCATGTGTAATTTAAAAGTAATTCTATACAAAAACTGTACCCCCTTAACTTAATCTGATGAATTAACATACTACAAATTACTAGTTATTTAATTTACTGCAGTCTGCAACTATACCAAAAAAGGCATTTTCTTCATTTTATACTACTCATATGGAGAATAATGAACATTTACATAAAGTTCTAAATGGAATATTGCATAAAACATGCAATGATTACTTTTTTTACTTTATATTTTTTACAAAAAAAAATAATGGTAGGAAAATATACTTACTTTCAATAAGATACTCCTCATTTGATCAGATAAATGCCCATGGCTAAATTTGCATCTTGGTCCAGAAAAACATTTCAATCCAGTATGGAAAAATTTGCAAGGAAAATCATGATGCATGTATAAACATTTGTCTTTTTTTGCACAACAATCCATCAAATAAAATTTGCACAGTTCCATCTTTCGAGGAGGGCAAGCATTATGAGAATAAGGGCAATCATCCCCCTAAAAAATGGAACCACTAACATTTAATTCCATAATAAACAGGTAAGTAATAGACAAAATGGAATAAAAAAACAAGTATCAATAAATATGTAAATAAAGAAGAAATATTCGTTAAAGCTAAACCAACCTTCTGGCACTTTCCCTGCATGTAAAACATACAGACATTAGGTTCCCGCTCAGAATTATTTCTAGCAGATTGTTGTCTTTTTATTCCACCCCTTTTACTTTTGGTATCTTTTCTTGTTTGTCGCTTATTAGGAGGTATAACTCTGCCAACTGTTCTTTGTCTTCGTTTTGCTCCTCTGCCCAGTCCTCTCTTGGGGGCATCGTCATCACTTAATGGTGGATTATGTCTTCCAAAGTCCTCTCTTGCATCAAAATCTGACTCTTCTTCATTGAAAGAGTCATATGATTCATCAAAACCACCTGTATTTATTTAAACATTCATGAGAATATGAGAAACACATTTATGAACATTACAAGTCAATGAATACAAAGACACTTTAATGTAAAAATATAATTATCTGATTTAATAACAGTTATTTTTCCTTGTATATCTAAGTATATCTTACCTTGCTGATTGAATGGGAATCCTTTCTCAGGATATTTAGTTTTGGGACTTTCTTCAGTTCCTCCAAAATTTTCTTTCATAATTGGAGATGCTCCTCTGACAAATAACATTTCATCATCATCTTCTTCTCCATCTTCACCTTCATGACGTTTCTCTTTTGATTCAGCATCAGGTCCATCATCGCCCTCCCAATGATGACTTTTCTTTCGTTTCTTTAAAACAAACAAAAGCAATTGAATGCATGAAGATGCATTCAAGCACACAAATCCAAACAATATTTTAACTATAGAGATTAAAAAGTTCTGTGACCACAAGGTACAATTTTTAAGTAACTCTATGAACTTAAGAACTTTTACCGTGACCACAGAATTAATAAAGATAAATAATAACACTAAATATTTAACTTCCCTTTAACAAATATTTATTTCAGGAATTTTTGTTAATAATTAAGCAAAATTTCCATTAAATTTTCTAAAAACTACAAAAAACAAACCTTTGCTTCCTTTCGATCATCATCGTCATCATCTTTGTGTTTCTTTTTGCGCTTCTTTCGCCTGTTTCTCTTATCATCATCAGTAGAAACTAGTTTTTCTGAGGTACTAGCATTTGGGTTGCCATTAACCGTTTCATTTATATCTTTTCCCATAGCAGCCTTTAGTTTCTTTTCTACCACACACGCCCATTCTTCTTCTTGTTCATTATTCCTGTCTGCATTAAGCTGAAGTGCTTTTCTCCTGCTCATGCGACCCACTGGTTCACTGATTTTGTCAATTCTTTCTACTTGCTTGTCAGTCTTCAGACTGGGACGATGGGAGGAAATAGGTGAAATTGAAGGCTGTTCAATCTTTGCCTTTGGAGGATTTGATGTGTCTCCATCTCCTTCTTCATCAGGCAATTCTCCATCCTCAATTTCACCTTCTTCCAAATCACCAGGAGGGCTACAAGAAGAAAAAATTAACTAAATCACCCTTTCAATAATAGAAATTTTCCAAGCAGTGCTCCTAATGAAAAAACTGACACACACACATCTTTAATTTTATAGCCTATATTATAAATCAAAAAATATTTCTTCTGAGACTTTGTTCTGGGAAGCCCTACTATACACTTCTCAACTGTTTTCCTAAATATAAAAAAATATTTATTTACATTTCTCTCAAAACAAATTTCAGTCAATGGTGGAACATGCAGGATTCGTTACTCTACAAAGAAAAACAAAAGAAGTATTTGTAAATACTGCACTTCCTCAAATATGCAATTGTGCAATACAATCAATTACTGTAATTAACCTATTTCTTAGTAGCATTGGCAATGAAAAATATTTTATTTTACCAAAATTCATTAGGAATTGTTAAAAAAATTCATATTTTGGAAATAAAATATAATTTCTGCTCTCCCTATTCATTGCCCTCTATTCACCACAAAAAATAAATATCAAAAGATTGTCATAAATATATTAATGACAAATATAAATGTGATGTCACTACACTTACAGAAATAATTTATTGTTAACGCAAACCCATTATAAAAAATAATTCCATGCTATAAAATATCATGAACATTCAATAAGAATTAGTTTTCTATAAAAGAAATGGGTTTACTTTGATATTTGTTTTCTGTAAGTAGCCTATCTGGTATTTAAGACGGGTTAATTTTTTTGTAGGTTGACCAGTCATTATGTAATACACCTTTGTTTCTTGTTAAGTACAGAAATCAGCACTTTCAACTAATATTATTAAATAATGGAGTTGGATTATGTTTACAAAAATAAGCACCCATTTTTCAAAATATGGTTGTTCACTACAGAAAAAAACAGTAAAAAAGATAATAAAACTACTTAAAAATTTATCTTAGAAACCAAAATAAATTTAGCAATGATCCCATTTCAAATAATAGCAATGACTTCTACATTCACTTCTTTTAAAAATTACTGAAGAACGTGATCACAATAATGATATAGAAAAAAATAATTCTCATTACATTTCATTATTATTATTATTATTATTATTATTATTATTATTATTATTATTATTATTATTATTATTATTATTATTATTTTCACCTTTTTAAATTTTGTAACAAGTTGTTCTCAATTTCTCACTATAATCCGCAGCAAAAGCATATAATGACTAACTATAATAATCGCTCGTTTCAGCTGCATTGCGAAGCTTACTGTAACCCTCTTTTACCTCCCCTAGAAACTCGTTGTGAATTAATATAGAACTGGGACATTTCATTGCTTTGCATTGCATTTTCTGCTCAATTACAAGGCCACATGTATAAATCTGCGTGGAAGTAGTAACCATGGCAGGTCAACTAAGAAAGGAAATGGGTATTGTTAACAGGGAAACACCAACCTTCCTGCACATAAGGTCATTTTATGACACAACGTGATTGCAGTGGCTCTATGTTGATCCAACAACCCTGTGTTGATTCACCGCAGTTATTTTTTAAATATTCGTACAAGCCGCCCCCAAAACTGAGATGTATCCCGTCTCCCGAAAACTTGGCAATGGTGCCCACAACGCCGAAAACACCTCTCCTGCATTACAACCGCGCTTCCCAGCAGTCTGTGCACGCTGCACGGAACGGTCCGGTTTGCATCCTTTGTCCCCACCACAGACCTACGTTGAAAACGGAGCCGCCACCGCTGCGTCGGGGTCGCGCAGGCAAAGAACTGGCTATTGATTGAATCCTTTCTCCCAGGGAGACTTCATCTCCGTCTGAATTTCAAATGACATCACTAGATACTGAAGGTTATATGTATTAAGCTAAATTTGCATTTGTATACGACAAATTTTCTGTTTGGGGTTAAGAAAATAAGATATTAAAAATAAAAAGAATCTGGTAACGTTTATACCACATAAGTACATAGGCATATTTTAATGAAAAGAACGGCGATAATTACCACTGAATTTAACAATAACCTCTTAAAACTGTTTCAGTACACTATTCATTTTATTTTGAAATACACAAACGTACATAATCAAATTCATTAACATCACAATTATGTAAAAAATTATGTTTATTTTTAAACTGTCTTCGAACTTAAAACCTTAATTACAACAGCAAAAATCAGTTACCATTAACACTAAAATCAAGTTCTTTAACACAATTTACGTTATCAGTATATTATGTACGGCTTAAAGAGTACAAGAAGCATGTTTTCAGTCTTCCGAAGGAAATCATCAATAATTACGTCAATAAAAATGGCAGTACAAGAGCTGCTATGCTACTAAATTACACGTGACATTTGACAAGGGGTGTAGCTACAATATTAGGTGCTCTTTCAGCATTCGCCTACATACCCAGCAACTACTGGGAAAATACGAAAACCACAATAGCTCCTGGGTGTTGCATACACTGAGAAGCAATTAACGGATGTTCTTTATTTGAAATTACTTAATAAACAAAATTATGAATAATTTACATTTATATATTAAACGTAAGACGTGAGAGTTATTGTATTCCCAGGTATTGTGAAAACAATTTACGCAGCAGAAAATACTTCACTTTTTTACACGTATGGGCTTAAAAGCGAAGTTTCCATTTTCCGACCAAGTATTATAATTATAGAATATTGCACAAAAATGGTAACTATTGATAAGTTGTCGAGAAATGGTAGAGCGTCATTTACGTGTATGAATAGAAAATAACTCAAAACCATACTAATCCCTAAATTAACTGTGCCTTGTTTCACAGGAACACATGTCATGCAAATCACAGTAGTTATATTTCCAGCATCAGGACCGGATGATATTCAGGGACCCTAAACATGCCAAAATTAAAGGGCCTCATAACACAGAAATATGGAACATACGTAATCAAAATTAATATAAAATAAATTAAAGCTTTTGCAATTTGAAAATTTAGTAGGACAATATTTTGCATATTTATGAACTTTAAAAAGTTTATTAAACAAATTATTGAGGGACCCTAGGCAGTGCTTTAGTATGGATTAATTCACTTCTGACCAGTAATAACAATGAGTAAAAAAAAAAAAAAATCGAATGTAAACTGGATAACGACGCGAGGATTGTTCATACAATTTGTTTCTGCCATCTAAAAATGCGTGATCATTCAACAATGCGTGATTATTCAATATTGATCGTGTGCATGATCACTCAAATCAATTAATTGAATTTACCTAGAATATTAGGCGACATCAGGCGCGGATGACATTAACATAATCTCAGCTTACAGATAGAGTTGAATGCTTATTAACCAATTTGGCAAGGATCTTGAAAACATACCCGTGTTAAATTTGCAATAAATTCATCAAATGAATGTTCAAGTTAATTTATGGGTGAATTGTTAAGTCAGAAAAGCCTTGATCGAACATAAACAAATTTCTACAATTGAAAGGAGAGTTTGAAAAATCGATGACAGTGTCCATAATTTACAATCAATTTATTATTACAGGACCAATTAAAATTACCCAAACGGCACTACAAAGAACAACGGTGGTGCCTCTTACAGGGAATAACGAGTTTAGGTATAACAGGCGCTAGAGATCCAGCACAGTAGCAGCATTTGTTCCTGAATAGTTTGGACGTAGAACGTATATTTTAACCGTTTCAAAATAAAAATGTTGATATACTAATATTTTTTCCACATATCGTTGGCGCACAAAACAAGTGAAACGCCATTATTAGTCAACTGAAGAATTTAAAATTAGTAAAGATACTTCACAATTTTCAATGGTAAAAAATTCATGAACATACTTCACGAAACACCGAGATAAAGAAATACATAGCAAGCACCCGATAATTACGTGGAAGAACATCCGGAAAATAAACACTCCGAATCGTTTCAAATTTGACAAGGTAACGTTCAAAACATCAAAAACAAGTCGCGGAAATTTTAATTGCACAATTCCACATTAAAATTGCAGTAAGAAAGATTTTTAACAGTAAAAAAGGCAGTAAAAATTATTTTTAACTTATACATGGCTTCTAATACAAATCCCAGACACTGGGAAGTAGGACAAAGAATATGCGTGAGAAATAATGCGCACCCGCTGTGGAACAGTGGTAACAGACCTGGAGAGACACCGGAGCAATACGCTGTTTTACATTCTACTTGGAAATATTACGAAAATAAATTAAAATAGATATTTATTTTACAAACGGGTAAAACAGGTCCGTGCGAGTTCGACCAATTTCAAATGCGTGAATATTCATAACAAAACATCACCATTGACTAAACAAAAATGCAAACAAAGTTTTAATGGTTTAAAATAACACATTGGTTTTGTAAACCAAAATTAAACACATTTTAAAACTTCAGAGAAAAACTAATAAAATTAACATTTTATTTAAAATATCCGCTGTTATTTATCATTACACATATATTCATAATATTAATAATCAACATTTCCTTCCTCACAATAATTCATCCCCTAGCTATCACCTTACTAATTATTATTAAAACAATATATCTGATCACAGGGTCTATTTTACACTCATTCTGATTCTCTTATATCATATTCGTAATATTCCTAAGAGGAATATTAGTTCTAATTATTTACATTACAAGATTAGCATACATCGAACTATTTCAATTACCCATCAAAACCTTAAACCGTAAAAAGGGATTTTCAACAAAAGTGATATTGTCAGATTGACTAGGCGTTGTGGCCCCTCGAATTTTGAGAGGTAAGGAGAATGGATATTTTAATTTTGGGGGTACATTATATGAAGCCCCTACGTCATTTTCGACAATTTCTATAATAATAATAAAAAAAAGGCTTCAATTTTTTTGCTCCAAAAGAAAAAAAACGTTATAAAACTGGAGTGGGTCTGGTTTTCAGTACAACTACCGAATCTTTGAAAATTGTGAAATTCAAAATGTTTTCGACGTTCTATTGAAGATTAAAGATTATTTTCTTAATGAAATATGTTCTAAATTAGATAAATAAATATTGTCGCGAGCAATTTTTTTAAATTAGTAGTTTTCGCGCAATTTCGATTGAAATCGTGACATTTAAGATCTACGTAAACAAGATTTTCTCAAAAACGGCACCCATTTTTTCTTTAATTTTTTTTACTCAAATAAAGTCAGCTTAATAATATAGCAGATGTCGCATTTTCATAAATACCTTTAGTTTTTTCAAAGGAATGATCATTCCGGAAGATCATTTCATGGAATGGAAAGAGCACCTCGATTGCATGAATAGTGATTTCGGGCGCGTCCACTGCTAAGGTGGTCTCATAAGTGTAGTGCACGTTTTATAGCGGGAGGTGGCGGAAATCTTCCCCTACTGGATGCGAGATCCGGGGCCGACCTACGCCGGTTTGCGGGGATTTTCCCCAACCACGTGACACTACCCAAACCGGAACAAGCTCTAAGCTACCGACTGGCTGTTAGCTAGTGTCGAAAATTGTGCCACCGTCGGGATTCGAATCCTAGGACCTCCCGGTCAGACGCACTACAGTGACATCAGTTCCTCTGAGCCACCTTTGCCTGTAGAGCTCTTTCGAATTAGCCTTCATTGTACAACTCTTTCTTCACACATTTCCACTTCTTTGTGTTCGAAAGTAATTCAAAAGTTTTAAGACGTGTTTGAAACTACCCACCTAGCGCCCCCTCCCAATTTACGACTATGTGCATAAATGTGGACATTGACGTAAAATACCATTTCGTCACGGTCAAAAGCATCTGTGACATCAAAGGAAAGCTTATTACCTCGCCAGCCAGCAGGTTCACTGTAACTTTACCACGTTCCTGCGCTCAGAGCAAATCCATGGTTGGTACAAGGTTGAGATGGAATCATTTTTTATAACCAATGAGATAATAAACCGAACTTTCCACTTCACAACTAACTAATCGTAATTACAAACAAGCAAAATCTACTTTAAGCGCATGCTGAATAAGTACAGGCAATCGACATAGTGGTTTGAAAAGATCGCTAATATTTACGTGAAGTATTAAGACGAGAAAATCGAAGCCAGAATTTTGCACTAACAATTTACTTACAGTCTACGTGTCATTGTGTTACGGATACAACCTCCTCAGGACTACAAACGACAACTAATAAAAAAAGAAAGCTTAACAATTATATACTATACTTCTTTATACTTGAGTTGGGTCGCGCACAAGAAGCGTTGCCGCGCTTTACTGTCCTTGCCACGTTAGGCTGAATGACATTTCGCGGGCATCTAAGGGCTCCTACACACTAGCGTTACGTTGACGCGTGTCATACAATAACACTATCTTATGGAAAACGGCACACGAGCATTTTGGCCGAAACGGCACACGACGCGCGTTACTTATCGGGCGTCAAACGTGCGTCAACGTAAAGCTCGTGTGACACACGCCTAAAGCGAATACTATATTAAAGTCCTATACTTTTGATATTTTTCAGCCCGATACTTATACTGTCTGAATACTTTCAATGAGGAGGAATTTTGGTATTGGACGCCATAAATTCGTGGCAGAAACTTTCAGATGGTATGACGCTTTATCCCCCTTCATTTATTCATTCCGAGTTGATGGCAACAAGGGTACATTACGTCAATGGGAAAGCTGCTACCTTTGCTAGTCACTAGAAAACCACAGTCAGCGTCAACACGTGTCTCTCAAACGAGAAGCACAAAGAAGTTTCATACTTTAATGTCTGTCTAGCCCCGGAGTTAGTCGCGTAATGTTCACATTATCCAACATAGTGGACAAAGTCCGAAGTAGAAACAGCTTTGAAGCATACTTCGGACTTTAGGCGGATGGAGTTATCATTAACATACACAAGGTGGCTAGGGTAGGCGAAGTACTGGACATAACTGTGATTAGGAATAGCAGAAATGGAACTAACATGGACAAGACTGCTGCTGGATAGTTCCCTAACGTTTATGCGAGACCAGGTATGTAGTTTCAAGTTCAACTGAGAAAGTCGTAAATTTCTATTCACACGATACCACGAAACCTAACCTCTGTGAAAAACACTGGCGGCTAAAGCAGCTCCCAATATTTTTCGTTCCCTTATAAAAGAATTGTTGGGTCAATTGACACCCCCTCTTACTTTATTATCTACAATATATCATAAATAATTATAACACAAAGAATTGAACATAAATGTCTCAAAGATAATTTCGAACACCAATATTTTGATACATTTTCAATAATCGAAGACGCTTTCACTAATGGGCTGGTTTCAAGCTGATCTTCATTGTTGTGCAAATGTAACTAAATGTTAAGCATTTTTCACTGGCCAAAACATTTCTCTAGTACGTATTGCACGGAGTATTTTTTTAAAAACAAGAAAAAACACACAATGATAAATTACAAATTCGGTCCTCTTCTCCACAATATATCGTTGTGAAAATATAGTGATATTTGTTTTTGTTTTCTAAACATCCTAAGCAGTTGCGTAGCTATAGATTCTGGGATGCCCAGTACGAAAAGACGAAATGGGGCCCCTATATGCAATAAACGTGAAATTAAGATTTAAGTGTACTTTGTACACAGGAATAATATAGCTGGTGACTTCCCTGAAAATGAATATTTCCAAATCGATCTGGTCAAACTCCATAAACTGCGAATTTGAAGCGAATTTTTCGATTTTGAAGGCGCATTACAGAAAGCCTCTAAGACAATTTCAAAATTCTGGAAGTCGCGAAATTTATTCTTTAATTTTTTCCTCGAATAAGCTTATCAATGTGGTAGTGTTCTAAACTTTCATTGCAATCTCTTGCATTTTGAAAATTGCAAAAACTGAACCTTCAATATAATTTCAAAAGTAGAACCTTCAATATTAAAGCTAGAGATTTTTCTATACACAAGCTCCCCTTCAATATCACATCAATTCTTTAATATTTAAATCATTTCACGGATAGATTTATTTTTTCAATTTTTTAGTAATTTCGCGTAAAATTGGGCCAAATCGTGCCCATTTTCCAGAAATACGTAAAATAAATTTCCTCAAAAACTGCTATTTTTTCTTCTTTTTTAAGATCTTTTTTTACAGCGATCGTACTACACAATTATCTGACAAGTTCAACATTCATGGCGTAGTGGTTAGCACGTTGAACTGGGAACACGGCTTGAAATTCCTGTTGAAGTAGGTTAGAAAATCAACATATATTTTTACGCGTTGGGAATTCACGCAGAGACATGAGCAGGGCCAATTAGATGTTTTTTAATACGCCACTTGCCACGAAAAATATGCTATCGAATTCAAATGTGCTAATTTTTTGCAGGTTTTTATTTGGTATTATAATATTACCTCGCCGTTACAAACAATACGAGAATGTACGTACTGTTATAGTACTAGTCGATTAGTTGTCGTTTGTACGCGGGGTACGAACATACGCTGAGGAGTTTGTATGCATAGTACAACGAAACGCAGAATCTCAATACATTTTCTGGCACATCCTGGCTTCTTAATTACACGATTTTTCCTCATTGACCTACTATCCAACATCAATAGTATTCTGATATATAATAACCTATAGACACAAAATTATTTTTTGAAATTTGTCATAGCTTTTTCCGACAAAAATTAAAACAATGCACCAATCTGTGTATGATACATGTACAATCAAGGCGAATGGACTCTGATGAGAGGGTTGTTTTCTACCTCCTCACTATACGAATTCCTCCAATTCACATATGAAACAACATGTATTCTCCAGAGAAATTCCGCCTTACAAAATTTGGAATTCTTCCCAAATCGTAGAGTATGTTTCAGCACCTTCACTTCTTGGTTCTCCTCCGAAGTAACTACGAAAGTTTATTACTTGTACTTTCCTTTCTAGCATGCTCGACAGATTCCCGGGAAGAAATCAATCGAAACAACGTTAACCTTCTGAACGAAACAACGGGTGGCAAGAATTAGCGAGCGCCCCTCTCCATTACGGAAAACAAATTCGACCACGTGAAGTACCTCTTAGATAGCGTTATTGAAGACGTTAAGAAAAATCCAGTAAGGGGTCGTCCATAAATTACGTAACGCTAAAGAGGGGGAGGGGGGCTTGGGGCAGCGTTACATAAGGAAGGGGGTATTAGTTTATTATTACGTAGCACTACCAATTCCGTTTGTTGCATTTTCAACATTTCCTGAAATAATTATTTTTGTTGCGTCTGATACTAAAACATTAAAATATTAACTAATTTATTTGTTTTAAAAACATAAATATATTAAAGATTTTAGAGGTAAATTGTTACAATAAATGAAAATATGTTCATATATTTTTTATTGTATCTGTAAGATTACGAAGAAATTATTGGAAATTGATACGTAGTATATTCTAGAATCTAATTCAATCGGCTCAGTACTCATAGCTGTGTCATCCACGACGGCGTGTGTACGGCTTGTGATCAGATATTTTGTAGCCAATGCGTCTTTCCTTTACAACTTGCCTCCAATCTTACTGTTACGTGCAATGAGCATCGCCAACAAATTCTGACTTAAATTATCTTAAATTTTAATATACAATGCAAATAAAATGAATACTAATTGGTTTTGCTGTGCTATAGTTTTTTTTCGGTCCTTATATTTTCAAGGGGGGTTCTTGTCGCAATAGTTACGTAATTATTTTGGAGGGTTCAAGCGCGCGTTACGGATGCGTTTCAGGGTGCGAGGGGGTATTCAAAATACTCCAAATGTGCGTTACGAAGTTTATGGACGGCCCCTAAGAATGCAATATTTATTTTCAGAATCATTTGTTTTAACTGAACTGACAAGTTATCTCAGATTTTAAAATTTGTGTTGGCATTTGGGGGCATGAATATATTTATTATTTTGCCTGAAATATGTTCGAATGTATCTCACGTACATATTCTTAGGAGAACGTTCATAGGCATGCGGGAAATTCTGGAGCAGGAATTCTGTAACGATTATACATCAACTAATCTTTCATGTTTACTGCGAGAAGACAACATTGCCAAGAAAAAAAAATGTATATGATTGGAGACATTACGTGAATCAATATTCGTGACTGAATTCTCACAATAACGGCGCCGAGCCCCTGGCCGAAGGGATAAACGTCACTGACAGACTGCGACGTGACGAGGCAAAAACGTAACTCCAGAAATATTAATGCTCAATACCCAAGAAGGGTAAGAGATGTGTTGTGAAAAAAGACGTTTTTAAAAATATTGCTTATAGAATATTTTAGTTCATTATTCACCACGATATATCAAATCAATATAAAGTTACATCCGTACATATAGGCAGGAAGGATGCTTTACATATGTCTGAAATAAACAATGTGATTTTGAATCTAGTAATGGTTGTCTTTGGTTTTCTACGGAGCACATGCAATGGACTCATTTCGACCATGGAATTGATCATTACTTTAAATTCAGTTAAAAGTATTCTAGGCAATTTAAGAACTATTTATTCGAATCTAATTTTCTTTTTGTTCTTATACCTTGTACATAGTACATGGCACCCTTGCAGAAATGTATATCCAATTTAACAGAGGACACAATCTAAACAACGATCATGAACTTAATGAAAGAACCGTGCAAATTACTGCAGATCAGGTCACACAAAACTTATGTCCCGTCGGCCTGAATAACCGAAGTCTCTAAGGGTGAAGGGCCGGGGCTGCCTAGGCTTGAAAGGTCGTGGGTTCGAATGCCGCCCCGGACATGATGTTTGTGTGGGTCCGTACGCGTGTTGCGCTACTGTTACCACAAAGTTATAAAACCAATATCAAATTACAGTGGTCGTTATATAATCCAAGCAATTAAAAATCGTCATTATATATATATATATATATATATATATATATATATATATATATATATATATATATATATCCCGGCATCGCCAGTACCTCATAGACAATGATATCACGAGCCGATACAACTCACGGAAGACAGAATATTTGTTCATAATATTATTACTTGGTTTAAGGATATTCTTCCAAGATTTTCGAATAGAACGTCTCCATTAGCAATAAAAAAAAAGTCGTGCAACGAAACTTTACATTTCTTCTTTTTTTGTTACTCTTCTCTTAGCTTATTTGAAATATTTCCCTTTATTTTAATTAATTGTGTTCACGCTATATTAAACTCACCACATCCCAATAAATCAATGGACATCAAACTGCCATTGCGTTCATCATAAGAAAATATTTTTGGCAGGACGAATGCATTGTTAATGTAAACATTTTTGAATCTCGTAAATACATTATCTCACCACAACAAATTTTACCTTGAGAACTGAGGGGCGTTTGAAAATTAATCCTTTTTTATTCGATCACTGTACGTTGCAAACATTTTATTCTTGTATGACATTATACTAGCTTGAAATATCTACTACGACTTTAAATTGTAATCTTATATGCGAATTAAAGTGTTAATATTTTTGTTTAGTTATGCAATAATCCAGCTAGTTTTAATTCCACAAAATTCATATCGTTTCAGATTTTTAAAAAAACTTCAATTTTTTGAACAATTTTTAATGAAAAACATAGACAGGGTCCTAGCTCTCTGTACGCAGCAAATTTCATTGCTCCCTCATTCGTATCGAACATAATACACTGAATTCAATAACATTATTTCCTACTAGAGATTGTATCGTATCTTTTGAGCAACCGAAGGAATATAGAATCTTGCTTTTTGACGTATCATTTATCACCTATGGTTTAAGGATACGTTCACAAATAGAATGTCTCCATAAACATTACAAAACAAAATACCGACCATGTCACTATAAAATAGGCTACGGGAACGACATTTGACAGTACAATTCGGTAGTTTAGGCGGAGCGAAATTGTTTTGCAGTTTGAGTGGCTGGAGGGTCCACAATAGCTCTTGGATGTTCAAGCCCTGTCAAGTTCAACTATTTTACTAATTAATAGTGGATTTAAACAAAAAATACTGATTTATTACCAAGAACATTTGTCATAGTACAAAATAATTTAGTAAAAACGAATGGGGAAATGATATACAGAAAAAAATCATATACTCTTCAGAAAAATCGTCAGACCCTTGTAGTCGCGATATCAGTCACATCAATTGGAGAATATCAATTTTGGTGAAACTCCTACGAGAGTTTGAGCGTTACAGCGGTCACATACAGAAAGAAATTTTGGAATGAATGTGATGTACATATCAAAAAAAAACAAGTAATTTTTTCGTAATTTTGGGCGAAATCGCGACAATTTAGAATAAAGTACATAAACAAGATGTTTAAAAACGTTTGAAACAATTTGTTTGCTCGACTGGGGAATCTTTATATCGTGACGTGTTAGAATCACAGCAAGAATTTATTATAGCATTTCAAACTGCGCAGAAGAATCCGTAGCGTAAATGAACGACTCTTTCTTGTAAACCTAAACGTTCGCGTTAAAATCATAGCTAGAGCAAATATATTTTACTTTAAAAATGTTATTAGAATAGAGAAAATTTAAGATTGAATTCGGGTCCAATCCCTTATCGAAACGAGTCAACTCCGACGTCGCGAGATCGGTGAACGAAAGCGAAGAGTGGCGAGTTTGAATGACACCGGTATTCTGTAGTGACAGTTACGAATGACAATCGAAATAATGCGTTGCACAGACCCAAGGATGCTTTATATTAAATCGCCGTACGTAAGCCAACGGCCGGAGCCTCGACACCCAACTCCAACACGCCTAGTAAAATCTCATTTTTTTTTCGATAAAAAAGTACTTTGCCACAAAATGCTTTGGTCAGGGCAACAATTTATGTCACTGCAGAGCCTCTGATTGGGAGGTCCCGGTTCGAATCCCAATGGTGGCAGGATTTTCGACTAGCTACATAGGTCGAATTCAGCCGCTGACTGGAGGAGAATTCTGGCGGCCGTGGCTTCTCCGATCAACATCACGTGAATGCCGGAGCAGTAGAGTAACAAACGGGAAACGGACCGCGCGCGATCTTTCCTTTCTCTCCATTGTCCTATCGTCAGCCCTTACTTACACACATACACGTACAGACTATCACTCATTCCGGGAGAACTATCGGAGCTTAGTCTGCCCCAGCTGGGGCGGTGCCCAACTGGTAAAAAGATATCTGGTTGGGTAGGTCGGCGCCGGCTCTCGCCATCCAGCGGTAATCGCCTACTCCCGCGATAAAACATGTACACTTACGGGACTAATGACATTTAGCATGCGATCGACGCCTGACGCGCCCGTAATCACTTATTAATCAGACTCAAAGATGTATGTTAATCCGATGCTGGAGCCTCGCCGTGTCGTTGCCCACGCGTAGCGAGGCGTCACTGTGCCTTTCAAGTTGAAGATACAAGACGCCATTCCATTCGCGCTGGCGCGATACGGTGGTGTAGTCGTTCGTCATGTTCTCGCGGAAGAGAACCAATTCCGCCTCTTCCTTACGATAAGGAATAAGAGATCTGAATTCAATGGCAGAAAGCCATTTTCATTTAAAATTTTGAATTTTTGAAAAATGAAAGATATTTCTTTCTTTCGAACCTCTCGCGCTTCGTTTGTCAGGATATTTTCAAGTGATGGCTGAAGTTACAATAATAAAATATGATGTATTCATTATAAATAATACGAGAAAGTACATTCTGTTGTAGTGGTACTAGGTTTGAATGGTACTGAATATCTTGACCAAGATTATATGGTTCACAATGTTAAGCAATTCAGAATCCACTTAGCAAGGAAACTGAGCAATACCATTCAGCAAGTTGCACTGAAGGTGTGATGGTTTCAAACAACTCGAATACGCTTGCAATGTAATGGTCAATAAAGTGCTAGAACAAGATAACGAGACTTACACACACTCGATCCCGACTGCTCATTCGACCAAAAGTGCACAAAAAACGCGGATACTTCACACTGCTCTCGCACGGGAGTATGTCAAAAGTATAATTTGCTTATTTTTAAAAGTCCTACATTTGTCTTTCATCTCTGATAAAAACTATCATCCCTATGTGGCATTGAAGATCCCTTAAAAGCACAATTCAAGCATTGAACTGCCTGCGCAAAAAACGATTAACTTGATTGAAATTGGAGTTGCATTGTTACAAGAATTCTCAATGCCAAAGGTTTATTTTAGTTTTCTCACTCACAAAAAATAATTTTCATATTTATTATCACTTCTTGATGAGGCAAAACTACCACTAAGGAAATCGATAATTCGCGTACATTTCTCCTCTGGCCAGCACCTCATCTGGTATTTCGTTCTTCTCCACAAACTCAACTATATATAACTAGTAATACAAAATTACGAAGACGTGCCCTCAAACACGCGGATAACCGTGGGATCACGAACCAGGTAATTTACAACTCGATATTATTCCTACATATAAAAAATATACATAAATCCCCCTTTTCTACTCTCATTGTATAATTGACATTTGGTGGTTGCAACTAGTTGCATAATAATACACATTACAATACAGATTTTATTATGATACAGGTTCTTGACCAATCACAGAGAAGTTTACAATCCAAGTATTGACACTTAATCATCTAGTAAATGTTTCCTTCGATTGTGTACTTCAAAATTGCATTTCATTTTATCTTATGCTTGTGAGTTTTAATTTATTTTAGTAATAGTATTTTTTTCGTGGAATATTATTTAAATTAAATTGGATCGTAATTTCACTTTCATCCTATTTGACTAGCGCAATACTCCCTCGCGGGCGGACTGATAACCAAAGCCACCTGCGGAAAAGAGGGTAGGGTTAGGGAACTGTCCGCTAGGTGGTCTAGGCTACATCCTGCATGTCAACTGCCACGAAACGATTCAATGTAAAAGTTCAACTTATAAAAGTTACCATAAGTCGTAGAAAAAGTACCGTACGAAAATCGATGCAATGGTGATTAAAACACGCGTGTGAAGTTTACGATACTAGCTCGATCCGTAATATCATACTCTTGTATTAATACCCATCATTACATTACCGTTTCATAATATACTATTCATTTATACTTTCTCGCGTTACTATACAAGAGAAAGCATTGTAATCGTGCAACGGAAATCGGAGAATTTTCAACAGAAAAATTCTTATTGCCTGGCCCTGGTAACGGAAAAGTGAATGAATCTTGTTCCTACGATACAGACTTGATATTTTCTCCAGACTTGATATTCCCCGATCAATCTAACGGAATTCGAGAGCCTCCCAGTTTCGAATTTTGCCCTCGGATACCGTAAAGATCGCTTAAATAAACGGAGCAGGACTCACTTTTGTTGATATAACTAAATTTTCAAAAATTGCAAAAGTTCAATTTCTTTCTTAGTTTAATATTACTTTTTTTCCTTAATAAAATCTGTTGCTTAGACAGATCTTTAAATACGGTTATGTACAAAGTTCGAAAATCAGTATTTTCATGTAATTCTGCATGAAATTTGGCAATTTTTAAACAATTAACGCCCCAAAATCGTTTCTTTGAATTTTGTTGTGTGTTGTTCTAATTTTTGGCAAACACTGTATTTTCAAAAATTCTAAAACTGCAAATTTGAAGATAGAGATTTAATGAGATTTAATGAAGATAGAGATAAAATGTGTTATAAAAAGTTGAGTCTTTAAAAAATGTTATATTATACATTTTTTTGCGAAGAAAACACGAGTAGTTTTAGCATAATTTCTGCTAGAAGTTAATGGAATATATATAACAGTGCTTCATTTTTTAAATTTTCGGACCCGGAACGCGCCGTAAATTAATTATTAATTTAATAGAAACAGTTATATACTTATAGTATAATCTAATAATTAATATCCAGGTACCAGAGCCCCACGCCGTTTCATCGCGTTCCGCCAGAAATCTAGCTCTGTATGCATGTATGTATGTACGTATGTATGTACGTACGTATGTACGTACGTATGTACGTACGTACGTATGTACGTACGTACGTATGTACGTATGTACGTACGTACGTATGTATGTATGTACGTATGTATGTACGTACGTATGTATATACGTACGTATGTATATACGTACGTATGTATGTACGTATGTATGTATGTACGTATGTATGTATGTACGTATGTATGTATGTGTATATATATATATATATATATATATATATATATATATATATATATATATATATATATATATATATATTTGTTGAACTCGCTGAATTTTCTAAACGTGCCTCTTAGAAATAACGAGATAGACCACTACTTTTCTGCATCAGCAAAAGTGAGTACGGCCGAGCAAATGTGTGGTGTCGCGGTAAAGCACATGACACCCTTAACTCCAGGGATCAGAGTTCGAGTCTCGGTATGGAGAAATTTTCTGGTTGGAAACATTTGTGCATTTTCATGTAGTAGTACAATACTGTGGAGCCGGCAAAAATCATGTGAAAAAGTATGCGCCGTTGGAGCACAATTAATTTATGAGTTTAATAGGAAATAACACAATTCCGTTCACGAATGCATTTTTTATCGCCTTTTCATTACTGTAAGTTTACAAATTAAGAAAAGAAAAAGTCAAAGTCATTGGCCATCCTATTTGGGATGTGTGCTTATAAGCAGCAAACGAAAATAAAATCGAAGGAACCCCTCTTCCTCGGATCCCTTCATCTGCAGAGAAGTCATTAATTTCACATGTAATGAAATACTGCTGTTTAGATGTGCAATTTTTTTTTCTTTTGTTTCTTGCCCAGGGGAGAAATTACGTTGAATCTTCTCTCTCAAGTGAACAACGATTACATTATCTTTCTTAATGCCTCATATGTTGGAAATTTTAATGATCTTGAATGACAAATGTATTGAATGTATAATCGAATTTCGACAAATATAAATGGAATGTACGCTGCCTTTTGGTTATTCTTGCTATGTTTGTTACGTTAGATGTCAAAGTAGTGGTGCAACCAAGGGGGGGATCGTCATTGATCTTCATCCCTCCCCCACGAACCCGATTAAACATTCACAAATTTAATTTTTACTAATTGTCTATAATAACGAAAGTCTTTCAACTTCTCAAATTAATACTGTTATAAACAAAGAACTATAAAGCAACAAATAAAAACTACATCTTAAATTTAACACAAATACAATTTTTTACAAAAAATGTCAGCGTGCACTACACCCCCCCCCTCCATCGAAAATCTTAAATGCTCTACTCTGTTAAAGTGATTTAATTGGGTAGATCAACTGTAAAGAACAGAATTCCTGGACACAATGCTCGGACAGACAGCTCTCCGCGTTTTGTGTCAGAGAATTCTGTTCTCAGTAAGTACATAGGCTGGGGGCATAAAGTCAAAGATTTCTAAATTGTCAGAAGCGTCGAAGGGCGTCAATAACTATTCAATTGCGCAGCAAATTATCTGCAAATATTATCCACCTGAAATTTAAGGAATAGGGCTTTCACACAACAATATTGGATAAGGGTTCGCCATTTTTTAATCATCATTTTAAAACTAGTAAACACAGAAGGAGCACCCGGAAAATGAATAGGTTTTTGTTTTCAAGCGAATTTTTTTCAGGCTTTGGGTGAACATAACAATTATAATATTGCTGATCTTCAACTATTGACCAATTTCGAACACCTTTTCAATCCAACAACAAATTAACGTTAGGTCCAGATGAGTAGTAAAAACTAAGACATTGGGTTGAGATATTTTTCCCAAGTTCGAGAAAAAAGAGTCCGGTTGTTTCGCAACTAGAACATATAAACAAGTTAGCTTTTCTACGAACTTACGTAGTAAAGAGAAAGTACTATAATGCTGAATCGGCAATTTTTCGCCAGAAAAACTCGAATTGTGGGGTCCTTAAAAAGTAGATAAATCTTGTTCCAACTAGTAAATTACTTGTGTAGTGAGATGTATCATTTTGTAGATTCTTGATAAGGAAATATTTGTTGACGGCAAATGTCTGTCAGTCTGACCGACTTGTATTCAACGCTAGCGCATAGACCGTTCAAACGATTTCATCTAAAACTGATATTCCCCGGTAGATCTGGATGAACTCGAAGTCAAACGAGTTTGACAAGGATATATCGATTTTGGAATATTCTTTGCATGAACTCGCAACATTTTCTACAAATTTCCTCAAAAAGGGCTTTTTTGTTTTGTTTACTAGTTCATTACAGTGATTATGGACCTGAAACAAAACACGCAATGGTGTACTTAATGCCCTCGCGGGTCTTTCCGATTCTTCACGCCTGCGCGGGCGTTCTGAATACTTTCCGGACGCTCCATTACCAACGCAAAAAATAACACAGTTTTTATGAATTTGATTTATTCAAATTAATAAAAAGGAAAAATACAACTATGTAAACGGTACTTAATTTCCGCTTTAAGTGAATGCAATTTACAATTGTTTCCAAAAAGGCTCCTTTTCCCCCCTCCGGATAGAGAAACTAGGTGCTAAACAAGCACGTACTTCCTTCCCAGTATTTTCACGCAAAATTACGCAAAAGTTATATTTCGAAAAATTGTACAATACCTTATTTCAAAATCTACCTGCAAGGAACAGATTTCATACAGGGAAGAACTATGTATTTTTAATATTTTAGTTGTAGGAAATTCCGATACAATTTTGAACATTTGCGATTTTCGAAAAATCAGAGTTTTAACCGAACATGAGACCTACCCATTCTCTTAAAAGTCCTCCACACTATCCAAAAACAAAATTTAACCAAAAACGATGGAGCCATTATTTTTTTCATTTGGAAAATGTCTCAAGAGCTTTATGTAAAGTACTCCCCGAAATTAAAATATCGGTTTCATATTCAAGGGTTCTCGACATCAGCCAGATCGATTGGGGAATATCAATTTTGTAGAAAATCGGCAGAACTGTTTTGCCGCTAGCATTCTTCATAGACGGACCGGCAGACGGACGGACCGGCAGACGGACGGACCGGCAGACGGACGGACAGGCAGACGGACGGACAGGCAGACGGACGGACAGGCAGACGGACGGACAGGCAGACGGACGGACAGGCAGACGGACGGACAGGCAGACGGACGGACAGGCAGACGGACGGACAGGCAGACGGACGGACAGGCAGACGGACGGACAGGCAGACGGACGGACAGGCAGACGGACGGACAGGCAGACGGACGGACAGGCAGACGGACGGACAGGCAGACGGACGGACAGGCAGACGGACGGACAGGCAGACGGACGGACAGGCAGACGGACGGACAGGCAGACGGACGGACAGGCAGACGGACGGACAGGCAGACGGACGGACAGGCAGACGGACGGACAGGCAGACGGACGGACAGGCAGACGGACGGACAGGCAGACGGACGGACAGGCAGACGGTGCGGCATTTTGCCGCCATGCGATTTTTCGGTATCAAGGACCCACAAAACATGGATTCTATCTACACCACGTGATAGAGGGTTTTTTCTAAATTCTCAACTGGATTAATCTACTCTTTCGTTACCCGGACCCTGTAATTAGAGTTTTTCTGCCAAAAATTCGCCGTTTTTTCGCGCACCATTACATAACCTTCTCCCTACTCTGTAGGGAGAAAGTAAAAGACGCTTAAAAAATGGCCCACGTCTCATTTTTGTTGAACTTTCGAAAATTCTGAAAATTGCATAAGTTAGCAATTATGCGAAGAATCACTAGTTTTAAGCATCCGGAAAACTGAGTATAGCCTTGGTGATGTAGCGGTAACGTGTTTGGCATATTGACTCTTAGATACAGAGTTAGAATCCCGGTGTGGCGAAAAACTTTTGCAGGTTTATGCAGTATTATAATATTGCCTAGCCGTTGCAAATAATGTGAGTAAATATGTGATGTTGTAGCAACACTAGTGTTCTCATGATATGGTGCGAAAATAAGAGCTGAACTTCATATGAAGAAAAAAAACACACGCGTTCCACGACTATGCTACACGTAAACATGAAGCAGCCGCCAATGTGGTGAGTCAATTTCTATCCGTACGTAGTTTTCAAAAATCTAGGTATAATACAAAATAACTCTAATTCAACATTCTGGGCAATTGGGTTAAGCAACAATTAGGACCCCGCCAAAGATGGTTATTAGCTTCACAACTTTTGGCAAATTAACAGAATAATGGTTACAAATAACACCATTAATTAAATTTATTGTATACACTTCGTGTATCTTTGTCCCCGATAAATAAGTTGATTCCTCATGAAAACCATTTTTTTTTCAATAAAGTAATATATTGCCATCTTTTGTTAATTTGAGCCAATCTTTTATCGTGAAGAAACAGATAATTAATTTCATGTCAAACAATACCTTTAAATCAGCCACAAAGCGAAAAGTCAAACTCAATGTATTTTGTCACGGTTCACGAATATTACATAATGTTCGGGCATACACCTACCCCTAAAACTCAGTATCCCAGACGTAATTAAATTCTTCTGATTAGACCCATCTATAGAGAATGATTAGGAAAATTCAGTAGTTTAATTTTTTCAACAGAAAGTCGACTTATTAGCTTATTCATAAGGGGTCAAAGAAATATTGGACGGTCATTTTATTATTGCTTGACGAATTTTGAAACATTTCAGTAATACATGTTGAGAAAAGTAATCGAAAATACACAATATTACGACATATTTTATGCCTTGATGATGAATTATTAAAACACTTCCACCTGATATTTCAATAACACGTGATTCTAATGTCAAATACGTGAAATCTAATACATAAATTCTGATACGATTTGGTTGATTCAATTATGCTTTTAAAAATCACGTCTCTTCATGTATTTCTGCGTATTTTGCATGTGAAACCCTTCTCACTCACAAATCATATAACCTTTGTTCCGCATTTTCAGGGAATCCACTAAATCCCGACACTCGAAGGGGAACTAATTACGAACACTACCATGGGAAACAAATCGTCAATTCACATAGCCCAATTGTGCGTAACAAATGCTTTGGATATTCCAGGGTAATACTTGAAAAAACAGTCTCAATTGTACACGAAGGCAACGTAACGGAGAAGCAAATGTTCATGCATAAACGGCCAATTGCACTGGCGGGGATAAGCGATAGGTGCAGGAAAAACCGTATCTTCGGGAAAGACAAGAAAACGGCCCATAGTACAATTCTCAACTTATCTTTCAGTGCCAGCGCCATCCATTGACGCCTATTACAGCAAAAATGAAGCGACAAGACACCAAATTCCGATGGGAAGCACTATGCGAGGACAACATGCAAATCACTATTGCTGACATTTAATTAGATCACACGGGCTCGCAATTCATATGGGTAAACCAGGCAGTCAAACGTGGAACGTGTTAGCTGTCTACTGGTTGCCGAAACCTTACGAGATTCACACCAAATACAAACGAATCAATGAAACTAACATATTGCGAGGGGCGTTCAAGTAGAAAATATATCTGAAGGAATGTATCCCTGCTCTACATTTGGACAGCAGCGCCACTCACACCGATGTATTTATTCCGATTATATAAGGGTTTACAATTGGTTTAGATGAAATTGTCGATTACGGTTCTGATAACTAGGAGACGTATTTTAATGACCTAAAACATTGCCGAAATCATCAATAAAATGCTCTTAAAATGTTTTTAAAATGCCATAAAAATAAAGAAAAATGTCGTAAAAAATGTGAACAAAACCACTTTAGATAAACAATTCAAGCTGTTGGGTATGTTATTGATGTAATATGATTTACTTATGAAAATGTTACATAAAAATGAGCCATTTCGTTTTGTCATTATACAATGAATATCTATACTAAACGACATTGTTTCAAAGTGAAAACAAAAAAATTACATTTCATTAAAATCCGCCCCTAGTGATAACTTTCCCATGTCCTCCATGGATTATAAATTTCATTGCATAAATAATTTAGACAGGATAAATCGTATGATGGGAATTGTCCAAGGAAACAAAAATAAAGTTCTATGCAACCAAATAGGGGAAGTCAATTTTAAGAGTTCGCTACACAGTAAATCGAGTGTAGGTCGATTTCTTATGATGGAAACATACGTTGCTAAGAACGATAGGAATATTCAAGCCAACATTTCTGTCCATACACATCTCCGACACCACTTGTCAATCCATTACCAATCGTAGCGCATTAGAAGCGAAAAATTAGTTCATTTAAAGCAGTAAATTAACATATTCGACAATCCAAAATCCGTCCCATTCACCAAAAAACACTGCCCAACAATGATAATGATTATTATTTTCAGAATTTTGAACTTCGTGTCGCAGCGTTCGCATTCTTGTAATGCAATGTAATAACTCCCGAAAAATTATAGCAAAAGACCTGCAGGAAATTCGCGTATGTGACTTTTCTAAAGAACTGATTTTTTAGACCAGATTTCGTTTAACAAAAAAATACTGATCGCCAATATTGTACTTTTGCAATTTACGAAAATAGTTTTCGCCAAAAATGTGACTAGCGCCATTTTCTTTACCGTTCGTTGCTTCGTAAGATTAAAAAAAAAAAAAAAAAAATGAAGAAAAAATTACAGCGGTTTTTGAGAACATATTTTTTTCTCATAAATTGTATTAACGTTAAGCAAAAATTACGCGAAAACTACTCGTTTTTTTCAAAAATCTCTAAATGACGTTTTCCAAAGATCTTATTTTTATAACAAATTTTATTTAATAAATAAATCTCTACCTTCAAATTTGTGGTTTTGCCATGTTCATTTTTGCAATTTTCGAAAAACAAAATAAAAAACTCAAATTAAAATGTCATAAAAAATGTGGATTTTGTTTTTATTTTACGAAATTTCGAAAATGTTGGGCTGAAAATGAAAAGGCTTCGGGTACTGAACTCCAAAATATCCTTTTCAAACTCGCACAGACTTTAAATCGTTCAGATCGATAGGAAAGATCAGTTTTGAATAAAATTTTCTGAACGGTTTAGGCGGTTCACAGACGGACAAAGGGACCGGCGGACGAACGGCCTTCCTACGGCCAGGAAGTTTTGCCCTCAATCATATTTTCTCACCATTTTTTCATCAAGAACTCACAAAACATGGATTCTAAATATACGTGTTCGAAGAAGTAATTTACTACATATAGAAACAAGATTTTTGCATTTTTTACTACCAGGGCCCAGCAATAAGACCCGATTTTTTTCCCGCAGCATTACAATTTTTTCTCTATACTGCGTAGCACCATGTAAGAAAGTAAAATCCAATTCATAACCATTTCAATAACGGCGTATTCATTCATTTTCTGCTTCACAGCAATAAATATTCGGTACATCCCGTTGATAATTCATGAAATTCACATTTTCAAGAAAATGCAAGTGTCTCTCATTCCCCGCCCCCTATTATGTTTCCTTCTAACAGCACAACAAAACTTACGTAATTCAATTTCGATAAACATAAGAGGACGAGGAATAGTCAGTCCAAACCTGGAAATACATTGCGCTTTTACAAGCATCGTTCACGATAAGAATTTTTTTGTAACCGATTCGTTTTCGAAACATCCGAATTTCCTTTTCTTTCTGAATCGTCAAAATAACATAGCACGTAAGTAGGGCAATGTATCTTTCAACTTTTATTTGCCTCAATATTTTACTCTCAGCGCTTCACCATGTGTATAATGTGAAAAATTACGGGAATACTTGTTTGTTTATGTAAGTACTAATTTATTGATACCAAAAAAGAACTAGTGGTGCTAAAAACAGCATGTACTTTCTCCTTCGTATTTTCACGCAAAATTACGCGAAAAGTTCTCAAATTTTCAAAAAATTGTACAACAACTTATTTAAATCTATCTTTCAAGAACAGATTTCATTCAGAGACAAATCTCTATATTTAATATTTTAGTTGTAGGAAGACTCCGAAAAATTTTTGAAGAGTTGCAATTTTCGAAAAATTAGGGTTTTTGACAAACATATGACCGGCACCACTCTCTTAAACGACCTCCACATTATTCAACAAACAAAATTTAATAAAAACGATTGAGCCATTTTATTGAAAATTTTGGAAAATGTTCCAGGAGCTTCATGGTAAGTCCACCACAAAATTGAAATATCGGTTTCAAATTCAAGGGGCCACGACATCAGCCAGATAAATTGAACATCAATTTTGGAGAAAATCGGCTGAACTGTTTAGCCGCTAGTGTTGTTTACATAGAAGGACCCACAAACCCCATTGATTCTGCCTACACCAGTGACATAGGACTTTTATCTCAATTTAACAACTCGATTTATCCACTTTTTCGTTACCAGCGCCCTGTAATAAAGAGTTTTTCAGCAAAATAAATCGCCGTTTTTCGCTCAGCATTACATAATTTCCTCTCTACTTCGTAGGGAGAAAGTAAACAATCGCTATACTGGTACGTTAGATTAACACGTCGTACTGTGTTTCCTCCTACCACCAGATGTATGAAAACACATGTACGTTCTTTGTAAAACGCTTGTGAGGGACAATTCGTAGAGTAACTACTTCCAAATTACAGTTGTTTAACGAACCTGCATTTTAAGAACTCTGTTAAAACTCATATCTGAATATAATTACACCAATGATAACTAATGGGTAACGAACATCGTAAGAGGCATAATTCTTTATTCGAGTAATTGTATTTAAGATGAATTTATGTTACTTCTGGTAGAGAAGCATTCAGCAAAAAATTATTTACGATTTGCACAAGTAATTTCGGAAAGAAACCAAAATGTCTGCATTATGTGAAAGCAGATTTTATTTAGACAATAAACGGCAATGCAGTGAATATTCGTCCTTATAAGTAACGTAAACAACTTGCCTCTATGGTAACGTCAGCGAACTGTGGGTCAATAAAGAAATAACTACGTTGCGCTCAAATAACATACTTTTTCACATTATTTGTAACAGTTACGAAATATACGATTTGAACCCGCAAATGTATTTCCGACACGCAAATATATAAACCCGAACTAGGATTTGGACTTCAATGTTAAGACAGGTAATGTTTTAATCCGTTACATCACCAGCACTTATTAGGTATACCAATGGTCGGAGGAAAGTGTTAAAGTGTACCAACAGATATGGCGCACGACTTTACTAAACATTTGTGAAGGGGGCAATTCCTAGCACGCGCCCCTCCCCACATAAACATGAATTTAGACTACCGTTCGGTGCCTTGCCTTTCCCCTCGGGAATCTCCCTGGCTCATTCACACGAGCTGTCTACACACGAACCTCCCTGCCACTCCCGCACCGGAGAAACCAGTTTATCGATCGCCCTCTCAACTTGCTCGTGCGGCATCCCCACCGCTCCCACCAGCCGCGAGTCTGTGCAACCGAAATGAAGTCGAGGACAAGCAACAGACTTAAGTAGCCTGCGAGGAAGATGCTGTCCGAAAAATACTACACTAGCGTGATTTTATTCACGTAAAGCCTACTGGACATAATTCTCGCGAAACAGTCTAAATCAAAATTAAGATGACATCCATTAAATGATGTAGAACAAGATTCTCAGCGTAAATGGCTCCCAGGCATATTGTACATTTTACAGGTTACATTAACATTTTATAAAAACGTATAAATTTACAAATATTACAATGTCACTTGTTACATGCACTTGTAAATGAGGCTAACATGCTCAGATTATTTACTTATGTCATTTTATTAGAAAATGCATATTAAATAAATAAATAAAAAGACTGATGATTCAATGAAACCGGCGACATTTTTCAACAAACATCTAGAGAAAATTTCAGACCGCTTATTCCCAATGCAAAGTATTCCAATTCTTAAACAAATGTTCGAATTACTTCAATATTTTGTCTTATAGATACCTATAACTATTTCAAAGTTGTATAGTCTTCAATTCTGTACGAAGTAAATTTAATACTTTTTTAATAAAGTTTATTCTCCCTGAAAACCACAGAGGGATCATAAGACATCTACGGACACCTACACAGATACCCCGCTTCTTTCATTAAATGTTACAAATAAGCGCGTCACGACTCTGGACGTATACACTACACGCTAAATATACAATGCGTGACTCGCTCAACAATAGTGTGATGATACCATCGCCACACTATTGTTTATTGGTCACTCCAGTTTCTACGAGGATTTCGCAGAGATCAAATCAAACGGCAGGACGAATCAAATAACATTTCGTCAAGAAAAAAAAAAGCTATTGCCATTAGTGTGTGAGTATTTCATTATGAAATTTTAACATTAATATTAGTTACAATTCCGCTCGTTTCTAAAATCTTGTGAAGGAGAATTAATTCGTACATATTTTCTTCACAGGACGACCACGTTTACACATTCATGAAAATTAACTATTTTGGAAAATATAATGAGCAATGAATATATATATATATATATATATATATATATATATATATATATATTAGCTCGCGATAGAATAAGATATGACATCTAAACTATGTTTACCTAGTCTTTAAATGGAGTTTAAAAATCATTATTGGCCATGCGCTAGGGAACAAATGCAAGGAAACAAACGTTTACATACAAATATTCCAGCTGATTCAACATAACAATGTTTCACATTTTGCAATCTCGAATTGGTATGAAAGCCCAGCGTAGCTTATCTCCCAGGCTGTTCCTGCTTTGTTGTTTCAAACACAAACTCACTACCATGAAAGGGGATAAATCACATCGTCATTTGCATGTCACAAAGAAAGCAAAAACACGCAAACGAAATCTATAATTGAGAATTTTTATTAAATAATTTGGAAAGGAAGAATTTTATGTGGATTATCCTTGCAATATACACAAACATATTAGAGTTGCAAACGTAACTATTTTTTTCATTTTTTTTCTTCCTTTTTCCTAATGCGTGGCTTCAAATTTGGAAGTCTAGCGTACTGAATGCCCTGCCGAATCTTCCTCTCGCCGCTCCTAACGGAACACTTTCGCCGAGCAGAGGAAGTGAAAGTTGCAGTGAGTTGTGGCGAAACAACTTGAAAAGCCTGCGAGTGAGAGAGGCGACCTTCCAGGGAAATACTATTGCATCGATGAACGAGTATAACTTTACCATAGGTACATATCACATTTCGAAAAACTATTTTCTAAATAAACGTTTTCCTATAAATCAAATAAAGTTTTCTTATAACGTCAGCGTCAGCGTAAATATTACACTAAATTGATTTAACGTTCATTAACTCCACTCCATGAACTCCATTGAATCGTTGCAATATTGAACAAACACATTGGCTTCACATAATCTCATAAATTTGTCAATTCTGGAAACAATTTTACGCAATTTCTAGCTAGTGACGACTGAATAGTAACACTATTAATTCTCTTTACATTTCTGAACATTTATTTTCGTATACATTCTTTCTCATTAGTTTCCACGTTTTAAAAATAAATTTGCTCAAGTTCAACGTGCTAATTCAGCGCTACATCGTGTTTCAATTGTGTCGATCTATTTTTACAAATACGCGATATCAACCAACTCGTGCTCCTTGCTTTACGTCTGTGACATTTCAGGACGGATCGATAAGCTGATTCACACTGATTTAATGCGCATGCGCAAAGTGATACCTGACGATACAATAATTTCCTTGTAATTTCCACATCTATTTCTGTTATCTTTCGAAAAATTAGTTATCGGAAAACTCTATTCTCCAGTGTTCTTACAAATTAAACTTTACCAAACAAAACTATGTGCGTCAGTCTTACATTACGCAAAGTCATTTATAAGTGGGTCCCTTCAAAATAAGCCAGTACTAAACCGCAAATTTATATTCATTTTTAAAACAAGAGTGATATCCTATCGAACTACGCACCAACATTCAAATACGGCTCATAGTGAATTCATTCAACATGAACTAAACAAGTCACTGTAATAGAATTAAGTTAGAATGCTGCCCATAGTGTTATCACCTTCACGCGTAATGTCGCATCCAACATAATAATAGTAACAAATTATTATTCAACATTTTCGATAGATACCTTAGGAAGTTCTTTTAAAACAAAGATTTAAAAACTCACCGTTATACACAAAATTTCATCGAAGTCCAAAACAAGCAATATTAAGGGCAAAATGTATGAGGACATATTTACAGTCGAAATTTACATTCGTGCATTATTTTATCACGAAACACGTCTATTACATTTACGATGAACTGCAAAAAATTACTTTACACATTATTATTAATCGAAATGTAGGGCAATAGCTAAAGTAAAAATATGCAATTTTCAAATTGACGAGGAAAAAACATTTGAAATTAAATTACATAATGAAAAAATAAAAATCACACACACACACACACACACACACACACACACACACAAACATACTCATCAATAAATGCTTCCACTATTAATAAAGAGGATATGACTAATTACTGATATAACTTGAAAAAGCCACACAATCATAACTTAATGTTATGGACATTCTGGCCTTGAATGTTCACTGATGAGCTCATCCTTAATCAAGACCCATTACCGCAAAAACGAGGATGAAATGAGATATTTTTTATTTATTTCTTAAAAGGGATGACAATTATTATGGTTTCATGCAATGGTGTTCATTTCGGATAGAAGCGTTTTTTCTGTAAACGAAAGCAAAAGCACTTTTCGCATTGAATTTTTCATTGTTGTTCCCTGGACTTCTATTTTCTTTCAAGTATAAGTGGGAAAGTTGCCAATGGTCGGCTTTACATGGTTATTCGGCGAATACCAAAAATGCAGCCTTTCGGTCACTAAATTACCGCTGCATAAGCAGCTTTTCCCGATGCTATTGACGGATTATTCAGGTCTAAATTAATGTCCCCTGCACAGCCACCTATGCCACAAAACAAAATGTCTTGTTTACCAAGAAATATACTGCACTTGCACCATTCACACACGACCTTATATCACACTCTTAGGACGATACATATATTTAAATCATTATTAGACCTATTCCGAAAATTGCCAGAAAATAATGACGTAATACTGAGCTATGGATTAAGTTAATATAAAACTTTTTCTTAGGACACAGCAACGAATGCATGTGTCGATCAGTTAGTGAATGCTCCGTTACGCAAACAAAATAAACCAAATGTTAAAAAAATATCCTATAGCACAAACGGTTTTCAATCATTATCACGGTAACACTTTGAAAGGCGCATCACTATGAAAACGTCTTCAGTGTCAACCAATAATTTATCATACAATTTCACAATTAAGTTTGATATTCTAGGAGGTCGGAAGAAACTAATGTCCTTCAACCTACCGAAGTTTACGTCCCAGAGGCGCACAACTCAACACTAAATCATGTTTGTACAAACCTCGGGTTTACTTGACCTCAAACAAATATACGATCCATTATGCTAACATTAATTAGAATAAAGGAAAAGCGTACTGCGATTTCGACGGTGGATCCATGGTTATCAATCACCACATGTGAAATATCCTGTCAACGGAGTACAGAGTGACGCCATTATTTCTCAACAGCATCCGTACCGAATCCTACCGAGCCCGCACCACACCGCCTCGCATCGTGCAGCTTCGCGCAGCCTCGAGCCGCCTCGCGGCGACCCCCCTCCCTCCGCCCGATCCTGACCTCACCATACAACCCCACCCCTTCCCCTCAGGCACACGCTCATCTCCGGGCTGCTGCACGGCCGCCACGAATGCACGCACGCCTGCAAGCACGCACTCACACGCGTGACGAAGCATTAGTCATTTACAGTTCAGCTTAAAGTCGAGGCCGTAGACGTCATTACATATTAAAGCAGATATCAATAGCGATCTGCGAGAAGGAAGACAGAAATACTTCATTAACGTAATGGACGTCATGGGGCAGAATTATTTGTAAACTAACAATTGTGTCCAATAAACTAAAAGCAATATTTTCAACAGTTAAAAAAAAATATTCGATTAAGATGACCCAAAATAACTAAGGCATTGGCAGATCAGCTTGGTTAAATCCAGTCTAACGATCAATATAAAAATAACCCATTCCACCCCCGCATCTTGCGGTAATCCTCTCTTCCCACTCGTACAATTATTCCAGCCACAGTCTAACTGCGCTCTTAGTAAGTTTGCGAGGACAAATTAATGGATACATTGTCGCCTATTCGCACCAATAAGGCAATGAACTTTACCTCATCGCATGCAGTTGTACATTTTCAAGTTCAAAAACATAAAAATTTACAATCTGACCACGAGGTGCGACGTTCGATGATGACTCAACCTGTGAATCTGGAACCGGGTCATTAAAACATATCACATACCTCTCACATCGGATTTAAAACGTATGATGAGTATTTTATTATAAGATGAAAATCGCATTAATATACAAAGGTGATACAATTAAATTACTTTGGGCACTAATATGCTTATCAATATAATTCACCACTTTGTGAATGCGAGTTTCACCCTATAAAATTAAACTTAACGGTAAAAATCCCTACATTTGACAATAATTCAAGCAAATTCGTTTCAACACTATTCTTTAAAAAATATGAGGCCTTCGTGCTATTTTTCTGTATGATTTAAATCATAGACTGTATTTATCAACTTTTGAAATTGTTTACGAGATGGTAATTTTTAAATAAACGGCATTCATATTTTGAACAAATCATCATAATCAAGTAATTCTCAAATGTGCATACCGTTAGCGTTTAATCTCGCCACATATGCACAAAGAATTTTCCACAAACACGTTAGGAATGAAGCCCATCCGCGAAATCTAGGGATAGAAATTTCACTTTCACTAATACAACTCATCCCCCAAAGACATCGCGGCCATATTCTTGCGCGTGCTCAATTCAGATCAAGTCCCGAGTCTACGTCGATAATTCAGACGTCATGACTTGTACCTGAAGTAAAAAAAAATTAGAACCGAAGACATCTTGCAAAAACGGAAATCTACCAGCTTAAATGGATACTTCAGGTCATGCAAAACAAATTCTTGACCCTGCACCAAAAAAAAAAAAAAAGCCTCGCCCATGAGCACTGTGATGCGCAGTTTGGATCTACTTTACGAGCAGACATAACATAAAAAACAATCATGCAGTATAATCCTAACATTTTGTTGCTTTACTAAAAGAATAGGGACAAATTTCCGAATACCTTCAAATGCTCTTGAGAACCCCTCCACAAAATTGAACTGCAGGCCCCATATTTTTATATAAGAATAGGACAATGAAAATTCTGTAGACGGAAATTCATATTCATTTATACGTTCCATTAGAACTGGGAACGAATATGCAAACCTTTTATCTCCATCCTTTACATTTGCGATCTGGGGACTCGCACTGCTGAGGGCCATTGATCACAAGGCTCTAGGGTGTCCGACTAGTGATAAAAAAATAAAATAAAAAAAATCACTGAATGTGAGTTAAAACCACTATGTATCTAGAGGAAGACAATGTGCAAATTAGACTACGCATTATCATCGTAATCATATCTTCCTTTCAGTTGCTGCTTTCGGTTGGTGTTGATATTGCAATGAACCCAAGCAACGTATTTAAACTGTCTCACGTCTTGCACACGAATGGGGACCGACGTCGGAGAACGTTCAGATATCTCGCGTCTGCGCATCTTCTCGCTCACCAACCAGGCGGCGACCGACCATGCAGTGAAAACGTGGTGGTGTCTGAAACGAAATTTTGATATTGCCGCTAATGTATGGATTCTAACACGAAGATATGACGACACATAACCATCTACCAATTCAAAATTTCAAATATATTTTCAGGTGCAGGAAAAAGTTTGTAATTATTTAAATATTCGTTTGTTGAAATGTTACACTGACGAGAGAGAGCGCACTGCAGCGACAGGGACAGAGCGCGTTGTGAGTGGTGGGGTTTGGAGGTGAGTGGAGGGGGACTACAAAGAAAGATACCAGCCTCACAGGAAGCGTGTAAGAGAGAGAGAGAGAGAGAGAAAGACGAAGGAAACTCGACAAAAGCTGGAATGAACGAAGTAAATTAATATAATTCAAAAGAAAAATTGCGCGTAACCGAAGACAGAATTGCGATAAAATTTGTATTAATTTTTCATTATTTTTAATTCATTCAAACTGCAAATTTTTGCTTGTTGCAACAAGATATCTTGCAGCGAGAAAAACTGGAAATTACTTACAGTATAGCAAATAATTTCGCTTTATCTGGCGTTAGAACACATTTCACTGACCTCTATATATTTCACTAGTATTGAAATTGTTGCTCAGCACTATTGATTCTGATAGAATAACAGAATACTTTCAGAACGTGGAGTGAATGCCTCACGAAGATTTCAAATACAATAGTAGTTTGAGCTCCGGATAAAGACGATCTCAGACACAATGGAATGGAAAAGCAACCACATTTTCTATTGATGTTAAGGATAATCTATACTGATATGTATACATGGGCGATCTTCATACATAAAGAAAATTAACAACAAAAAATATTTTAATAATAATAACAAAAATATAAACAAAGTATAATTATTACATCAAAAATGATAATGCTCTTCGTTCGCTCAATAATGAAGCAAATGTAGTAGGTACTACTAGAATCATTAAAAAAATGTCTAGCATTTAATAACTTACATTTATAAGAATCGCTTTGGGCGAATAAGAAATTCCACAATATCGAATTAAATTCATGTGTCCGGGTAAAAGTAAGAAAAATTAACAGAAATCGAGTTACAATAATTCCAAGACCCTCAACATGTATTAAAATTACCCATCAACAATCAAAGCGCGGACAACAGTGTTACACAGGAATAATATATCCTTACTACTCGCGGGCTCTACACATTTCAGCTTCGCGAACGACCTCCATAGACTGAGAATAATATATTTTATTTTAGAAAATACCGTGTTGAAAGACACACGGTTACATCTTTATATGGACAGAAATGGATTATTATTATTATTATTATTATTATTATTATTATTATTATTATTATTATTGTTGTTGTTGTTGTAATTATTATTATTAATGAGGATAAGCTAGATTCACAAATTACTTTAATAATTGTTCCCCCCTGATAACAAAAGCATACTATACACTATTACATTGGGTTGTATATGTTGCACATGTATAGTAGGTTGTGTGAACTCAATGACCACAGATCGAAATAAAGAAATTCATGAATGGAAATGGAAAATATTCATTAATTTATTCATGACCAGATTATCTTTATATTTGACATTGTTAAAACACATGTCAAAAGCCTCCAACCTCGTTATTGTTCCTAATTATTTTCGTACAGATTATTTCTGGTAAATTCTTTTAGAGTAGTGACTTCGTAACAATTTATGCCAGTTCTCACTTCAACGAACCTGTAAATAATATTGACTAATGTTTTGTCGAAAGCAGGGCCCAATTGTTTAGGCTGTATATTATAAGTGAAAACAGTCAAATCCTATCGCTTCGTAATTCAAAAACGTAGGAAAATATTAATTTCCTATTGAACTTTATTTCTCATTAGGAAGAACCACTCCTAATTCCAATGTCACTAAAATTAATCCAAAATGTTATTCCATTATAGTATCTACAAAATGTATTAGTACGCACAAATTGTGATTTCAGGAAACTAACTGATATTAACGCGTATTACGATGCCTATACAATTTGAGTAGTAATTTAACTTCCGATCGTACTATGAAGTTGTGCAGACAAGAGGGGACAGATATTGTTTTATCTCAATCAAACTATTATAAGGAATATAGGCCTAAGATGTTTAATTATCTGGTAAAAGGCTAAAAAACACAAAAGAATAATAAATTTTATTATTATTATCATTATTATTAGTATTAGTATTATTTGAAAGATCAAGAATTCATAGAAATATATGGAGGTGTAAAAAATGTCCAATATAGTAGTATGTAGAATTATTTATCTCAAACAAAATGAAACTCCGGAAATGCTGTAGTGGACATTGCCTTCTACAGAGCATCTCCCGTACGGTTCGAAGTGACCCTTCTCAACGGTTCAATATGCAATGGGGACGGAGTGATTGCTGCATTTCATTTATTTTATTATGTTATTGATTTATTTTATGATAAAATTACTACAAGATAAGGAATAGAAGATACAATGTAGTAGGTATAAAGAAAAAAGTGCACAGTTTCATTTCTTGCCAACTAATCCTTAACGCGTTATTTTCCTTGTACCTACTGCGAGGCTAGATTTCTTTTAATCCTCTTCTTGGTTGCAGTGAAAACGTGTTTACGCTGAAACGGAACGCCATTGCTGCTTGGCGGTAATTTTGAAATGCTTGCAACAGGAATAGGGGAGTCAACAAACAATAAACTCTAAGGATCATGACAATGATAATTTACCAAAGAGAATAAATATACATATACCTTCTATATTTTAGTTTCATAAAGATTTACATTTTCACTACCCATTTATTCATTTAGTTTCGATTGTATAAAATATCGTGTACATATGAAATCGATTGACTACATTGTTGATTTACGCATCTCATATAACACATTTTTAAATTTCGAATTGAAAATTTTGCAATTTGCAAATAACCTTGCAATTTTTAATAACTTACCTTTATTATTTCAATATTAAATATTATTTATCAGATTTTGTCCCCATTACGATGCTTAATACCTTCCTCCGGCCCCTAGCATGGTCGTATTTACTAATATACCCTTTCACATGTACATAGTGTTTATTAACAGTTTCCGTCGTCCCTGTCAGTAAGAAGGCGGGAGCTGGTCCGGATGGCCGAGATCTCGGACCGAAGGGCCGCGGGTTCGAGACCCGCCTCGGGCATGGTTGTATTGTGTTCGTTCTTTCACATCCCTATCAGCATCATATCGTGTCATTCTCATAGTTACCATACAATTACACGCAATAGTGGTCGCTAATGACCTAGCAGTTGATGCGACCTTAAACAACAACAAAAAAAGGGGGGTGGGAGTTTATGCTGATTCGGGTTTCCCGAACAGAATGAACTACTTTACTTCGTAAGTACGCTTGCACGCCGCAGTACACATCAAGCACTGACAGAGGATAAATATTAAAATAAAGGAACTTATCCAACTCGTCATGCCTAATGTGCCTCAAAATTAATCTATTTGCGGAGGGGGCCTAGTCCTCATACTTTGGACGTTTTGGACAATTAAGGCTCCTAGATGACTCAATTTAATATACATAAATTGTTTACGTTATAAATGTAAACTATAAGTTAACGACTAAAAACACATTTTATATTAAGCATAACATAAAATTCCTTTCAATTTCTTGTTTACAATTATTTGTTTTCACAAGAAGTTGGCTGGTCATCTATTCCACTAGCTCCATCCCTCCCCCTTCTGCGTCTCTGTTTATACCTTTTCCTTATATTGCATATCTCAGTGTAAATCTGTGCTTTGGTTCTGTAATAGATATGAATGATACGCTTCCCACATTTGTTCTACGAATTCTTAAACTAAAATGAAAATTCACCAAATGTTGCAAAACAAGTTACTACATAGAAACTAGTGGGGCTACAGCAGCATACAGCAGGTTTCATGTAAAGTACCCACCAAAATCAAAATGTCATTTTTAAACACAGAGCGCCTCGAGTTCTCTTAAATCGATGAAGGAATAACAATTTTGGAGAAAATCGACAGAATGGTTTTGGTGCTAGCCGTGGTGGAAATAACCATTGTGTTACATGATAATGCGGTGTTATTTCCACCATGGTGCTAGCGTTCATTACAAATAAACGGACAGGCGGATGGACGGACGGACAGATATACAGGACGGACAGACAGATAAGACGGACATACATACAGGACATACAAGACAAGAGACAAGGCAAGAGACGAGACAAGAGCCGAGACAAGAGCCGAGACAAGAGCCGAGACAAGAGCCGAGACAAGAGCCGAGACAAGACACACAAAGACAGACAGGCGTTTTGCCTTTTGCGATCGATTTTTCGATATCAAGGACCCACAAAACATGGATTCTGACTACACAGCGTGTTAGAGGAACTAATTTACTACCGTATATTGTTTTTATAAATTGTATTATTTTCAAGCACCAATTACACGAAAACCACTAGCTTTTTCAGAAAATTGTACATGGCCATTTTTAAAGAGTTGTTTTTTTTAGATCTGATTATGTTAAGGGGGGAAATCACGATCACCAATTGTGTAGTTTTGAAATGTTAACTTTACTATTTTCTAAAATGCAGAGTTCGTCGGAAATGATACAACGATCGTTTTTTTACTTACTTATGATAGATGCGAAGAGGAAATTTGAAGAACAATTTTGGAGCCGTTTGTAAAAAAAAAGGTCCGAATTTGACTTTATATTACGCGATAACTACTCGTACTTTCGAAAAATTGTACATGATCTTATTTCAAGATCTGTCTTTAAAGAACATATTTCATTAAGGAAAAAATCTCGATCTTCAATATTATAGACGTAGGAAGTCGCCGAAAAGAGAGCTCCAACAACGCTATAACAGCATATATTTTCTCGCGTTACTTCTAAATTTGAAATTTTCGAAAATTCTGAGAGTTCACAGATAATGAGATTGAGCCATTCTTTTAAGCGTCCCCTCGTTTATCAGTGGTAAGGGTGATAAAGAACGGAAGGGAAAAGCAAAGGAAAGCGCAGCCACATGTCACATATTTCCTCTCGTTGTCGTATGTGACGAAGGCTATTATTATTATTCTGCAGCCCACAGAAGTCCCGTGCATCGATAATGCGCTCGAGAGAAAGGCGACTCGATACCCTGGTAAGAGGTAACTCGATATATAGTCTGCAACCATTGCTGCTAGCAGATACCGGGTGAGTTTAGCATTGCCGCTGTCCTTAGAGCAACTCTGACCAGTAGGTTGTAGGGTTCGAGACCCGACGTCGGCTAAAAAGGTCGAATGCAACAGCTGCCTAAAGGAGAATTTTAGCGGTTGGCTGCTCTGATCGGTAGTTTGCGTAGACGTGTGCACCTTAAAGGTGGCTCCACACATTCGTTATTCAGCGAGAATCTCAAGTAGTGTGGATTGGTAGTTGCTTGCTAATTGCCGAGCAATGAACATTCGGTGCTCGCCGTACCCATCGCGTGTCGTTCTTTTGAATACATCAAAGAAAGCGAACATTTGCGGAACACATTAGCTCGCTGCTTGGCGAATCCCGAATGTGTGGAGCCGCCTTAAGACAAGGGTGGGGAAATACTTTTGTGCGACCGCCTCGGATCCCCTTTTCTCTTTCTATTAGTCTTTTTATTTACATTTCACATATTTTTTTCTAGAAAGTAAATATGACATACAAGGATTGTGAAATTAAATCTTTAATGATAAAATCAATAATATAAATTACGTAAATGATGTCAATTATTGATTTTATTTCGAACCACTTACAGGATTGCCAGATGGTTTGGAGTTTTTCTTCCGATAAATGTGTATTAATTGTTCAAATTATCAGCTTATAAAGAAGGAAATTATGAATTTAATATATTTGTGCAAATAAAATATAATATTCTCATATTGCATACTTATCTCAATTTGCGTTATCGTTCCGATATTTAAAATATTTTAAATTGATCTTATTTTTATGGAAGTGTCAAAACTTAGGATGACAGCCTTATGAAGCCATTTCGAGCAAAACTTTTACCGCCTTATTGGTATTGAGAAGAAAAAAAAAAAGAAAAAAAGAAGAAGAAGAAGAAGGGGGAAAAAAGAAAAAAAAGAAAAGAAAACGCGTTGCAAAATATTGTTTTAAGACATTTATTGAAATATTCAATGGTGAACTATCTGTATTTTGTCTGAAGAGCAAGATAAACTCAAACGATATTTAGACTTTGATTACGTTATTTGTATGTTTATACAAGTAACATACAATAACAATACAAGTACATACAGAAGTTCCACACTCCAGCACTAAAGAATATATTTTCTTTATTTATTACGAATAAGAATATCACTCCGTTATTGCGTATTTATAATATGCTGTTATTTGATACCATATCGAGGGAAACTACTGATGATAGAAAAGCACATCTGTTCTCGTATTATTTGTAGCAGTTTTGTAATATCTTTGGGGCATGGTCAAAAGGGCTTAAGCCACTTTTTGGCCATTATTAGTTTTCACACAATATTGCCATGAAAAACACACGCTTTCGTTTCATATTGAAGACTTATGTTCCTGGAGCAATGTCTTGGATATTGTTCCAAAGATAAAATAGTAGCTGAATGCGAACGAAACGTTCAAGTTTGAACTCTAAGGCGGTCAGAGCAGGATTACTTCATTTGAGAATCGCATCAATAACCCAACAGATCCCTGCGCGAGTCTTCCCAACCAGCAAAAAATATTTGAACGAGCTCCAATTAGAATTCTTTTTCTTCTTCTTCATCGTCTTCTTTTTTGTCTTCGTTTTCTCCTTTGTCTTCGTCTTCTCCTTTGTCTTTGTCTTCGTCTTCTCCTTTGTCTTTGTCTTCGTCTTCTCCTTTGTCTTTGTCTTCGTCTTCTCCTTTGTGTTTGTCTTCGTCTTCTCCTTCGTGTTTGTCTTCGTCTTCTCCTTTGTGTTTGTCTTCGTCTTCTCCTTTGTGTTTGTCTTCGTCTTCTCCTTTGTGTTTGTCTTCGTCTTCGTCTTCGTTTTCTTCTTCGTCTTCGTCTTCGTTTTCTTCTTCGTCTTCGTCTTCTTCTTCGTCTTCTTCTTTGTCTTCGTCTTCTTCTTCGTCTTCGTCTTCTTCTTCGTCTTCTTCTTTGTCTTCGTCTTCTTCTTCGTCTTCGTCTTCTTCTTCGTCTTCTTCTTTGTCTTCGTCTTCGTCTTCTTCGTCTTCGTCTTCTTCTTTGTCTTTGTCTTCGTCTTCTTCTTTGTCTTTGTCTTCGTCTTCTTCTTTGTCTTCGTCTTCGTCTTCTTCTTTGTCTTTGTCTTCGTCTTCTTCTTTGTCTTCGTCTTCTTCTTTGTCTTCGTCTTCTTCTTTGTCTTTGTCTTTGTCTTCGTCTTCTTCTTTGTCTTTGTCTTCGTCTTCTTCTTTGTCTTTGTCTTCGTCTTCTTCTTTGTCTTTGTCTTCGTCTTCTTCTTTGTCTTTGTCTTCTTCTTTGTCTTTGTCTTCTTCTTTGTCTTTGTCTTCGTCTTCTTCTTTGTCTTTGTCTTCTTCTTTGTCTTTGTCTTCGTCTTCTTCTTTGTCTTTGTCTTCTCCTTTGTCTTTGTCTTCGTCTTCTTCTTTGTCTTTGTCTTCGTCTTCTTCTTTGTCTTTGTCTTCTTCTTTGTCTTTGTCTTCGTCTTCTTCTTTGTCTTTGTCTTCTCCTTTGTCTTTGTCTTCGTCTTCTTCTTTGTCTTTGTCTTCTCCTTTGTGTTTGTCTTCGTCTTCTCCTTTGTGTTTGTCTTCGTCTTCTCCTTTGTGTTTGTCTTCGTCTTCTCCTTTGTGTTTGTCTTCGTCTTCTCCTTTGTGTTTGTCTTCGTCTTCTCCTTTGTGTTTGTCTTCGTCTTCTCCTTTGTGTTTGTCTTCGTCTTCTCCTTTGTGTTTGTCTTCGTCTTCGTCTTCTTCTCTGTCTTCGTTTTCTTCTTCGTCTTCGTCTTTGTCTTCGTTTTCTTCTTCGTCTTCGTCTTCTTCTTCGTCTTCTTCTTTGTCTTCGTCTTCTTCTTCGTCTTCGTCTTCTTCTTCGTCTTCGTCTTCTTCTTTGTCTTCGTCTTCTTCTTTGTATTTGTCTTCGTCTTCTTCTTTGTCTTCTTCTTCTTTGTCTTCGTCTTCTTCTTTGTCTTTGTCTTCTCCTTTGTCTTTGTCTTTGTCTTCTCCTTTGTCTTTGTCTTCGTCTTCTCCTTTGTCTTTGTCTTCGTCTTCTCCTTTGTGTTTGTCTTCGTCTTCGTCTTCGTTTTCTTCTTCGTCTTCGTCTTCTTCTTTGTCTTCGTCTTCTTCTTCGTCTTCGTCTTCTTCTTCGTCTTCTTCTTCGTCTTCGTCTTCTTCTTTGTCTTCGTCTTCTTCTTTGTCTTCGTCTTCTTCTTTGTCTTTGTCTTCGTCTTCTTCTTTGTCTTCGTCTTCTTCTTTGTCTTCGTCTTCATCTTTGTCTTCGTCTTCTTCTTTGTCTTCGTCTTCTTCTTTGTCTTCGTCTTCTTCTTTGTCTTCGTCTTCTTCTTTGTCTTCGTCTTCTTCTTTGTCTTCGTCTTCTTCTTTGTCTTCGTCATCTTCTTTGTCTTCGTCATCTTCTTTGTCTTCGTCTTCTTCTTTGTCTTTGTCTTCGTCTTCTTCTTTGTCTTTGTCTTCGTCTTCTTCTTTGTCTTTGTCTTCGTCTTCTTCTTTGTCTTTGTCTTCGTCTTCTTCTTTGTCTTCGTCTTCTTCTTTGTCTTCGTCTTCTTCTTTGTCTTTGTCTTCGTCTTCTTCTTTGTCTCCGTCTTCTTCTTTGTCTTCGTCTTCTCCTTTGTCTTTGTCTTCGTCTTCTTCTTTGTCTTTGTCTTCGTCTTCTTCTTTGTCTTCGTCTTCTTCTTTGTCTTTGTCTTCTCCTTCGTGTTTGTCTTCGTCTTCTCCTTTGTGTTTGTCTTCGTCTTCTCCTTTGTGTTTGTCTTCGTCTTCTCCTTTGTGTTTGTCTTCGTCTTCTCCTTTGTGTTTGTCTTCGTCTTCTCCTTTGTGTTTGTCTTCGTCTTCTCCTTTGTGTTTGTCTTCGTCTTCTCCTTTATGTTTGTCTTCGTCTTCGTCTTCTTCTTTGTCTTCGTTTTCTTCTTCGTCTTCGTCTTTGTCTTCGTTTTCTTCTTCGTCTTCGTCTTCTTCTTCGTCTTCTTCTTTGTCTTCGTCTTCTTCTTCGTCTTCGTCTTCTTCTTTGTCTTCGTCTTCTTCTTTGTCTTTGTCTTCTTCTTTGTCTTTGTCTTCGTCTTCTTCTTTGTCTTCGTCTTCTTCTTTGTCTTCGTCTTCTTCTTTGTCTTCGTCTTCTTCTTTGTCTTCGTCTTCTTCTTTGTCTTCGTCTTCTTCTTTGTCTTCGTCTTCTTCTTTGTCTTCGTCTTCTTCTTTGTCTTTGTCTTCGTCTTCTTCTTTGTCTTTGTCTTCGTCTTCTTCTTTGTCTTTGTCTTCGTCTTCTTCTTTGTTTTTGTCTTCGTCTTCTTCTTTGTCTTTGTCTTCGTCTTCTTCTTTGTCTTCGTCTTCTTCTTTGTCTTTGTCTTCGTCTTCTTCTTCTTCTTTGTCTTCTTCTTCTTCTTCTTTGTCTTCTTCTTCTTTGTCTTCTTCTTCTTCTTCTTCTTCTTTGTCTTCTCCGTTGTCTTCGTCTTTGTCTTCTCCGTTGTCTTCGTCTTTGTCTTCTCCGTTGTCTTCGTCTTTGTCTTCTCCGTTGTCTTCGTCTTCTTCTTTGTGTTTGTCTTCGTCTTCTTCGTCTTCTTCTTTGTCTTCGTCTTCTTTGTCTTCGTCTTCTTCTTTGTCTTCGTCTTCTTCTTTGTCTTCGTCTTCTTCTTTGTCTTCGTCTTCTTCTTTGTCTTCGTCTTCTTTGTTTTCGTCTTCTTCTCCTTTGTCTTCGTCTTCTTCTTCTTTGCCCTTGTGTTCTTCTTTGTCTTCTTCACGTATATAGGCACTGCCTGTTACGCCTCCGTTCCCATCTGGTCCCCCATCTCTTCTTCGGGCGGCCAAGATTTCTTCGTCCTTGTGGGCGGTATTGAAGACTTCTTTTCGGCAGACGGTTGTCTTGCATACTTTCAATGTGCTGTGTCTAAGAAATTTCGGTAGTAATTTATTTTCTCTTGAAGATTACATACCCTAAGTCCTTTACGAATTTCTTAATTCCTTTTTATGTCCATCGGCTTATAACCACCCACTAATCTCAGAAATCTCATTTCAGCATTTTGTAGTCTTGTGCTATCGTTTTTGGTCATTGTCCAATTTTCACTTCCATATAAACATGTTGGGATACTTAATACCGTATAGAATTTATTTATAGTATCATTTTTGACTTTCTTTTTGAGGGTTCTCTGGATTGTTCCGTTCATACGGTTTAGTATTTCAATTTTCTCCTGGATATCTATTTCCCTCTGTGCGACATTTTGTGCCCCAAGAAATTGAAACTTGAAACTTTCTCTATAGGTGAATTATATTAAACTAATTTGGATCTACTTGGTTCCATCCCTTCACAGGCCATGACTTTCGTTTTTGTAGAGGATATGCAGAGATTGTACATTTCAGTTACCTTTCGTAATTCAATTAGAATTCGGGGATGTATTTTTCTGAGACTAACATGCTAGATATTAGGCCGCCTGGCCGTTCCACAGTTCAGATGCCCAGACACATTCATAAATTAGTGGTGTTCCAACAGCACATATTTTCTGGCATTATTTCCAACATTTGCAATTTTCGAACATTCGGAAAGTTTAACGAAAATGAAACATTGGCCATTTTTTTAGACGTTCCTTGTATTATCCGTGGAAAGCTTTCGCAGAATACATTTTTAAAGAGAAGCCGTTTTTGAGAAACGACTTTTTTATAATTTACATTAATTTTAAGCAGAAATTACGCGAAAACTATATATATATATATATATATATATATATATATATATATATATATATATATATATATATATATATATATATTCAAAAACTTGTACATGTGCTTTTATAAGATCAGATTTCTTAAAACAGGTTTTATATAAGACAATAATCTCGATCTTCAAATTTTTTGTTTTGCAATGTTACCTTTTTGCTATTTTCGAGATTTTCCCCGTCCTTTGATACATACGAAGAGAATACAACTACGGACCGTTTCTGAGAAAATAATTGTTTAAAAGTTACCTATATTTCACTGAAAATAACGAGATAACTACTCATATTTTCAAAAAATTGCACATAGCCTTATTTCAAACTGTCTTTTAGGAACACATTTCATTAACGAAAAATCTCTTTATTCAATATTGTAGTAGTAGGAAGAGGGCGAAAAAATTGAACTTTTGTAAATTTCGAAAAATCAGAAATTTCAACGAAAATAAGACCTGCGTCATTCTTTTAAGGGTCATTTACGCTATCCGAGGACACAATTTAACTTTGGAGCTCTTTTTGTGAACATTTCCGAAATATTGTTGAAGTTTCGTATAATGAAACCCAAAAATTAAAATATCCGTCTCAATCGCTCAGGACTTCAGGTACCTTTCAACCGACGGAATATCAATTTTGGAGACAATCTGCTGAATGGCGACTGAGTTAGGCGCTATCGTTGACCATCGAAAGGCAAGCAGACAGACGAACGGACTGTTTTGCTCAGTTGGATTTTTCGGTATTAAGGACCCAGAAAACATGAATTCTGAATACACAACATGTTATGGGAAGTAATTTCCTAAATATAGGAACGAGATTTATGCACATTGCCGGTATCAGGCCCAAGCAATAACAGTCGAAAACGTCCGTTTTCCGGCGCATGATTACAAAACGTTTTCTTCTTAGAAAGTAGGGGCGGGAAAGTAAAAAATATCGGCAATATATTTTCAATATATAATTAATAAAACGATTTTGAATGTTTTCTTATTTTTTTCGGATGGACCAATGGATGCGTAAAAAATGCAGCAGGATCCTTTTTGTGGAAGTTTCTGAATTTTCGAAAATTGCAAAGGTTACAAATAATACGAGGAAGTATGTGTTGTTCTTGCATCACGAGTTTCCGTATAAAGGACCCGCAAACCACGAATTCTGATTACACTACGTATTCGAGAGAATCATTCGCTATTTACAGAAGCAAGAATAATTCGCTTTTTGGTATCAGATTCTTTCCTTAAACTACGTCAAAGGATTCTGGAACTTAATTGGAGCCTTTTTTGTTTCGGTTATTTTAAGCCGCATCAACAGCAGAGGTTATTAACGACTCCATTAGTTACACAGTTATTACAATGCTTATTGGACCTTTACATCAATTATGATCTTACATATAGATACATTTTTGGAATATTTTTTACATTATTACACTCGTTAAAGCAACTATCAATAGATACATTATTTAGAAATATTATTAATATTATATTAGTATATGTAATATATAAAGATATATTACATATACTACATACAAACGGAATGGAGTAGATATATGTAAATATTAACAGAAAACACATAATATATAAAGGTTAAATTAAATCTAGCATGCCTATTTTTTTGTACAGAAGTTTATTATCTTGAGTTGGAAAGTGTAGTTTGTTAAAATGGAGTTGAAATGCTTAGGGCCAAAATATTTGGGTCTTACTGAATTATATTCCACGAGAGTGTGGTCAATAGTCAGCATGAGGGGTATTTAAGAGTTCTATGTGTTCTCACTGACATACGTGGGATTTTATAGTCCCTGATGATGTCAATGGCATTTTCGTAGAAAGTTTCTGGATATGATTTTAGGTGGCTAGTATGAGTTTAAATTAATGGGTTAGTGTCATTAACAATTATATTGTTGTCGCATGACGAAGCTTTGCTTAGGTATTATATGGTCAAGTATTCCCTACGAAATTGATGGTTTGGTTCCGAAGCTTCTATAAGGAAGCCACCGGTTGGCGTAGTGTGGAAACAACCTGAGTCCAGTGTTATTGGGTTACTTGTTTTGAGTAGTTGTTTATTAGTTTTGTTATATAGCATGTATCCTACTTTACTGCTATTTTACAGCTCTGGAGCAAGGTACGTCAGGAGAAAGGTACGTTTATCTGCTCCTCAGTTATTATGGTGGAGGCTTTTTGTGATGTGTACAGATGCAGACTCAGTAATCTGTGACTATATTGGGAATACATGGGTTGGATTCAGTCACGAAATGAGTGCGAGCCCGCCTGCAAAACGTTTATCTTTCGGCCCCTTTTATAAAAGTGAATCACAATTTCAAGTGCCAAACAAATATTTCCTGCTGCATAACTGTTTCTATACAATTATATACTATAATGAGCAACAAAAAGGAACATAATATTCGTTTCAACAATGATATCTAATGTATTACTTACCATTTTGACTGTATAATTCTAAAAGGTTGAGTATGCCTGTAACTAGTATTGTAGCTTAGCTTCTGGGTCAATGACTCCTATCGCGATTAGGTTTTAGGTCCAGTTTCCCTGATCCTTTGAGCGAATGCTGAGATTGCCCCTTGTTTTGCTTTTGTATGTAGTAAACGTCGCTTCATTATATGTGCACGTTTCCTTGCGATCTTTCGGGAATGTAGATAGAATTCACATAATAGATGATAAAATAGAATTCATATATGTAGTAGAAGTCACATAATCGTTTTCCAAGTTATCTTGACAATAATTCCTTTCCGCAAATCGTAGGGATATAGCCTAAATCTGTTGTAGATTTCTCTTTGGAAATATATTTTATTATTGGGAGCAACTATCTCCCTATCAATTCTTGCCATAAAATATTGTTGCTACCTGTACTCGTAATTCAACTTAATATGCATATGGGTTAGGATAGTAATCCCAGAGTTCAAGTAAACGTTCTCATATTCCATTTCACTCCTTAGTACGTTACACTTTTCATTGTTTACATTAAATAAAACATTTTATAACATTAAATACAATAAAACAACAACTTAAAAATAAAATAATTATATAAATAAAATAAATAAATAAAATAAATAAAAAATAAAATAAATAAATAAAATAATTAAATAAAATAAATAAATAAAATAAATTATTTATATCGATAAGTCACGCGCACATACACAGAACCTGTTTATACACTTGCACTCACTGCCGAGCCAGATTCCTGGAGTAGTGGCGCATGGGCAGATTATAGACACAACTCTGTCCCTAAAATTAAAAGATTCCTTTCAAATTCGCAGGGCCTCGAGTACGACCAGATCGACCGAAGAATATCTATTTGGGGAAAATCCTGTGTACGGTTTAGGCGCTAGTTTTGTTCAGTGATGGACGAGTATTACACAACTTTCTCTACACAGTATGCGAGAAAGTAAAACAATCTCTTTTTCAGTATCAGGGCCGAAAACTTTTATATCTGTGAAAATATGGTCATCGATTTTTTGAATTATTACGTAATTTTGTCTATAATAAGTAGCGCATCCAGTTTTACTATTTTCTGAAATAAAATACAACATAGTTACATGAAAAACTTTATTGGCAACAGGATGAGCAATATTTGAGCTATTTTTCGACATAGTCACCACACGAATTGAGACATCATATCGTGGTATCATCTTTCATATACCTGTTTCGTAGAAGTGCCGTTGTGAAAACGCTGACCGGAGGACAGGAATGTCTTCAGATACAGGAAAAGATGAAAATTGCTGCGTGCGAGATCAGAACTGTAAGGGGGATGATCACACAGCTCCCAGCCGAATTCCTGCAGAACGGTTGCTGTTTGCTGCGACGTTAATGGACGAGCACTGTCATGGAGCAGAACAACACCTGCAGTAATCATGCCACGCCTCTAGTTTTGAATGACACGTCGTAGTTTCCGTAGTGTTTCAGAGCAACGGACAGCGTTAATTGTTTCACCTCTGGGCAAGAAGTCATGAGCAGAATACCTTTCCCGTGATTATCTTGTCGAGGAACTCGTCGCCGACATCATGATACCGCTGCAGAAATGTCAGCGCTGCCCCGAAGTGTTTCGTTTTGTGCTCGGGTGTCAGTTTTTTCGGGATCTATCTGACACATAGTTTCTTGAACAGCGGGTTTTTTGGTGATAATTTCATGTAACAAGGATCGCGATATCTGCGGAAAATGATTACTGAGCTCAGTAATCGTGAAGCGACCGTCCTCCACGATGCGCTGCCGCACCACCTCCACGAGGTCATCAGTAGGGGGCGAATTTTAATGAAATGTCATTTTTTTTCACTTTAAAACAATGCGGTTTAGTGTAGAAATTCATTTTATGTTATGAAAAAATGAAATTACCCTTTTTTATGTCATTGTTTTGCATTTTTCGACGCGTTCGGCTAATAATTTTTTTACCTTCGTACGTCATTTTTAATGCATTTTTCACTGATATCATTGATTTTAACATCATTTCAATGGTACTTGCTTCAAACAATATTTACAAGGTGCAACAAATGTTTCATCACAGAATTCCTGACTAGCCTATTCGATTTCTTCTTTCATATATTGTAATGTCAGCCGTTGTGAGTACTATGTAATCTAAGGTTCCTGTGACGCCTATCGGCGCCATTGTCAGTTCGGCTAATTTCGCCATAAATAAAGGCAGAGGCTGATCTTTAGATAAGTCCAAACCGAAAGTATGCAAGCTGAGTTCACTTGAACAAAAGAAAGAAGCCTCGATTACTCCAGTTACATACCCCAGAGCTTGAGTTGTTCATCAGAAGTGCTTTTGATCAATTTTTAACATAATTTTTCTTTGTTTTTAGGGGCATTTTAAAATAATTTTAAGAGCATTTTATTGATCATTTTGGCAATTTTTTAGGTCATCAAAATCCGCCCCTAGTCATCAGTGATGAAGGACGGCGCCCACTGGGCGCTTTATCATGGGTACTTTGACGACCTTCGGAAAATTGCTGACCCCAGCGACGCACCATCTGGTTGCTCATGATGTTCGGCCTGACAGAGCTGGCGATGAATTCCAATCGGCGCGATGTGTTGTAATTGTTGTAAATGTTGACATTAAGGAATTTTATCACGGACCGAACCTCGCAGGCGTGGGGAGAACGAATAAGCGCCGCCATTTCGGGCCTCTGTTGCCGCGCTACTGGCACTCGGCGGGACCTGTCCGAGCGGCACATGATTGATACGTCATAGGCCTGTTACGCACGCGCAATTTCCCCACTTAAATGTGTGTACCTTCAAAGCAAAAAAATAGGGAAACTTACTTCCTGGATGCCCCTCCTACTTACATAATTCGTATATACTCGTACCACTAGTAAACGAGAAAGTAAGAAACTAATTCTTTAATTCAGAGAAATTGAAGAATCATTGACCACGATAATACACAATTTTAATTTTAACTACTGGTGCTACTCCAGCACATACTTTCTTGCATTATTCCTAAATTTGGAAATTTCGAAAATTCATAGATTTCTATGAAAATGAACTCTGTGCTATTCTTTTTAGCATCCCTTGTTTTATTAATGGAAAAAAAAATTAAAAATGGGAACGTTTTCGAGAAAAAGGTGTTGTTTAATATTTGCAATAATTTCAAGTACAAATTACGCGAAAATGAATCGTTTTTTAAAATTGGGCACAACCATTTTAAAGAGCTGATTTTTTACAACATATTTTGTTTCAGGCAAAAACGTTTAAGGCTTTGGAACATTGCCATCTTGCATTTTTTTCTTTCGTCACAGCTTGCGTTTATTCTTTTGTCATGAAACTACTGGGGCGATTTGTATTGAAAAAAAATGATAACGTTTAAAATTGCTCCATAAGAAGTTTTTAAATTTTCAAACAAAAAATGTCGCCAGTTAAACCTTAAAATGGATTCGGTGCGACTGAAAAATTGTCTGTCTCTTCAGAAGTACTAGCAATAATAATAATAATAATAATAATAATAATAATAATAATAATAATAATAATAATAATAATAAAAGGAATTCTATGGCAATTTGCTACAGCGTTTCGAAGTAACTCCATCGACATTTAGCGACATGAGATCGACTGAACCGCTGGTTCTTTTGGCGAGACGGAAGGATTTGTGCTGGCCATTCAAGATCAGGTAGTAACCACTAATATCTACAGGCGATACATCATGAAACAATACTAGCATCAGTAGCTGACATATAGATCGGAGTCAGATTTCACCATACAGGGGGGAAAGATCACCGCCACCTCCCGCGAGAAACATGCTCTACGCTTTTGGGACTAATGACCTTAGTAGTTTCAAACAATCAGAAATTTTATCAGGGATTTCAACCAAAATTAGACTTGCACCACTCTCGTTCTTTATTCTCTCGGAGGATAAAAATCATTGTTTCAAACTCAGAGGACCTTGAGCTCATTTAAATCGACAGGGGAATATCAATGTTGATGAAAATCTGCTGAACGGTTTAGGCATCTAACGTTGACCACGCATGGACAAACAAACAGAGACGTTTTATCGTCAATGGATTTTTCGTAATCAAGAACCCACAAAACGTGGATTCTGTCTAAACATTTACTATTACAGGAACAAGATTTTCCCACTTTTTCTTTACCAGAACCCGTCAATAAGAGATATTCTGTCGAAAATTTGCCGTTTTCTGGCGAACGATGAAAATACTGTCTCTTTTTAGATGTGAGAGAATAAAAGAATTTACACGTTTTAAATTTCATGCATTTACGTTTTTAAGAAATGAATCAATGTCCTCATTCATTTTGTCCTGTACGGAGAAAAGAAACACCACCAAATCCAGCGGTGGCAGATTGACTATTTTGTTTCTCCAGGTGCGTCAATCATAATGGTCATTAGTCCCGTGAGAGTAGTGCATGTTCTTTTACACGGAGGTGGTGATGTTCTACCCCGCTGGATGGCGCGATCCGACGCCGGTCTTCACGTCGGCTTGCGGGGACTTATCCATCCAGGTATCTCCCACCAGCGACATCGCTCCCGCCGGGACCTTGCCCTTACAAAGTGTAAGGGCAAGCTTTCAAACCTTTGAGGAATATAATTGAATGTTCATAATAATAATAATAATAATAATAATAATAATAATAATAATAATAATAATAATAATAATAATAATAATAATAATAATAATAATAATAATAATAATAAAAGGAATTCTATGGCAATTTGCGACAGCGTTTCGAAGTAACTCCATCGACATTCAGCGACATGAGATCGACTGAACCGCTGGTTCTTTTGGCGAGACGGAAGGATTTGTGCTGGCCATTCAAGATCAGGTAGTAACCACTAATATCTATAGGCGATACATCATGAAACAGAGTATCAGTGGCAAATGTCGCCAAGAAGCCCACCGAATCTATTCAACACATCTGCAGTGGATGTTCTCAGTTGGCACAAACAGATTATTTACATCATAATAATGTGGCCAAAATCATCCACCAAGGCCTTGCCAAATCGAATTTGATAAAGGAAAGTTGACCTTATTACAAATATCTACTGGAGTAAGGTCTCCCTGACGAGAGAAAAAGAATCTTGGTGGAATCTGCCATTATTACATATAAAACTACGGAAGCAAATAAGCCTGATATTGTCGTGTTCGACAAAACTACTCGCATGGCAATTATAATAGATATCGTAGTCCCATTACATCATAATCTGCTGTCAACAATTGCAGAAAAGAAAATACCAGCCACTCTCAATTGAACTGAAAAACCTATAAAGACTAATAGAGGTAGATATTGTTACCCGTAGTTATTTCAACTAATGGGCTTGTTGCTGAAAATTGGAAGATTGTGAAAGACAAACTTCATCTAATGAATGGCACTTCAGAACCATGCAGAAGGCGGTGTAGCTGGCAACCACCAATATTGTGCGTAAGGTTCTCTCTCTTAGTCATTGAAAAGGAACCTGAGTGCACTGGAGCAAGAACTTCTCACCGTCTGTCTCACCATATATGTGTTGACTTTCTGTCCTTGAGTTCTATCTGAAAACTCCGACGAGCGAGAAATTTTGAAAAACGGTGTAATATAATAATAATAATAATTATTATTATTATTATTATTAATAATTAATAATAATAATAATAATAATTAATAATAATAATAATAATAATAATAATAATAATAATAATAATAATAATAATAATAATAATAATAAAGACCTTGTTTCACTAGATATCTTTTCATTCTGAGCCGGATTTCTTAATATAATATTTCGAAATTTCGTATATAATATTTTTTCCGTTGTGGTTAATAAATCGATCAAGCAGTCATAACTTCCCCTCGTTTATTCAATATTAAAATTTTGACGTCCAGAGCATGCTGAGCACAATCGCAGAAACATGAATGTCTGCTATAATGTCTATCTATAATATATATTATCTGCTATAAAGTCTTATGATCTGACGTTCACCTCCCCCTGTTCTCGCCCGAAGTGCTAGTCTCTTTAGAGGAACGACATTCCTTCTTCGAAGCCACGACTGAGTGTTGCCTGGTGACTAAGACATGCGGTTACCAAGTTAGAAGAGCAGCGAGACTCGATATTTGAATTTCTTTTCCCGCCGCAGTAAGCTTCGTGACAATTCCTACAGATAGCAGCACATTACAGTAACACTAGTACTGCCGCTCGGACTTTGTGTGAAGAGCGGACAATTCAAAGAATCGTGGAGGTGAAAAGTAAATCATAAAAACCATAAACTCCATTATGACATCGATATTTGTAAATATATTTTCATTAGGTTCTTGAAGAAATGTTGGAAATAATGGGAAGATGAGAAAGTAGAGGAATAGAGCCTCCGATACTTTGAACAATGTACAACCAATAGAGTATCTAAGATGATCAATACTGTCGAGGTAGGTGAAGCCGGTGCTATGTCGGAGCTGGCGAGTGCGCTCCCCTATCAACAAATTTGTCTCGAATAAAGAATTGAAAGTAAATTCATCAATATCAGAAAAGTTCAAAGCAAAATCCAATTATCAAAGGCAATGTACACCTCGGGGTTCGTTTCAACAGCTCTGTGGAAATACAAAACAGAGAATCAGAAGAGTAGTTTGCAGATTCGCAGTTTGCCATTAGTGACAACTAAAGAAACAAGGGCAATAACAACGCCAGCAGCCATTACATCAACACAAATAAAAGCGAAGCAATTTCCACACCAAATGTAACAGAAATAATTATTGTAATATCAGCTCCAAAAGTGCGAACAACCAAACGCATCACAACCAACAGCTAGTACACACTAGTGGTGCTATAACAGCACCTAGTGGCTTTATGTATTATTTGAAACACATTGTACGTTACATCATAATATTACAACTAATCCTACTAATTCTTGGGTCGAGTCATCTTGCGAAAGACTCCCTTCGGCAAACAAAGCACTGGAGAGTGGAATTTTCTAAGACTGCAATTTAAGAAATTTCAGAGTTTTTAATGAAAATCATACCTACACCATATTTATAAGCGCTCTTCGCTCTTTTCGAGCAAAAAACATCAAAGCAAAAAACCTGTCAATTTCCATTTGAAAAGCTGTTTTCAGTCAAGAAACCAGGACCCACCAACGCCACGACTTCTACTTGGAAATAGGTTATTTTGAATGCAAGGAAGGAAGAAAATATTCACATGGAAATTTTTGGCAATTTGAGAAACTCATCATCTGAAGAATTTCTGTTCACATTAAGTTATAAAATTAATAGGAGAGAGTCTGCAAAATATAAAATACGTTTTGAAAATTCATGAGTTTTCATGAAAAGGGCATTTCGTCTACATAATTCAATATATTTTGCACTATCCTTAGAAGAAGTTCAATAATAGGAGGAGCCAATATTTGGAGCAGCTTTTGAAAATATGTAAGTTTTGAAAAAATGCCACGAATTAAATAAAAATTACGCGAAAACTACCAATATAAAAAAAGAAAGTATTGAAGAAATGATTAATACCCAGATACTTCAAAAATAATTTTATTTAAATATTAGTGGTACTACTTAATGCACATACTCTTTCGCATTATTTGTAATGGTTACATAAATATTATTTGTAATATGCTTGCATTGCATTATAATACTATTTGAAACCGCAAGTGTTTCTATGCGGAAAAAATGTCCATACTGGGATTCGAACTCAGGTACTTAAGCTTTGCAAGTACCTAACTTAATCACCATTTCAATCGACAGAGTTGGCATACCAACGTCCCCGTCGATTCAAAAAGAATGTTGAACATTTGCAATTTAAAAAAAATCAGAGATTACTACGAAAATCGAACATACGTCAATTTTATACGCATACTTTGCTATTTTCGAGAAAGAAATAAAAAATTGGAGCCTTTGAGAGAATATTAAAATGTCGTTGAAGCTTCATGTAACGTACCCCACAAATAAATAAATATAAAGGATTAGGGTAAATGGAATTTTGCGTGATAGCTACCCCTCTTTGAAGAGGCTTCACACAGCCCAGAAACGGGATCAATGACCTCCGAATAATATTAAACCTCTAGATGTCATCAATATGTATGCGGACGATTGTAACTTCAGCATAACTGGAAAAGATATGACATATTAGAAGAAAAGGCACAAAACATCTTGGACGAAGTTGTGGAATTTTTACGGAAAATTGGACTCGAGATTTTTAAAACTAAGTCCATATTCGTAATTTTTGCAGGAAACGATCTGATAATATCTCAGAGATATAATTTGTAGGGAAATGGGTGTATTTTTTGTATTGGAACATATTTTACTAAGAGAATATAGTTTTCGAGTTATAAGCAAAAAACTGTGAACTAGTATGAACTAGTGAAAAACAATATTTGTAACGCTATGCATTGTATAATAAGATTTGAACGTCAAAAGTGTTTTCAACCACCAAACGTTTTCCGACGCTGGGATTCGAAATCAGGTTCTTGATTTAGCACATCGTTCACGTTACTCCAAAACCACCAGCCTTCCAGGCAATCTCGACCTTCCCGTCTCCTTTAAATACGAAGTTGAACATTTGCATTTGCAATTTTCCAAAATTCAGTATGTCAGTCTGGCTCCATATTATTGATAGAATATACTCGTAATAATCTCTTGAAGCCCTTTTTGGGCGCATCTTATAATATGCTTCCATAGTCCAATTCGGACCCAAATATTGCCTGATAGGTTCCTCTAATTACTAAATAGTCAGCTCCCCAGGATGTGTTGCTGTTAACTTCGGCATGAATCATTCGTTTGACGCACTCAATTTTCAAGTTCGTTATGGGTAGAATCCATGTTAATTTCTTATTAAAACATTAAGAAAACTTGCGGTTCCTTAAAATGCCTCCTTCCGACGCAGAGGAACACTGACACATCTAAAAAATGTCATGTTAAAGGAAAAATTTGTTGACCTGATGCTGACCCGATCCATTTATTTCGAAGACAATGTGTTTTTCTCTAGGTACCCTCTGTCTTGCTAAAAATCTCTAGAAATTTCAGGTAGAAATATACTATTTTCTAAATATATATATTTACTTAACTAAATAACCGACTATTTTTGAGATTTGTCACTTTTCTTGTGCGCAGATGCACAAAAATTTTATAGCAAATTCATGCATCAGAATTCATTACGCTTGCGTCGTAGTGCTCTGGCGGATAACCGGCGAGGAGTGAACAATCCCCGAGTGAACTTCGTCGGCGCTTGCGAAACTTAATCCGGGGGAAAAGTAAACAATGGTGTTTATTTAGGATTGGGAATAAGTAACTAGCAGATTTAATTAGTGCATTCAAATAGTTTACTTCGAGAATCAGAAAGGGCTGTTGAATTTGTTAAGCTTATTCCCGTTCTAATTAAATTATTGTACTCACGGGAACGATATTACGTATAACACATTTCTAGGAAAAGCCAACCTTCCATTATTTTCCATGAGTTCGCTAGTTGCAGAAACAATGTCGACATTACAAAAATACAATTTCAGTATAGAATACAAAGTATGACAAATACAAAACAAACACGTTGCGAAACTTAGCAATGGTATTCGTAACTACATTGGTATTAGTAACTAATTTCTTCACTTGGCTAAAAAAATTAACGATTTTTTAAAAATGTGTCGCTTTTCTTGTGCGTCGAGAGCATAACATAAGTACTAAAAAAAGGGTTTCTGGAAAAAGCCGATTTTCAATTGTATTAAGCTAGTTCGCTAGTCCCCAAAACAATGCCGACATTTCCTGCGGGCTAGAAAAAAAACTTGCATAACTGAGCCGCGGTGTTCGTAACTCCTTTGGCGCGAGTGGCCAGTCTTTTGTTGTTAGAATCGATTCCACGCCGCAGTGCGCATGCTCTCCGCCATTCGATTTGTGACGGCGGCAAAGCGCGGCCGGCGCCGGGAGCAGTCTTGAAGAGCGCGCGCTGGGCACGGCGGAAGGCGCCGGCGACCACGGCACCCACGGCTCTTGGACGTCGCGATTCTGCAGGCTGCTCTTGCGGACCGTCTTGGCGTCGGGAGGGGAAATAGCCTTCGACTTCGCTTCGCGCATTCGAGCGACTGTGGTCATGTAGAGGTAAGGTCGTTTTTATTTCCTAAAGTATTGTTTATTCTGGTAAAATAAATTCTTGTACAGGTGTGGATGTTATCTGAAAGCGGTCTTGAAAAAAAGCGCTTCTTTACATTTCAGAATTCGCCGACAGTTGCATTATATATTTTATTATGCAGAGAAGAGATTTCTAGATCAAAATAGACTTTCGTATGTCATAAAATTTCTAATTATTTGAACAATTTGAATAATTAACAACTTATAGTTTTACGAGTTCATCACTAAAGTAACGCATTTACTACTTCTATTTACTTTACGCAATACGGACTTTATGCTGCCTAAAATGTGATGTATATCAATGATGTGCAAACATTAAAGAAAACTTTAAATTGACGAGTTATCATCACTTGATATTCCTCGTAGTTGCAACATTTGGGGCGATCAAGTTCTCAACCCTCATGACGGAATCCACAAGTCAGTCTAAATTAATATTGCAGTATTTTATGTCATTTTATTGAAAAATACACTAACTTTACATACATTAATATAACAGTATTGTATGTCATTTTAATGAAAAATACACTTTTCATTATGAACAGACCTCAGATAATTGAATTTCCATTTAATCGAAGTCCGGATAAATGAGGTTCCACTCGTATGTTATTAAAAGTTTTTAGCAGTTCTTATCTACGCTTGGTGCATTCATCTATGAATCCACTCACGTGAGATGACTGAATCGCGACGTTATCGTTTAGTAATTCTCGGTTTGTGAACGTAACATCGGTGGTTGAAGTCAAGGCCGTTGCAACGCTGGGGCAACTGGGGCCCTCGTCCTCAGAATCCAGCGCCCCGAATGAGAACCCCCAAGAAGGGGATTCCGTTTCAATCCTTCAAAGCATCCCAGAGTTAAAAAAATCTTTTCAACCGAAAAAATTACATGTCAACTGAATATTCAACGTTATTCCTTATTATTTCTGCAATCACATAAGAGATACTTTCTAAGAAATGCAACAAAGAAAATACCTTTTTGGCAGGACAGTAGTTGAGTGAGTAGGGGGATTCAGAGCGCTAAGACACTCGCCCACCCACAGCCCTTATTCTGAAAATAAATTTGCAAAATTTTCGATCTACGAATTGTGTTTCAAAATAAGAGGTCCATGAGGATGGGGATATTGATGGCATAATATGGAGAATGATTTCATCGTCTTCTATGCACTATAAAGCTAAAATGACACTAATCAATAGCAGATACAAGTGTGTATTAAATCCGTATTCAGTGATGCCTCAGATGCTAATGCCATCTTTGCATTTTACATTGTAAATCCAAATACGAATTAAACAACGGCCATCGTAAGGCTCAGATTATTACAATTGCGTATGTCTTCTGCTTAGTCGCGACAGTCTGAAGTTCTGTTTCCGAATATATGTCCCTATAATTATGCTTATTTCGAAATTTTATTTGGCACATTTGAAGATAAATGAATAAAAAAGCTTATTTCGGGGTTATCCTGTATTGGATTGCAGATTTTACGATTCAAAAACCACTGAAAGGCATTTTTTGGGTTGAAAGTATTTTCCCTTCTGTGATATTTCCCCCTCTAGGTAAAATTATGTTAATGGAGAATATCATGTTGCTCATGCTATGACTTCTCTCGAATGTATTTTTTTCCTCTTTCATTCTCATGGACACGTTGCGACAGTGCATTAATTGTCTCTTCCGTGTATTAATTTTTGGATTGGATGACTAACATTTTAGATAAATAAAAACATGAATCAAACCACAAAAACGTGTATCTAATTGTTTGATCGTGATTGATTGATGGTTTTTCAAATTTGTAAAATCAAATATTACATTATGCAAAATAGTTTATGTATGGGTAAATCTAATTTATAATAGTATGCGTTCCAAAATAAATTAGCTTTAGAACCACTATTTCACATTTGGACTTTCTGCATCGGAACCTCCACGAACTACGCCTCTGAACGAAGTAAATATCTAATTACGTAAAGAAATTCTAGACCTATTTTCTACATATGTGGTGTTTTTATCTTAAAGCAAACATATCTTGCTGGGATGTAACAGAATAATGTGTACGTTCTCTTAGACAATACAAGTCTGCGGAAATCCGTCCAATGGTCCGCGGATTCGTGACGTATTTTGAAGAATAAAATACATCAATGTGAACGAGATAAAATGTCTAACGCTCCGTTTTCAACTTCCTGCTTCCCGTGGTAGAGAAAAAAGTTATGTAATATGTAACAATTAATGCAAATTTTTGGACGGAAATATGCTTTTTCAGTAATCCCTGTTACCGACAAACTATCGTTTTTAAAGAACATGTCTGTTCATCCCCTCAGTAAACAACACGAGCGCGTTAACCGTATTCAGTATTTTCCCCCACAATGGATATTACCTAATTGATCTGTCGTTATTCATTGCCCGCGAATTTGAAGCGGATCTTTTAATTTTGAGAAGTACTTTTCATGAAGCCCCTCTAACATACAATTTTACAAAAAAATGTATCCAATTTTTTTTCTTTCAATTTCTTCCTCGAATAAGGAAAACTGCGCTGTATAATGTAGCAGATATTCAATTTTGATAAAAACCTCTTTAATTTTTAAAAATTGCAGAATTTTAATTTTTTTTGGACCTGTCTTACATCTTTATGTTTGCTTAATGCAAACTTCTCATTCATTTCATAGTCTTCAAATTATTTCTAGTATATTTTTCCAAAATATTCATAGTTTTCGCGTAATTGTTCAATAAAAAAGTATACTTTATGTAAATGTAATGTTCACAAAATAAGGGAGGTACAGATTTAATTTACCGAGTTGGAGCGAAATCTCCACGAGATTACTTAGAAATCTATATTAAATTGAGTCAGTTATTCGAAACGGCAATCTACGATCTTGCAAATTAGGCAATATACAATTGCAAAAATGAGCTAAGTTCACCATCTGATTCAAAATATGGTTTTACGTTTGTTACATGTGAAAACGCATCATATCCACTGTTAATATATACTGTGTAATTGTCATTCTTAACTTCGAATAATATGTGGCAATCTCCAACAACATGCGCGCGCCGAATAGCTGATGTAGATGTGCTCTTTTGGAAATAACCGATCCAACTTGAAAGCTGATATCTAAGCGGTAAAATACTCGGCTTATTTCCAATTCTCTTATGCAAATTAGAGTACGTACCCTACGGATGATTTTCGTTCTTAACCCTGAAGCGCGGCAGTTGGTGAATCAGCCGTTGGTGGCATCTGGTGAATTCCGTTCACCACACCTGCTCTTTGCTCTCTCATTCTTGGAAAGTTCAACAATACACCGTGCCACAATTAGTACCTTTCTACCAACATCGGCTAGTGACTGCCGTGTTGTTCTATACTGTTATAAGATACAGGAGTTCAGTTTTTAATCTTAATTTTCTCATAGGCTGTAATGTGTGGTACAAATTCACCACGCGCTTGGATATACAAGTGAAATATTTAGGTGGAACGATTTTATGTCATTAATTACATGTATATATTGAAGGTCTCTTTTAGACATAAAAATAAACATTTTCGATTTTAAATCATATAAAAACGTACAGGGAGAACATTGTAGCGGGCAAGTAAGAGGAAGGAAAGATCGCGTCCAGTCCGTGGCCCATCTGTTCCGGGTACTGCTTCGGCATTCTCCTGGTGTTGATCGGAGAAACCATGGAAAACTACCGATCAGAGTAGCCGGCCGCTCGAATTCTCGTCCAGGCAGCAGCAGAATTCGACCCAGCTGACAAGTCGAAAATCCTGCCACCGCCAGGACTCTAACCCAAGGACCCTCCCCATCGGAGGCAATGCAGTGACATCAGTTGATGACCTGAACCACCTTTGCCGGTGACTCATTTCAAGTGAAGCTTCACTTCCTGATTGGTTTTGTTATGATCCTTACTACAATAACAATGATACTGGTTACTATAGAATTAGTCAAAACCTATTTTAAGATTATTTGTTCTTATGAACCGAAAATTCAAAATAGCAGGGTGGGGAATAGAATTCACCACGCGTCCAGTAACGTAAGGGAAATACGTAGGTCCACTCTAGAGTTTAAAAAATATGTTTTTTAGCAACACGTTACTTTGTTTTGTAAAGGAAGAAAATAGCCATTTACCTAAAATCCGAAATGTATTAATATATGTCACGTCATTCCTATTCCTGCTTCCTTAAGAAAACCAGGTTAGGTGAGCGTTATGAACGCCTCACAGGTGTGTTAGCTTATAGAGTTGCAAACCTGCATCTCAAAGGGTAGTTTTTACGCCAGAAATAGTATAAAATCAAATCCTGTTAGTTTACCGATAAAAATAGTCGTTTTATATTACATGGGAGCAAAATTTTCCAATGTTGTCAACCACGATCGGCAGTACTTTTATTCACATGTCAATTACTATGTGAAACAAGAGGAATAGGGATTCTGGAGCTCAACAAACTCGCGTACATCATACGTTTTCCACACACGTCACATACAGGTTTTGCTAATTTTTGACTATGAATAAATAATGAAATAAATCATCAATAAATAAGTAAAGTTATGTGAAATCAAGAAGATTATTGTGCGCGAAAAAGACGTACGCCATTGCATACTTTCCTTAGTTTCATTTATAAATACCAGAGTATAAAGGATTAGTGTACCAAAAAATATTTAACTTCAAAATGATATCTCAATAGTAATAGTATAACAATAATATGCGGTAACGATAAAGCGGTAAAAGTCTAAGTTTGGAATATTCATTAGCAGGTATTTGCGCTAGCATTGTGTAAAATGAACTCAGCCGAAAGAAAGCATTACATTTTGAGCCTTGGTGTTGCACTACCATGATATATGCAAGAGAATTCTTTATGTATCTGCAAGTTCTTTTCTCACTACTTTCATGCGTGTCAGGGACACGGCCTTGAGATAACCATCGTACTGGTGACATGACGCGTGTGGTGCATCTTGAAGGACTAAATATTGTTCTACACATTGTTTTGTAAGAACATTCAAACTGAAATCAGTAGACAGTCATGTGTGTGAATAATGTACATATGTAGAAAATGAAATGTAGAATGTAATGAATAAAGTAAAAATAATGTAGCTTGGTGTTTTGGTTTCGAATGACGACGCTAGAACTTGTACTAATCTATTAATAATACATAATAGTCAACAAATATTCTGAATTCAGGAAATAGTTTTTTGTCATTAAATTGAAAAAAATGTTAAATCCTATTCTAAATGGAAGGAGATAAAATATATGAATAGTTCGCATATTCTCTCTATTTATAATATGCTAAGGATAGATGACAGGCAATTTATAAGAAACGATCGACACATAATACTGTATATGTGCGTCTGCTGGGTAGGCAATTACTCCCCAGACCTGCAGCCAACAGATTGAAGACTAAAACTGATGGTACTTCAACAGCATGTACGTTGTAGCATTTGTAATGGCAACACAATCTTATAATACTACTTGAACCTGCCAAAGTCTTTCCAACCAGCAAACATTTTCTCCGCGCTGTAATTCGAACTCAGGCTCTTAGGCTTAGCACAGCATTCACGTCGAATCTATACCTAGAGCTTTCCAGGGAAGCTCAACCTTCCCGACGCATTGAAAAAGAAATTTGAACGTTAGTATTTACAAATTTCAAATATTAAGAGATTTTCATTGACATTGTTTAAAGACCTAGTTCTAAAGAACAGATTTCATTGCGAAACAAATCTGTCTTCAATATTGTTGGAAGACGCCATAAAAAGTTTTAACTATTGAAATTTTCGAAAATACAGAGAGTGTACCGAAAATGAGACCTGTGCCATTAGTACTTTTTACTACTTGCTAAAATCTCAAGAAAAAAATTGAAGCTGTTTTGAGACAATATTTTTATTGCTATTTTAAGCGAAGGTTGCCCGAAATCTACTCATGTTTTCAAAAATATGTAGTTGACTTTCTTTAAAGATCTAATTTTTTAGAATAGAATTCATTAAGAAAAAAATCTCTATCGTCAATATTGTAGTTTTCAATTTTAGAAAATACAGAGGGTTTGCCTAAAATGGAACCTGCGCGATATTTATAAGCGAACTTTTCTATGGTCGAGAAAAAAATAGAGAAAAAATTGGACCTGTTTTGAGTTTTTTTACAAATTAACTTATTTTACGCTGCAAAATTACGCGTAAACTATTTTTTTTAATTACACGACCTTTCTTAAAGATTTGTCTTTGAAGTACAGATTTTATTAAGGAAAATCGAGTAAAATAATTTTGCAACATAACAATGGATAGCACCATAAGTTGCAAAAACATACTACGAGAGCCCCAACAATGGCTCTGCTGTTACATACGCGACGAAATTAGCGAGCGTTACGCAAACAAATTTGTTGGGAGCTAATTGGTTGAGCGTACACTGCGCTATCCGAGAAAGAAATTTAATCCCAAAAAAATTGAGCAATTTTTGCGGAAATTTTGTAAAATGTTGTTGACTCTTGAAATAAAGTACACCGAAAATCAAAATTCCCAACATTTCAAATTCCTAGCGCCTTGAGTGCGACCAGATCGACCGGGAATGTCAATTTTGGAGAAACTGGTCTATACGGTTTAAGCTCTAGTGTTGACCACAGACTGACTGACCGACTGACCGACCGACCGACCGACCGACCGACCGACCGACCGACCGGCCGACCGGCCGACCGGCCGACCGGCCGACCGACCGACCGACCGACCGACCGGCCGACCGGCCGACCGGCCGACCGGCCGGCCGGCCGGCCGGCCGGCTGGCTGGCTGGCTGGCTGACTGGCGGACGCGCGGCAAGACGGACACGCGGAAAGACGGACACGCGGAAAGACGGACACGCGGAAAGACGGACACGCGGAAAGACGGACACGCGGAAAGACGGACACGCGGAAAGACGGACACGCGGAAAGACGGACACGCGGAAAGACGGACACGCGGAAAGACGGACACGCGGAAAGACGGACACGCGGAAAGACGGACACGCGGAAAGACGGACACGCGGAAAGACGGACACGCGGAAAGACGGACACGCGGAAAGACGGACACGCGGAAAGACGGACACGCGGAAAGACGGACACGCGGAAAGACGGACACGCGGAAAGACGGACACGCGGAAAGACGGACACGCGGAAAGACGGACACGCGGAAAGACGGACACGCGGAAAGACGGACACGCGGAATGACTGACACGCGGAATGACTGACACGCGGAATGATTGACACGCGGAATGATTGACACGCGGAGTGACTGACACGCGGAATGACTGGCACGCGGAAAGACGGACACACGGACAGTTTGCCGCAAACCAATTTTCTGGTCTCAAAGGCTCATAAAATGTGGATTCAGACTCCACAAGGTTTTAGAGGAAGTAATGTATAGGAAAGAGATTCATGCACTTTTTCGATATAAGGACATCACAACAGGAGATTTTCTGACGAAAAATCCTCACTTTCCATTACAGCATTACAATAATTTCTCTTTTCTATGATAATACGTAATAGGCGAGAACATAAGGATTTAAGTTTGTCGATTATGACATAAAATAGATTACTGCAACACATATGTACTCGCAGAGCTCGGAAACGATGTGTGCAAGGCCCTTGAAGATTTGTTAGCGATACGATACAAGTTTTGTAGGGCTAGGTGAAGACATATGAGGGAAATGAAGGCGAACATTCGAGGATAAGAGGGTTGGAATTACGTTTTTAAGCAGTATTCTACAAAATGTGATCTTTTTTAACTTTCTATTACATTTTTGGAGATTTAGTACATTTGAGCGCTCCCACTCCATAAACGGATGCGCAGAAAAATGCAGAAACCGAAATCTATGTAAACTCAAAACGAAGGAAAAAACAAAATAATCTTTCATTATACTATAATTAAAGGGATTGTTTGATTTTCTGAAAATTTGAACTCAACTCTTGGCGATATTGGAATGGTTACTCTCGCACAGTACCTGACTCTGCTTTACTGCACTGTTCAGACGCACCCTCTTCGAAGTTGGGTTCAGCTGCGAAGTAATTTTCACTTTCAAAATAATTATTTATTAAGTGCGAAGTTTACGCACGGGCACCGTTCGTTTACTTTATTCTTAAGGTTAGTTCTTCACAAAATTTTGAATGTATTTGTTTGCGTGTCAGTAACTTTGACTGAGCCATGTTCATTCCCGATTTCCCAGTCATTCCTTGTGAAGATATTTGAAGTATTGTTCTTTCGATAAGAGTAGCCCCGTGCTACGTAGCCTCAGCTGGGCTCGAAGCAATCGTAGTTCAGGAGCGAGAGGCGAATGTGGCAGGTGAGTTTATGTCCAAATAACGCACGTAGTACAGAGAAAGTATTATAATTCTGCTTCGAGGAGTTCCAAATTTTGACAGAAAAACTAGTATTGTGAGCTCAAGTATATTTTTTTCGAAATATAAGTACATTTTGTGATTTAGGAAAAATTTAGTGCAATGTCGAAGCTACCTAACCATTTAAATTAGTATTATTCTTGCCGGTATAACAGCTTGCCGTCGGCGTCTGCGGGTTAGCGAGTCTGACTAGTAATTTATGGGTAGGAGTTCGATTGTCGGCAATATAAGGAACATTATTAGCCTTAAAATTATTTTCTAGACTAGAGTAATGTACGCTAATAAATATGATTTCTATCCGATTATCATTAAAGTCTGTGAACTTTCGAAAAACTCGCAAATTCTAATCCCTTGCACTTCGTTTACTGAATAGATCCTTTAATGACGAGATGACAGAAGAATTAGAACGATACAACGTGCAATAATACGTGTATTACGAGTTGGTTGCAGGGAAAATGAGAAAGTATGTGCTGTTTAATTCCATTACTTTCTTTACAATTTTCCTTCACAGTAACTCTGTGGAGGTTTTATTTTATTATCCTGTATGGGACATACCATTCTTAACGTTACTGCTTTGCGGATGAAGTTGCTAGAGGGCTTAATTTTGAACACAGTAGTTCCAACTAACATAATTCTATCTTAAATGTCATTGTAGAAATTAAACGATAAGCCCGTTAGCGCATCTAAGTTTGAAGTAAAACATTTTTTCTTGGTACTAATGATTGTAAAAATATTGTTTTTCATAACTTAACTCGTCCTTTTTTCCCATGCACGCAACATTCATACTTTATTTACAGTTTTTCATAGCATTCATTCAGCACGTTCATTTGATTCTTAAGCTGCCCTCTAAGGGCCCCTTCCCACGTGAAGCGGGTGGCGCGCCACGCAGCAGCGGGCCGCGTAGCAGAGCATTGGTTTGAATGGAGGCCTTCCCACGTGCAGCGGGTGGCGGCTGCTGCGGCAGCAGACGCAGAACTCCGGCCACCAGAAGCGCAGGAGTGGCCGCGCGCCACCGCTAGCAGAACACAGCTTTAAATGGGAGCCTTCTCACTGTGCCGCCGGTCGCGGCGTTCTACCTGCTCGGGTCCCTTTGTTCGTCGTCGCCGGAGGGTCGGCGAAACCTACCCCTCCAGACCCCACCCCCTTCCACGGCGGGCGGCGGTGCGGCCGTGACTCCGGCGGTGGCTCCGGCGGTGGCTGCGTCGGAAGAGCTATGCTCCTTGAACGAAGCGCGCGGCGGCCGCGCCGTGTGAAGCGGGCCTAAGACTCCGCAGCCGCCCCTTCGTGCCGTTGCGCCCCGGGTCAACCCTCCCTGTTTGACGCGAGCGTGCGGCCACCAGCTGGGCGCAGAGCACGAGGGGGCGGGGCGAGGCGCGCGAGCAGGAGAAAAAGGCAAGCGAGAGCGCGGTTGGGGGCGGGGGCGGGGGCGGGGGCGAGAAGGAGGGCGCCTGACGCTCAAGGCGGAGGGAGAAGGAGAAGGAGACGGGGGCTCTCGAACTCAGGGCCGCTCGCCGGCTCGCGTGCCGCGCGACCGTCAGGCGATCGCAGACCTCGGCCAGGGTTCAAGAGCGCCTCTTATTCGCGGCTCGCGCCCCGCCCCCGCGCCCACCCGCAACCCGAGCGGCCGAACCGTCGGCCGCGGCGCGGTTCATCGGCCTCCGCCCACGCCCGACCGCACGGCCCTTAGCGGCGGCGGACGGCACCTCGCACTTCGCATCTTTCCCTTCTCCCCTCTCTCCCCCACATTCTTTCTTCTTCTTCTTCTTCTTCTTCTTCTTCTTCTTCTTCTTCTTCTTCTTCATTATTATTATTATTATTATTATTATTATTATTATTATGCTTTGGCTGTTGGTTTTCGTGAGATTGTAGTTTTGTATTTCCAAAGACTCCGATCTTTATAGTTATTACGTAACTAGAACAGAAAACGAGTCGCTCTTCATTCCCTTCTCTCTGTCTCTTTTTTAAATCTCCTTTCCCTTTTCTCCATTTTCTTTATTTTCTTAGATTTTTAGCCTTCGTGAGATTTCAGTTTTGCATCTCCGAAGACTCCAGTCATCATTGTTATTTATATACTTAGTACAGAAAATGAACCTTTGTTACACGAATGAAATGAGGAGGCCAAGAACCGATGCCGAATCTGGTATTTTGAAATCAGTTTTCCAAGATACCTTCGTACGAGCTGCGTACATATTTTTTTAGCGCGAACGTATGAAAAATTAGAACTTACGGAAAGTTCTGTATTTAGTTTTGGTATAATTCACAATTTGCGAGACGGCGGTTCATGTTCGTTCATGTCACCCCAGCTTAACATGTTATACCCAGTGTTTTTTCTTCTTTGCGGTACACTACCTGCAAAAAGCTTCTTTGACGAACGCGTACCGCAAAGTAATAAATAAGAAAACCAATAAACCAATTAGCAAACAGTGAATGGAACTATTAGTTTCCATGCTCAAATGCTGAAAATGTTATTTTCTTCCAGTGCCATGCACTATGGAGATTTGCCACATCAAACTGTTTTCCTCTTTTGTGTATTTGCAGATCCAGTTAAAACATTTTCACAGCCATCTCGTCCTCTCCTATCATAGCACATGGATGTACCATTTAAGAGTGATATTTTCCAGTTGATGGTAACTATTACTCGTTCATTATACATTTGCAGACGGCACAATTACGAAATACTGTTGTTTTAGAAGTGAGGGCCCGAACCGAACACACATCCGAGAATGAACGAATAGTGCCGATGTCTAACTACATCTGACCAATACTGAGATATTCCGGGGGAAAAGTGCTTATTTTGTTTTGGTCGTTTCTGTGTTGTCTACGGAAAAATCAAATACACTTCGGTATGCCATAATGCGTTCTGATAGTAAATAAATTGTAAATAATGTGAACTATTTCCGCGAGGAAAAGAAAAAGAGGATAACATTAGAAAGACATATGGACAGAGCTGCAGTACATTCTCTCATCGACAATACAAGCTATTCACAAAAGGCATGGAAAATATTTTTTATTTCTCTCTTACACATATCTATTACACAATAGTTATTTTATTGCCCGCTTGTACTCTGCCGTACCCTCTAATTAGCGTGCCCGTTTCACGCTCTTATATCATTTCTAATCGATCAGTTTCTACTGTAGACGTGATATTCTCATTCAGTCGGCGGTGACCCCTTGTAAACAAATGGCAGCGCTCCGTCTGCAAATGTAAAGTGAAGAAGTAATATTAATGACATGTTTAATGTCATCTTCAACTTTGGCTCACACAGCAGCCTCTTTTCTGACTTCGTCTAATGTTGTAGGTTGTAGATATCTTTGTATAATCTAATTCTATGAGGTTTATTTAATCGCATCCTTTTTTAGTCACAAGTAACATTCCTGCTCCAGATAATACAATGCGCTCTACTACAATGTCGTACACTGTGCTAGTAGACTCAAAACATTAAGCCATATCAGTTCCTGGAGGGAACATGTTTCATTGCACCTCTATAGCTATTCATTCACAATTCCCATTGCAAAGGTGTGTCGATAAAGCTCAACACATTTTCAGGCATAAATTGCTATTTCCGGAACGTAATCAATGATGTGACTATTCAATATTTCATTACTATGAAATTTGATGATTAACAGTAATGAAATAACCAATGGTTGATAGAAACATATAGACGTTTCTCGTAAATCAAATTTTCGGAATCAGGGACCCACAAAACGTGGATTCTGATCACACAACCTATTAGAGGAAGTGATTTACTGCCTATTAGAACAAGAATCATCCCTTTTTCTGTATCGGGGACACATAATACGAGTTTGTTTATCGAAAAATAATCACTTTGCATTACAATACTTTCTCTTTACTGTGTAAGTCCATAGTAGGCGAGAGAGTAAAAGATGATAGAAAATGCGAGTTTTTGTAGCAATGTCAACAAATTTGATTTAAATGCAATTTTAATGTCGCAAAGTTCCATCTTTGTTTTTTCGAATAATATTTATGAAATAATTGGCATTTTTAACAAAATACAGAAATAGGGTAAAACAATTAAGACTTATTTTGAAGCAATAACATTGTCTTACAACAATAACAATAATAACGATATTATTATTATTATTACTGTTATTATTCCATAATATTTAAAAAGGGAATTGCCCAACAAAATTACAATGGACACTATATTGCTGTCTGAAAACAATTATACCAATAATTATATTAACCAATAATAACGTAATCTCTCGCTTCAACTGAAATCATTTAGAGAAAATATTGATAAATCATTTAACGTTGTTTTCAATTTCACTTTACAATTAAAGTATTTTCTACAGTGGAAAATGCAATGCTGCAGAAATTTTGACTCTTATTTCCCAGTTTCTTTACCATCTACGTACATTTCCGAGATGAAGTTTGTTTTGATGTTAGGGGAAATAAGATCGGGTATGCTCGCATGTTCTGATTCGCGAACATTAGCTCCAAATTCTTCACTGAGATACCTCCATACATCCTTTCTATCAAAAAGTAGTGGGGTTAGGTTGGGGGCTCCGCACGTTGCGTGATGTCACGTTATCCAGCATGCCAAGCAGACATAGATTGTCCACCAGATGTGTGAATTCTCTTTGTTGTGGCGCAGTTGTCATGGAGACATCTGCGTGCTTCGTCCTGTTGGCAGTTGATTGTGGTTTTACAACGGAAAGGGGCGTCCCTACGAGACGCCTTTAAATGGATTTTAACGTTTGCTCTAACCGCCGCTTGCAAATCATTTGATAAAGTCACTCATGACAGGGCAGTAGATAACACAACAATTTTTCTTGAGCAGTTATTTCAAAAACTGCATTAACTTTATACATTCATTTGATAATAGATATTTAATTTTCAATAATTGGGACGAAAGCGGTCTGGATGCAAAATATATGCATTTACCCATACAAAAATTGTATTTTCTTTTTGTGCACTTTTTGTCGCACGATGCGTATTTCTCGAGATATTTCGATGTCCAAATCTAAACGCATCGCCGCATTTATATCTCTATCAAATTAATATGAAATTGTACCATACATTCATATGCAATACCGTATAAAGTATTTTTACATGCGATAAAATGAACAATGTACTATACGTTTACATTGTTTACTAATGTCACATTTAAAAACCTATATAAAAATTATACATTATTGAGATATAACTTCTTTACACGTAAAATTAGCAATTTATGTGTTCAAGCATTCCCGTTCCTTACAGTCGGGGCTCCTTGGTACGCTCGAATCCCTCCCTCCTGTGTTATCTATCGGATCCTCTGCTATAACCCACCGTTCCGTGAGTCGATCTACCAAATGAAGAGATCACTTATTTCCCCGAACCGCACGGCGAGGTAGGCCTAAGTTCAATATCGGTGGTTGCACCTGTTTATGAATTCAGGGAGTCATTTTCTCAGCACGCACATCATCTTCCATAGCACACTAGTCACCGGGAAGGGTAAAGACTTCGGAAAATATTAAAGTTTAGAGGTCACACTCGAGCGAATACCCCCATGCCAGAAGCACAACTGAAAACATCCATCGGCTCCACACATTCGGCAATCGCCGAGTAGAGAGCTACTACTCATCCAATCCAGAATAGCTGATGTATTCGGCTAATGTTTGCTTCCTGTGATGTGTTCAGAAGACCGACACACGGTGGGCAGGGCGAGCACAGAAAGTTCGTCACTCGGCAAACAGCAAGCCATTCATACACACTACTCGGGATGCGGCGAGCAGTTGCTCGCTACTCGCCGAATAACTAATGTGTGGAGCCACCTTTACGTGATTCGGATTAGTTTTCGTAGCAGTAATGTCCACATAATTGGGTGTACCAGTCCGGCTAGTTAGCAATTTATTGAATTAAAAATAAGTGGTAAATTATTATTTACATTTTGAAGGTACATTTATCACCTTAAATTCGTAATACGAGCCAATCAGTGCACAAGGGAATCAAGTACACTTTTGATCATTTTAGACATATTTCGAATTTGAAATCTCTATTCCATTAGTCCTTTTCAGGGCTTAAAAGATGTATGTCCCAGTGTTGTAAATATTGCTTATAAAGTTAACAATCTTGTTGCGCTCAGAAGGACGAGAATTTTTTCAGAGCACAATGGTAACATGACCATGCATCTTTGCGTTCTTAGTTTATGTATTTCTGCGTTGACCATGGACCAGTCGTTCTGCTACAAACATTTAGGCACATCACATGTTTTATGGCAATCCGGACCACAGAACAGGTAGCTACAAGTATTCATTAAAAACTGGCAGATCACCTGAAGAAATCGAAAGGGAATTGTGAATGTAATTTTAAAACCATTTGTGGAATAACCAGCATTAATTTATGGAATTTTATTCTCTAATTTGGAGGGAGAACATTTATTTAGAAGATAAAACGGACAATCATTGGAAATTTATGAATTTATTAAATTAGACGTTGGAAGTAAAAAAAATATTCCGCAGATAAGAAATATCTTTTTTTTACTATTCTCTTAGTCTAATCTAAAAGATAAGAGAAAATCACCATTAAAAAGCTTTCCGTACACAAAAGAATCAAGACCCACAATTTCATATTACATTAAATATATCACGTGAAAGTATTTAAGACCTTTTAGCAGAGGATAAATTAACGAAGCATGTTCTCTTATTCTGATGTTTTCAATGTAAACGTTTCCCTGTAATTAAATACTCTGTAAAAACTGTACGAATATTTATCTCATAAGTTTGCTGAAGTGACTTGATTCCCTTGTAGTCTGTTAATATAATATATTAAGAAGGATCAATTACAAGAATCAGCTTTCAAACGGTTTGTATTATTTTTCAAAATTCTTTAAGGACGTTGCTTGACCTCTTCGGATCTTTAACAACTTTTTACACTGACTAATTTATTATTTGAGAAGACACACCAAAGGACAGATGAGTGGCAATACGCGATTCTCTGTAAATGTCTCTCATGTTGCCAAAATTATATCATTTCATTACTTGGGATATCACGTTGGGCCGAATTCATAGTCGTTTCTTATTATGAGTATTCCTTACGTAAGATATTCCGATTCATGAAGAGTCCTTATTTTCAAATGAGTGACAAATGAGCAACCACACATTCGTGTAAGGTAGGTCACCTGTAGCCTTAAGTACTATTCGTCAAAGGGTAACCAGCTTTGGTTAAGTGAATTCTACGAACACATACGTTTACACATCGTAGATAACGACGATGATTTCTGAAGAGCATTTTGAGTTTTACACTCAAAATGATAATCCATTGGAAATATACAACTTAGAATAATTCAAAAGGTAGTTTCGTTTTCGTAAAATCACTGTTGTAAAAAATCTTGTTCCTCTCATCAACGAAAGAAGAAATGAAACAAAACGAGGGGCTTACCAATCCCCCCTCTCATGAAGATGCTAATAATAGCATTAAGAATTAATTAATAATAAAAGCATTAAGATTTTACCCAATTTCATCCTTTCAGGTTCGTTCTATAAGATTGCAAAAGATAAGAAATATCTTATGCAATCTTATGAAACTTCTTTATATCTTCCAGATAATTTTATTGTAGATATGATAAATGTATATAAATAAAATTACATCTTGTTTTACATAGCGCAAATCTCTTTTAAGTTAGAGCTACACTGTGCCGAATAGTTTCTGAAATTTCAGAAACGTTGGTACGTGACATCATGCATTTTATAGTTTCATCAAATAGAAAGATTTCGTATTTTGAACTGATAAAACATCAAAATGCTCACCCTTACAAACTTCGTAAAATTGCGTTTAATGTAAATTCAACAACAAAACACTCGTCACAACGAAAACACACGGTTACAATCAACGACCAACGACACGACGGAAACCACTGTTAAACACTGGGTCAGCTGACAGAAATGCAACGTTTCCAGATTTCCGATACCTTAAGAAACACTCATTTCTGCTTCCATAGGAGACGTCTATAAAATACAAGCCTCCTTAAGTGACCGTTCATTTTGAGGAATTCCTTATTGCTTAAGGACTCCTTAATGATCGACTACAAATTCGGCCCGTAGGCTACAAAATTGCAACAGCGGCAATGCGTTGTTGCCAGTTATCATGTTTCTACTCTCTCACTCTAGCAGAAACTCGTAGTGTCGAGAGTCGAGTTTGCTGGCGAAGTATCCCTGATATTTCTAGCAATTTCTTTGTCTAGTGTTGCCTTTCGGGGTATATTGTGCGTTGAAAAATATCCTAGTAAAGACTTTCTCTGTTTTTACTTCTTCTTTCTTTTGCGGTTTGGACTCGTGGTGTTAACAGTCATGTGCGATTATCAATTCTTTAGCGATAATGATCAGTTGCGGATCCGGGGGGGGGGGGGGGGGGGGCTACCCTCCTAAAAGGACTTGTTTTCGTTTGTTACTTTCCTTTATTTGGCAAAATTGATTTAAATATTTATTTGTTAGAATTATGTAATTATTTAAAAAATAACGTTGTATAGTATCATATATACACTACGAAAAATATACAATATAAAAAGTATGTTTATTATACAACAAAAATCTATGACGCCTCACCCCTCCCAAATAATCGGCAGGATCCGCCCCTGTTAAGCTATGTCACTATAAAAGAGTGGATTTGCGGCGCGAATAGCATTTCCAGACTCATGTATTTCAAGGAAGAGTAAAATAGGATAAACAGCTGGATTGCATCTAATTTTATAATGTTTTTTACACAGATTTAAAAAAATTAAACAGTGCATAAACCCTAATTTTTTACAATTTTTTAAAGACTCAATAATACATAAAAACTAATAACTGAACACTTTTCAAATAAACATTTATAATTATGCGTGATACCATTATTATATATTAAAACTTAGGGTTTTGGTGTCAGTTACAAAATGTTGCAGTTGTGATATGATAAAAGTATTTTGAATGCTGAGACTTGTAATTGCCCAACACCATTACAAACTACCTCCGAGTATACAGTAATCTGTACCGGAGTCAGTAACTTGGCAAATTGCGGATAATATAAAAGTTTTATTGCATTCCGTTGGTTACAACACTTACTGTTCCCACAACTTTCCATGAAAGTTGCAAATATTGTAAATAAAGGATTGAAAAGAAACATATTATCCTATTTTAATGGAATGAAAAGATAGTACTTATTATGTAGCGTTTCATTCATTTTTTGCGTGCTTTTATACAAACGGAATAAACTATTTCTCTAATAAAATTTCCTGATGTCCACGAAATTAATAAATGTTTCAATTTACTGGTTGCATGCGTCCTTCGGTCCACTCTAACGATTCGAGCATCATCAAAGTTAAATTTTATAACTTTACCTTTATAACGTAGCTTGAAAAAATCCACTGTCGTAGCAAATGCTTATCACAATTAACCTAATTTCCATTTTGTTATGAAAACATTTTATAAAACTTCGTTATAGTTTAACACACTTTTAATATTGCGATTAATTAATTATTTACTACTTTGAAGGTATTTTCCTAAGAAATATATGATTAAACTGAGAAAGTATTGTACATTTACCTTTTTGATCCCTGTCAATTCTGGGCTTGGTAGTACTGAAAACGTCACTATTCCCGGAATATGCCACTGAAGCACTCACTTGTGAGTTTCCGTTTGGCCTTTCACAAATCTGTCACGACACGTATCGAAAGTTACAATAAAATTAATCAAGCAATCAGTTAAATTCATTAGAGAATGGTATTACACTTCAACACTTTCATTCACAACAAATCACATCACAACACAAACATTATCGCGAATGCTTCACATAGCCATACTCTTCACCAATGAAATTCGAACGTTTTTGGTCACGTGAGTGTAGATTATGAAATTTTTAAACATTAAATCCAAAAATTTTTTTAAGTCAGTAGAATGTCGACACAAATATAAACATATATCACATTTATTTCATTGTTTTATTTTACATTTCCACATTTCATTCCAATTTCTTCGTTTACTTCTAGATTCCAAAGTTGAGATAACATATAAGATGTGTTATTGCCTACAATGACATATAATTACGCCTAAATTACCTAAAAATGGTTCATTCTCCTTAAGAAAAGTTTTACGTATTTATATGTCAATGTGGATAATAACACATCTAAAGGTATGTTATCTTAAATTGGGATCTAGAAGCTGAAGAAAGCATGGGAACGAAATGTTGAAAAGTAAAGTAAATCCAAAAATGTTATGTATTCAACAAAGAAATATGTGTTAATTTGTGTATACAAATTCTACTGTAATTTTGTCAGATATAAAGTTTATAGTATAAATCCAATAGACAGTATGAAGAAATCGAGAAAATTATGAAATTAGTTTGAAGCAGAAGCAAGTATTTACATAAATTTAAATCAATTCCCAACTTTACCGGTAAACGCTTTTTGACTTTTATCACTGTAATAATGACGTATATTTGCGTTACTAAACAGTCAAATAAACCTACTTTGTTAATTAACCCACTGTTAGTTGAAAGGCATAATACTGATCTCTTCGCTATTTTTGGAGTTCAACTTTTTCCATTCAAGTTTTCAAATGCACTGAAATAAGAAGTACTCGCACTAACAACAATTACCACTCGTGCTTCTGTTATTTTCAGAAAAATCTCAGATTACCTACGCTACGCAATATGAATCTATAAGGACTCAGAATTACACTTCCTAAACTAAACGCATTCAACAAATCGAAATCAATTAACATTATACGTATATATTTATTTTACACATTTATTGCGAAGTAATAAGCAAAGTGAAGCTGACAGGATTTGTATTGCAAGAGGAAAGTTTGGCCAAGTTCCAAGAAGCCGCAACCAGCGAGCGGTGCCATGAAGTAATAAAAGCGGTCGTTCCCCCTGCGTGATTGTAATCTACATTTTCCTCCAAATTTATTCATTCCATCGAGCTCCCTTCTAGGTTCTGTCTCTAGTGCCGTGGAATACACAAATTCTCGTCTTAATTTTCATTATAACGAAAGTATGGGCGTAGTATTAAAAAGAGTTTGGTATTTATACGATTTTAGATTTTTTTTAGTCCAGATTTATTTGAGACAGTCATTTTTAATTAAACGTATGGCAACCAAAAATATTAATCAAAAACCATAATTTGGATTGAATATAATAATTATTAAAATCCTCTCTTAACTTTGAAGGTTTTTACATCTCAACGTTTCAAGGACTTGTTTTCCTCTTCTTCAGGAGTCTTAATTTAAGATTAACAGAAATTACTATAAAACAAAGCAAAATCTTCTAACTTTAAGATTATTGTCAAAACTACATAAAACAAATTGAAATTATAATAATACATAAAAATTTGTTAATTGTTTGAGAAAATTTTAATAAAATTTTTCAATCTAAATTATTGATTTTGATCAATGTTTTGGTACCAATATGTTTAATAAAAAATGACTGACTGTTAATAAATCTGGACTGAAAGATCGAAAAACAAATCGCAATGTCTGAAGAGTTTGGAGTTTGATATTTACTTCTATGGAGTAATTTCTTGTTTTAAAAAATTGCACTATTTTTTTACGAATATTTTATACGAATTTTTGAATTATGATATCACTATATATTTTAGTCCTGCTGTAGGTGAGTTAACAGCGTTCTGGTTTGTGTTGTTTCGATAAGGGAACATTCGCATAATTGCAGTTTGTGAGGAGTTTTATAACTTAAGTATTTGCGATATTGCGGTTCGTCACCATGCTAGTCTGACCCTGATAGCATCATCAGGCAGTAGTTGGTGCTGCAATTAGGCAGCGAAGCGAAGACTATCAAAGACATCCGAATGCAAGCAATGCACCCAGTCTACGAAATTCGCCAGCAGTATTGCCAGATAGTACCATAATTATGGAATCGTAGAATCATCAATTGCATATCTAAACATAACACCATACCATAATACCATAATTTTTAAAATATTGTTTAAAAATATTTATTAGCAAAATATTTTTTATCTTCTACTGAATATGAAGATTGGATATTAGTTTCACTTGTAGACAATTACCACACCTACAGAGAGTATAGAAGTTCACCTGTTTCACAAATGTGGCTCAGTGTTGCCAAATGAAAACAGAAAACACCAAATGTTTTTACACGTAATTAAATCTTCAACAAAATGAAGAAAGTCAGTAACGTATTGTTAGATTTTGTGTAATGGGTGACATGATCTTGACAATTTAATCCTCATAACATCCTCATATCTATTCTCATAAACATTATCACGCTATAAAATTAGTGATCAAACATGGATCTGTTTTTACTTTTTCCAGTTGATTCGCCACGAGCCTTCTTTTTCCTGTCAGAAATTTCACGACTCTTACGTTTCATTTTCAATAAGTGTTTTATACTGGCAAAAGACTTTGAATCGAATTCCTAGAATATATGGGAAAGAACTTGACACAACAAACCAAATGTATCTAGTTGGAAAAATCTAAACGTCAGTACACAGGTTGCAAAATATGAAAACCTTTCAAGAGCACGCAAAAAGAAATTGTTTTGACAAATCGGGAAAAGAGAAACGTTTTTCACATAACCTTATCACATTTCTTTGTTTGTTATATTGTGAAATCATATACAACCATAATTATACCATCATTTAATAGATTTCCGTCGTACCATATTATAACAATTTCATCCTCTGGCACCCATCACAGTCACATAATTGAGGAGTATTTGGCGCGAAAAGGCGGTCAAATCCATAATCCCATCCAGTTGCGTTCTCTGATCTTGAAGTGATAATTTATATTTATAAATAGAAACTGAAATGTTTGTCTTCAAACTTTCTGATCACCAATAACAGAAACGAATTAACTTATGTAGCGATTAAATTAATTTCTTAAAAGTATTAACAGAAATATCTTTTAATTAAATGTCAGGCAGACGTGTTATTTTATTAACGACCAACGTTATACTGAGAGTTCGCATTTAATGGCTGCATTTCAACTTCACTCCAAAGAACAAAGACATTATTTGTAGCCTTCTTTGGATATTTGCTTAGAATTATTTCAAATGGATGAATAATTCAAACCAGATGTATGAAAATAATTCACACTCAGAGAACATTCGTAAAATATTTTTTTTTACAACCTCAAGTATCTTAATTTTTCGATAGAGCAAGAAGTAAGAAGTCGAAAGTGTATGTCCGTCCCACAGTCCGCCCTACATTCCGTCCCACCGTCCGTTCGTCCGACCGTCCGTCCGGACGACCGTCTGTCCGTCCGGCCGTCTGTCCGTATGACCATTCGACCATCCGTCCGTCCAGTTGACCGTCCGTCCCTTTCGTTTGTGGTCAACGTTGGGGCCTAAATCGTGAATATTACCTATTACTATATCTATTACTATACCTTAAATGAACTCAAGGTATTCCGAGTTTGAAATCGATAAGTAGATTTTTAGAGTATTTTACATAAAGCCTAAACATTTTCAAAATTTTCTCAAAAATGGCTCCAAATCTTTGGTTAATAATTGTCCTCGGAACGCTTTCCAATATGACGCGACCATCATTTTCGTTAAAATCCCCGAGTTTTTGAAAATTGCAAAAGTTAAAATTTTTGGCCTCATCCTTGAATTACAATATTGAAGTAATTTTGAGATCAAAGAAAAGTTTTCTTTATATACAGATCTTGAAGTAAGGTGATGTACAATTTCTCGAATATATGAGTGGGTTTCGCGTATTTTTGTGTTAAATATATACGATTTGTTGAACAATATTTTTACAAAAAAAAAAGCTGCTCGAAATTTTGTCTTATTTTTTTTCGTTTCGTGTTTGTATCGAAAGATGGTAAAAATGGTGGTAGTCTCAGTTCCAGCGATCATACTACATTTTCGAAAATTGCAAATTTTAAACGATTCAAAACTGCAAAATTAAATATCGAAATTTTTTTCTTAAACAAAATCATTTCTAAAAATAGCTCTTTAAAAAGGTCGGGCACAATTAAAGAAAGAGTGGTTCCTGCCTAATTTGTTCTTAGAATGTATGCAATTTATAAAAAAAACAGTTTTTTCAAAAACCGCTCCAAATTTGTTTTTCAATTTTGTTTTCCACGGATAGAACAAGGAACGCTCAAAAGAATAGCGCATGTTTCATTTTCGTTAAACTGTCTGAATTTTCTAAATTTGCAAATTTAGAAATAATGCATGAAAGTATGTTATGTTGTAGAACCACTAGTTTCTGCTTGTTAACATGTATTCTAATTTTTTTGAAGTTCAGTATCGCCTTTGCATTGAATGGTATTCATTTTGTTCTCTTGGCTTTGGAGTCGTACTGATCTGCTTAGGTCCCGATTATTTGTATATGAAACTGGTTATGTTTTCCCCTGTAAAGAAAATTTTATAAGGAGTACCATACAAAACGTACAACACATACAAAATGTACGAGTATCTCCAAATTGTAATGATCAACAATCTTCTCTCTTCTGAACTCATAGTATGTGAAAATCCAAGATATGAGAGATTACAGCTTTGTAAAACGGTAATTTAGAATGTTGTTGAATATTTGTTTTGCCGCGTTCACTTTCAAAAATGTAATGAGGGATTTAGGGACACAATAGGTATTATTATCATCTTCTATTTATTAAAAAGAGGTCTAATGGAAACCTTGGTCTAACGACTGGCATCATTAGTCGATTTACTTAACTAGGCTTCATCAAGTCATGAAAGTTAAGCAATTCGAGACACCACGAATTCCTAGTCGGGCGACCGTCTGAGAACCCGGGTTCCTAACGGCGCCGAGCACCTGGACGAATGAATAACAGGTACTGACTGGGACGTGACGAGACAAGAAGGCAGAGAAATTCAAGGAGGAATATTTCACACGTTCACTGCCCAAGAAGGGCTTAAGAAACGTGTTGCAAAGACGCAACGGATTTTTCATAAAAATTCATTAATCATTTAAGAACGGATTATCAATGTTTTCAGCTATTTGCTTTGTACTGAGAAAAAACATTCTCTAATGTTATGAAGACTAGATACAAACCTAATATCGTTAGCATCAATAATAGAAAACTTTCCCCTCCTGGTTATTTTGTCTGTATATATAGTAATTATGTAAGGCGAAGGCCTAAAATATGTCATTTTAATTTTATTCCATATTTATTTCCAAATACATGGATCTTCCTAACTGATATATTTAAACTAGATAGGCAATCTTTCCTGAGAAGGAAAGGGAAGACTCCAATGGAAGTTTTCTTCGGTTAAGGTGTACAATGTACACAAAGCTGAGGTTATGTTTCCCTTGTACTCAAAAGATGTTACGATCTATACATATTTATAACAAAATGCGGCGAGTACTTACATACATAGAAGAATCAAATGCCTTTATCTCTGAACATGAAACGTAATTACACAATTTTCACAGATAAATCACAGTGCACACTCGCAACAGTCTTGTCTCGTATCTCTCTAGAAAGCGATCCGTACAGTTCTGTGGTCGTGTTGAGACTCGATAAAGCTTTACAACGTAAATCGTCTGAGAACTTAGCTTCCAGCAATTGTTTATTCTTTGTCCATGGACATATTCCTGTCACTTCTAACCTTGTGTCATAACATGAACATTTGATTAAACCGTTTTGAATAAATAGCATCATAAAAATCACACAATAATGAACAACAGACCACAATAATTATATTCAATCATTTTTTACTAACATCTATAAAAGCAAAATATATTAAAGATAAAGTCACCGAAAGTTAGGAGTACTCTATTACTGCGCCCATTACATTATCAGACGGTTTGGATATAGCTGAAATAATGGCTATGAGCGAATAATTTCGCACTTCATCTGCCTTATGTTTGCATTAGTAAGAGTGTACAAGCTAAAGTAAGGTGATTGTGGGAGTGTGAAGTGTTAGTTTACAGGAAGTATTTTGGCTCAAAATGCTTTGGAAAATATTCCTTGCATAGATTCACGATTGTTTGAAGTAAATCGCGAAAGCCGAAGGCCGGAGCCTCGTCCCATATTAGGTGGGGTCCTATTGTCCAATTTAAATATAGTGACTCCTCAAGGTCGGGAGATGGAGAGGGGGACAGGTCATCCAATCGGGAGTTTCGTTGCGACTTAAAATTTTTGGTACTGAAGCACCTGGAGATACCTGGTTGGGGAAAACTCTGCTAGACGATGTGTAGGTCGGGGCCGGATTTCACCTTCCAGCGGGGGAAGTTGGCCGTCATCTCCCGAGGAAAACTCATGCACTAAACGTATGGGACCAATGATCTTTGCAGTTGACGCGAAATCACTAATCAATGAATCAATTGAAGCTCCCGATTGGATAACAGTGTCTCCTACTCCTACCATCTCCCTACCTTGAGTCACTGAATTTAAATCGGACAATAAGCAGGTGCCTCGATCGCTTATGTATTAATCCCTCTTAATTCTATAACGTCCAACATGGGAGTGAAAAGGAATAACGTTGGACGCCTCTGTTGTGCCACACGTGAAAATGCTCAACAATACAGCACCTGGAAGGGAAGATAATGAATTCCAGTTTTGAACACCCGAGCATTAGACATTTACAACAAAATATTACAAATTATTATAAAATATTTGTGAATTTACCGAATAAAAAAACGGTCTGTTACAAATAATTATACACTTAACAGACCAGAATTTGTTTTCAAAACCTTATTAAGTCAGCAATTTTACTACTCTAGATTCCTACTGCAAATGATATCTCGACTATGATAAATAATTTACAGCCATCAAGTTTCAACCTGTAGATGTCAAACGCTCAGGGAGCCAAAATGTTCCGATCAAAAAACAGCTTGCACTGTCACCGACATTGAATATCTCTATACATAGCTGTTCATTTCTATGTACTATTTATCTAATATTATTGTTTTATTGTGAAAAAATAATTGAATTATTATTACAATACTAAAAAACATGCATTTTAATAATAAAATTTTATATACTCACCAAATACCTTGTCTGTCAACTTATAAGATTTCGTTGTTCGGGGGGGGGGGGGGGGCGACGACGAATCAAGCAGGCCTTGAGTATTTATTGACTACACTTGCTCCACCCTACACTCTTCTACTTGCATCATGGACGAAACTTCAATTGTAAAAAGCCAAAGAATCACTTTCCAAACTCTATTTCAGCAACCCCATTACCGAGCGTGATTCAAATATCCTTTTTAAATTATGGCAACGAATTCATATTTTCGCAAGACCAAGGAAATAGTAAGAGGAATTTCCGCTCCTTTCCCGGCGAATCAATGCTACACGTTTTCGATTGCTACGGTCTGCCCGCCATCGTGTTGAATACAATGCGACAATCGATCGGTTGCTAGGCATACTGTCAAGGACACGGGCTGGTCAGCGGCAACAAGGCAACGGCTTTGTTTCGGGGTCGTGCACACAAAGTTCTGATAGGCGTAGATTTGAAGATTGATTGACACACGAAACGCACTACATACTTTTATCCATGTTTATAACTTGAAAGGTAATTAGAATAATGATTTTTCCTCTCATTACTAAAAAAAACATTGTTTTCAACAGTTTGTTAGCCTCGTAGAATACATAAATGGTTTTAACGAGCGAATGTAAACGTAACAATAAGTTAGGAAATATGTAGAAATCATCTTACGTATACGTTTCAAAAGGCACGTTTTTTGTATTTTATCTTCACATTGAGGCTGATAAAAATGTAATCCGTTTTAAACCAGTTACTTTAGTGACGAAAAAATAATCATTACTGAAATTTAATTCACACTGGTCAATGCTTTTAGCAGAATCTTTTTTTTCTTTTCGTTAATCGGCCGACTAGGACCACGCATGCAAGCATCCTGCATTTACTGTGGCTCAGTTTTTATTTATTATCGCGGTGGCAGGTGCTTGCAACAACTTTTTTGGGGGGACCAGCATTTTAGCTGGATCCGATTTTTATCCCCCACGGTTGTTAGCCCTGGGGGTATGGAAGATGAAATGATGATACGATGATAATGGGGGTGAAAGGACAACACATACAGACATACACAAATACACCCATGCCCGAGGCGGGACTCGAACCCGCGATCTTCTGGTTCGAAACCACTCCGGCACTACTGCCTTAGCGATCTCGGCCATCTGATCGGCTTTCCATGTTATTTTTTTAAGATTTTATCATTTTAATTCTTGGGTTCTCTCTACTTTTGCCAAGAATATCATCACTTATTAATCCATGCCCGAAGTACGTTTCCAAGACAATCCTTAGTCAATGACTCCATTACAATTTTGATTTGAGCAATTCGTACTATAGATATTTGTCTTATGTCTATTTTACGACTCGTTTTCTTTCTTTCTCCAATCCGTTAAAGGGTCATTACTAAACAATATCTACTAATGTGCTCATTTCTATTTCTTATTACTTTAACCCTCCATAAATTCCAATTTTACTATTATTTCCTTGACTGCCACACTGTCACTCATGTGTGTCAAGTGATGATGAGTGAGAACTAATTTAATTAAGACATTTTTGTTTTGTTATTTAAAATCGTATCAAATCTAGGCCATTAGCGACCACTATTGCATTTAAAGATATGGTAACTGTGAAGATGACATGAAATGGTGATGATAGGGGGTGAAAGGACGAAAAGAAATACAATCATGCCCATAGGCGGGACTCGAACCTCTGATCCTTCGGTCCGAAACCCCTTAGACACTACTGCCTTAACGATCTTGGCCATCCGAGCAGGCAATTAATACTTCGTTGCCATTAAGATAGCATGTTAATGTGGGACTCATTTCTAAACGTGCTCCGGCACACGAAGCGTCTCGCGTTCCCGCGAGGGGCGAACCAAAGTGGAGGACGAGTAACAGGATCCAGTGAACGAGAGCATTCCGTAATATGAATGAGTAACATTCTGCCTGTTGAATGAATTGGCAGAAGAATGTAGAGGCAGTTTTGCAATTTCTTGATGAACATAATATTGTCCACAAATAATAAACACTTGAGAAAAACAATGAGATTAATATTAGTGCGGGTGTGAAGAAAGTGTGGAGATGTTCGATTTGCAAGAGACATACTTAAGACATTAGAATTCATAACTGACACGACAAAAGTCGTCTCCTTTTTTAATAATATTCATTTAATGTACATAGTGTGATTTATTTTAAAGGTCTTTAGGCACAAAATGCGTTGAAAATTATGCACTGCGCAGATTCAAGGTTTTATGTTAATAAATATGTTATCCGTGTTCTCGCGAATCGAGGTAGTCATTAAAGATTATGTATTAGCTATAGGAAGGAGTACAGAATGTACATGTTGTTGTTGGTATTATTATTATTATTATTATTATTATTATTATTATTATTATTAGTAGTAGTAGTAGTAGTAGTAGTAGTAGTAGTAGTAGTAGTAATAGTAGTAGTAGTAGTAGCAGTAGTAGCAGTAGTAGTAGTAGCAGTAGCAGTAGCAGCAGCAGCAGCAGTAGTAGTAGTAGTAGTAGTAGTAGTAGTAGTAGTAGTAGTAGTAGTAGTACTAGTAGTACTAGTAGTAGTAGTAGTAGTAGTGGTAGTGGTAGTGGTAGTAGTAGTAGTAGTAGTAGTAGTAGTAGTAGTAGTAGTAGTAGTAGTAGTAGTAGTAGTTTTGTTTCGCGAATCGGCCATCATGGGGCCACGTGATATGTGCATCCTACCGGGGCTCAGACTTGATTATCGGGATAGGTGCACATTACTTTTGCTGTAGGGGGAAATCAGCATTTTAATGCTGATTCCATTTTTATATCCCAGGGTTGTTATCCCTGGGGGATGTGATGAAATTAAATTATGATGATGACGACGATTAATGATGAAATAGACACACACAAACATACAAAGACACACACACAACACAACAATGTCCGGGGCGGGACTCCAACCCGCGATCCTTCGGCCCGAGATCGCCACGGCACTACTGCCACAACGATCTCGGCCACTCGGATCGGCATATTTCTTGCTCCAGTGCAAATCATACTTCACTTGGGCAGCAGCGTGTGCAGCGGTAGAAAGCACTTGGTCTACATTCTTCACATGACACACTTCGATACTGAACTCAGGAGAGCACTGACGGGCTTTCAGTGTTAATGTTCGTGGAGCACAAACCTCATTCTTCGTGATCTGAGGCGCGAACAAAGTCGGAGGAGCCGTCTTGCGGCCATGTACGAACAACGGCTAGCTGAAGCCGGCGCAGAACTCTAGGCTCGATGTTCCCTCGAACAGAAAGACAATGGCGTTCGATGTCCTGCCCCAGTTCGCCTGCCTCCCTTGCACTCCTCTTTCGTTGTTTTTGATTGATTCATTAATTATGGTTGCCGGGCGCGTTAAGGGCAAAAATCATTAGTCCCGAAAGTGTAGTACATGCGTTTTTATCGTGGGCGTGGCAGTGATCTTCTCCCAGTGGATGGCGAGATACGGCGCCGACCTTCACGTCGGCTCGCGGGTTTTCCCCAACCAGGCATCTCCAACCAACAGGGCCCCAACATCACCCCAGCCTAGTCAAGCTCTAAGTTCCCGAGTGGTCTCCCGACATGTTCGCTCGTATAGTGCATGAAAGTGTAAGTGCATGCGAGTAAGGGGTGAGGATAGGATATGGAAGAGGAAGGAAAGGCGCGCGGTTCGTGGTCCATTGTATTGCTCCTGCATTCACCTGGTGTTGATCGGATAATCCATGGAAAACTACCGATCAGAGGAGCCTTCCCCTAGAACTCTCCTCCGGACAGTGACTGAATGCGTCCTAGCTATCTAGTTAGTGTCGAAAATCCTGCCACCGTCGGACTGCTCACTACAGGACCTCCGTGTCAGAGGCACTGCAATGACATCAATTGATACCCTGAGCCACCTAAGTCGCAATTCCCCTCTCTTCTCATGTATGGGAAAAGCTTCATTGGTTACTTATGGAGTAGCTAAAATATATTGGTTACTTATGGAGGTACTAAAATATATTCAATATTAGTTTATTAATAATTAGGATTGGGATAATCGTATTCTCTAATCCTGAGAATCTTGGAAAAATCGAGAATTAAGAATTTGCGTCTTAGCTGTTTTTCTTATCTGAATCTTTGGAATCTTAATTTACCTTTGCTGTGCCTTCTGTAATTTAAACTTTGAGAAGATTATGTCTAGTAGTCTACTTTAATATTAATAAATATATGTGCTAGTAAGTGAAAATTTCCATAGATTCAGTTATTTTTACATTTCAAAACATTGATAATGCTTTGCTCGTTTTAAATACAGTGAAATATACCTGTCAGTGGATCCTTCAAAATTGTTTCGCTTAGGCAGGTGTATTTCTCATAAACTGTTGACTGAATGTATTACGTTTGAAATAATTTAATGAATTATTATTATTTTGATCACAAATTCAAAAGATTCTAGATCCATAAGCATTCCGATGCGAGAAAACATAGGATTCTTCCTAAATCTTACAATATTCATTTTAATAAATAATTCACAAGTTACTAGGTTCAATATCAGTTTCCATCGTTCAATTTATTTCTGAGAAGCTTTGGAACACGACGCTTGCACTCCGACGAGGCGAATGTTTTAACTTGTCTGGGGCAGATGTCAGCGGCCTGGTAAAGGCCTAACTACTCGTATGTGTCCACTATGGACATCACTCTTATCTTCATGTGTAGGCGTTCAATATTCGAGGTGTTAGTGATTCTACCCTGGTGGATCCTGAGAGTACTGTACTGGTCTACGCCTAACTTCACTGCGATGTCAATAGTGAACACTCGTACAGTTTGGCGGCGACTCCAGCTCCGTTTCAACTATTACGTACAACTTCAGATCTTCCAGGTGAAGAAGGTGGGAGAATTTAGGACTTGGGAATGTTTGATACCAAAGTCAGATTTTCCCAGACGGTTGAGAGAAATATCAATAGAGCTAACAAGAGCAACGGAGAGAGCGATTCTCTTTGGAACATCTCTCAAATAACCCTGTCGTTTCCGAGAGTATATCCCTCAGCCAAAATGCAGGTGTTGAAGAGGAGTATTCATACTTGCAGGAACTTCGTGATCTTTTGACTTCACTTGTGTGATAGAGTCGCCAACCGTTTTCTTGTATGCTGTAGATTCATCTTGTCAATGATCCATGCATCTTTTATTCCTCTGGAACCTTCTGTTCCTTTTATTTTCTCGAATACTACGTACTTACGTAGTGAAGAGAGACTATTGTAATACTGAAGAGGAAAATGTCGTTTTTTGCCAGACTAACTCGTATTGTGAGACACGCATATCGTAAAAGTTGATAAAACTTTTTTCTATGTGGAGTAAATTACTTCCCGTTATACTTTGTGTAGTCAGAATTTACGTTTTGTAGGTGTAGCGCCTAAACCGTTCAGACGATTTTCATCAAAATTGACATTTTCCGATCGATCTGGCCGAACTTGACGCCCTGAGACTATGAAACAGATTGATTATTGTGGGAAATTATACTGTAACTGAAGCCTCAACATTTTCAATGATACAAAATAGAATGTTTCATGGTCTGATGAGGCCACATCTTCAGGTTCACAAGCGTCTAGAAATAAAACAAACAAAAATGTTAAACTACATTTTACCGATGGATATGTTTTAGAGTAAATGATTTAAAAATGGCGCAGGTTTCATTTTCGTTGATCTCTCTGAATTTTTGAAAGTTGAAAAAGGTACAATGTGAGAAAATATGTGCTGTTGTAGCACCACTGTGCTTTAATTAAGCTGATGATCGTGTTCATCAAGTGGCATTCTTTTGTAGTACAAAGGATGTTGTAAGATACTTAGTAACAATGTAGATAGGGACACAAGATTATGCTGTCAATGGAGGCATCCGTCTCTTGACAGGCAAAGGGGTGGGGTTCAGTGTTGGACAATTCTACCTGTAAATGGTTGTTTTTTCAGCTCGCTGTGAATATTCAATCGAAACCAAAACTCTGAACCATTCACAACTAAAAACACTCATTATGAGTATATGCCATTTCGCAAGTTGTCCATCAAGAAAGGGACGACCAGTTTCTCTGGCTAACTCTTAAATGCTCACATAAAGCTGTACAGTTGTTCATGGCTCGTTACAAAAGATATCAACTGTTCAACCAACCAACAAAATTTGTATACCAACTGTTCGTCACTACAACTTTAAGGGTCTTTTTACTTCTGACGATGTCTGAAGATATTGGGCCACTGAATGGAAATAACAACTTTGATGATGGTGGTGATGACGACTGATGAGTAAGAAAAATTATGGAAAATAGTCCAGGATTTTATTTTCAATTTTTTGAGATGTTCTTATGTTGTTCTCAAATTTTTCGCTTTTGCTTAATTTAGGATTTTTGTAAAAGTTGTCTATATAATCAAGTATTTTTCTAAAAAGTTATGCAAATGCCGATTTGTTAACTGCATTTCATATTTTCTTCTCAATCATATCTTTACTTTTTCGTATCACAATTATTATAACTCCGTTTAGGCCCTTATACCCAGACTAACTGGACAAAATTATCAGAATCATGCCACTGAATGAAAATGACTTTATTGATGTTGAAAAGTAACAAAAATTTTATAAATACTGAGTTGTTAACTCTTCTTGTCAATCATACCTTTTTTTTGTATCATAAGTAGTGTAATTCCATTTAGACTCTGGAACCTAACTAAACCAAATTAAATCAGTATTTCCAATATGAGTTTAAACAAACCTTCGTAAACACATGTATGTAAACAAATAAACAATGTACTGCTGAATTTTCTATAAAAACACAAATAAATCTCTGAATATCTCGAAATATGAAAAATGTGTGATATATCCTTTGGATTTAATGGGCTCAAATAAAAAAATTGAAATCCCTCTCGGTTGTTGATCGGAGAAACCACGGAAAAATTCCGATGAGATTGACCGCTGCTAGAAATTCTCCTTCAGCCAGCGGCTGAATTCGTCCTTTATGTAGCAAGTGTTGAAAATCATGCTACCGGGGACTCGAACTCTAGAACCTCTCGGTCAGAGGCACTGCAGTAATATCAATTCATGCTCTGAGCCATTTAAGCCGGTACCAGCTTTTGAATACCGCAAACACCACGCTTGGCATTATTATATTTATCGGACGAACAGATCGAAAGATAAATTCAAAGAAGAAAACTTGTCCAAGTTTTATTAAAGACTATCTGAAGTTCCTGCGTTGCCTGGGTATTCATTAATTACCTATTAGACCCCCCTGCCCTTTCTTGCCCCACCATGACCCATAGTGACAACCCCTTCCCGCCCCACGTATCTCAACCTTCCCTGTCTCACCCGCGCATCTCTACCCTCTCTCTCTTAACCCTACCTGCCCCTCCCCGCCTTGAGATGTTTGTTACAATCATCGTTGCTGTAGGCAACTGTAAACAGATGCATTGTGGCATACTCACATTGTATTGATGCATTGTTGCATATTTACATACATGTTATATAATATAATTCTTCATATTGTTATTGAATCATAAACATTATAAATAATAATTACTATTTTAAAAACGTAATTATCGATTTTCTAAGCGAACCTTTTCCCGCACTTCCGTGCCATCATTGCAGCACCGTGCGCTCGCCGTCGCGTCGAGGACTCCCTTTGCTCCGCGGATCGGTTCGGTGCAGGAGAGCAGATTTCTCTGAAGTCACAGAGCGCCGTGTTGGCAAGCACTGCTCTAAGGGATAGGAAAGGAGGATAGGAGATATTGTTACCAGTCTCATACAATCAGTAACTTTTCTTTGAAGGATACGTGTACGTAATTTCATTAAGATCGGAATAAAAATGTAGATTTATATGAAAAAAACAAACCTTCTTCTCTACATAAGAGAAAGTAATTTAAAAACCAACTGGCATAGGATTATGCCCAACAAACCATTAAGTGAAAACTACACAGAAATAAAGTCGCTCTTTACAGAGTTTCCTCAGACAAACTCACACAAATCGTACCAACTGAATTGGTGTTTATTTCATCTAAATAACCATATCATCGTTGAAGAAACAATATCGCATAACTGACATCCTTGACACCCGTGACACCTCATAATTTTTGGCATCCCTTACATTGCGGTTACCATTTAATACCTTGGTAAATAATTTAACACTTATTATGACTTATATTACATTTCCGGCACTATCAATTGGCAAGAGTTATGGCTGTTGGCATCAGGGATCGAAAAAGAAAAAAAAACCTGTCACAGTCAGTTACGCCGTGTTGCTTTTTCAACGACGATATGCGATAATAAAAAGGCAGTTAATTTGAAATCGCAGACAGACACTCCAATTTTATTTCTACATAAGATAGACATCATGTATTGTTCATTAAATTGTGTATTCTGAAAACAACTAGTTTAATTAAGTAAATAATCCATCTCCTCATTCTCTTCTAAGGCGACTCTTGTGGTGTCAGAATTTCAGGGTTAAGGACCTTGTGTCAATGCCAACGACCTTGTGTTCTCTTTATGCCACAGCCCGGTACTGTTATCGACGGTACTGCTAGGTTCTTGACACCTGCATCGACTGAGAGCATCGCAGCTCCGCACGAGTTCGGAAGCTTCCGCCTACTATCGGCATTTCCCGTTGGTTTTATCACGCGTCAAGTCAAAGCCGGATCTACGTCGTTACAAATAGGAAACATCCACAAAAACGCTTCCCCTCAAATTCTTACGCAATTGTGACTTCAAGACAATTTATTCTTTCATTCAAAATGAGAAAATACCGACATTGCAATAAGCATTAGCGATGGTTGCAGAATGAAAAAATAATACAATTTCTCTGTCATCAAAGTGACGCATTTGTGATATGCTCATTTTAGTGTCTTTTTTTTACTATTTACTATTTATTACATTCGTCGCGCGCTTGTCGGCCAATTGTAATGATTTGCGTACTCTGATATTAATTTATAAATAATAATATTTCCCTACGCCTTAGAACTAAACTACTGTTTTCAAAAAACATTTTTTGACGGTGTGAAATCGCGAAGCCGCCCCATACGGGAAACGGGATGCTTATCATCGGTTGGGAACCGGATACGTAGTTTCCTCCTCTCTCGTTCTCAACTGAAATGAAACACCTTTTTTTAGATTGAACATTATCGCCGCATATACCGGTGCAACTGTTTACTCCTGTATCAACAATTGCTACCTTGCTTCGCTTCCGCTTCCACTGGCTATCACATAACATTAAAGACAAAATCAACACTACTGAAATATTATACCATTTCCTTGAAAACAATAATGCAACACATTCATACGTAAAAATGCAAAGAAAAATTATTCACACATAAACGCATCCCTTGTTCTTTTTTATCGCTATTTACTTTTTAAAATTTAACACTCTATCAACTGCGAAACATTCTTGTCTTTCTCATATTGCTGTGCTGAAATACAAGTTTAAATGTCCACTTTCCTGGCGTCGGTCGCCGCCTGTTCCACCAGAAAATCAGCACACGCCTCGCCGACCTCCGAAATCACTATCTTTCCATTTTTAAACCCATTCTATGTCCGCACATGTACTTCCACTTATCACTAAAATATTACTCATTACATTTATCAACATCAAAACAACATGGCTTCCATCTGCGTTTCCGGCCACAACAAGTCCAACATCCTTCTGTGTTCCCGTTTCTGTGTTTTTCCAAACGTTCAAGAAACAGTTGCCATCTCCCTCGTTCGACGTTTTCTTTTGGAATGTAATTGAATTTTTTTCTTTTAAATTTTGCTTAAACTCGATACGGCTAACTTACGTAATTAAATCACATATTATTTTTGTTATTTTATCTTTTGGTCCTGTTCAGATTATTCTATTTTGTTACTTACATCACGATTTCGCTTTGTAGTGCTCGATTGTTTTCCAAAAATCTTGATTGTCTTTGATTTCCTTAGAAAAGATTAATGTTCGTAAGAATATTCGCCACCCTAAGATCCCCCTTCTTTTTTTATTTATTCCGGTCTGTCTGCTGTTCCACAGTTCCTCAGCTCCGGCGTAACACACATAATAAGCACTACTCTTCCAAAATCCGTCATTTATGCAAACATGTGTTTTTTTTGTCTATTAAAATACATTAAAATTACTGTTTTTGACGAGTGCCTCTGGATCGTCACACATAAATATGACGTATATGAAAGAAGAATTCGAAGACCCTTACTACTTTCTTCTGAAAATTTTCCACTAAACTCCGATAGTAAGACAGTGCCAAGAAAACAAATTTTGATTTTAGTGCGGAATCTGATAATGTTAATGAGATGCTCTTGCTCTATAGAACTCAATGTTGGTGGAAATTTGCGATGAACGGATTTCCTTACATTCATTATTATGATCATAAAATGGATGTTAAAGTGACTATTCAACAAGTCGTTCAAGAACTACAAAAGTGCCACAACTCCAAACATTTTAATTTTGATTTGTGACCGTTAACTTACATTGTATAATAATAATAATAATAATAATAATAATAATAATAATAATTATTATTATTATTATTATTAAAATACTTTTAATGGAAGTCATTCAGTCTCAGTAGATAACGTTATAAACAATTATATATATATATATATATATATATATATATCAACAAATGAAAATATTTTTTTAAATTCAGCATAATGAAGAATTATTTGTAAGCAAACATGGAATCAGCTGTCTGGTTACACCTGCAGCCGCCTCTTCCTATTCAAAATCCTCGTTGCCGTAATATATTATGATAAATTATGTTAATTAATCTTCAACCAATGTGTCGTGGCGTCCCTGGAAAGTGATCTCAGAGCCCAAGGTCGTCGCGGCGTACAGTTAGAGAACTTCACTTGTATACAACAGATTTTATGAGGTTTTTTATGCTTGAGGCTGATGACTCAAAACTATCAAATTTTAATTTTGTTTTCTGAAGATTGATGTTGTAAAACTAAGAATATTTGCTGCGATGATTATATTTGCCTTCATCATGTTCAAGTGAAAGAAAATGCAAAATTTATTTAAAAAAATACTTTAAAACTTGAGAGAGAAGAGAGAAGAGAGAGAGAGAGGGAGAAAGAGGGAGAGAGAGAGTGAGTGAGAGGGAGAGAGAGAGAGAGAGAGAGAGAGAGAGAGAGAGAGAGAGAGAGAGAGAGAGAGAGAGAGAAAGTTAACAATTCTATGTATTGTCTATAGAAGTAAATATAGTAAATATGTAGTATCCGCAGCAAAAGATTTATAAAAGAACATTCAAGTGAAAGTTATCCTTTTTTTAGCGGGATTCGATTATCCTTGACCACACATACTACGGCTTTAGTACAGCCAACTGTGCCAACTACATTAACGTGTTTGAGTTAGTCCACCTAATTGTTATAGTAAGGCAAAAAAAATATGAATGGGAAAAAATTATAACAATTTTTCATATTAGTTTCTTTTTGTATTTTTTACCATCGAAATGAATTAGCTGTAAGGGTAGATATGCTTGTGAAAATAAAATGTTTGAAACGTTTAATTGGAATTAATGAAAAAACTTACGCAACACCGGTACAGCTAATTCATTTTCAATTGATATCTCACTTAGTCCTTCAAAGTGAACAGTGAAGAACAGGACTATATTTCGTTTGTGCACAAGAGAAGCGTCACAAAAATTCGTCATTTTTGGGTCTAGTGAAGAATATGCATTATAGTGTCCCACCAACTATGGACCACCCCCATAACTACTGAACGGTCCAGGATATTGGATTGCAGTTTTCGCTGAACAATACTTTATCATGAGGCAAGTACTAACATGCCGCAGGGAAAGTGTATATAATATTTTTAGTTTTCGGGAAATTTAACAATTTTTTATTTTTTAAACGGAACAATATATTTTTCTTTGCAACAGTGGATAGATCATCAAAAGAGGAATAAAATGATGTATCATATGTTAATAGTTGATAGAAATTTGAGTGTAAAATTAGACCATGTGATTTTGAATTAAACGGACAATATTTCTTGTAGCAGCCCTTGCAACTCTCGCATTCGGGGAAGGAGACCATGGCTGCGCACATTGGGATAAAATGCCTGAAACCTGGCCAAAATTCGAAAAAGAAAGTTTGCAGTTGAGATTTTTTAACTCTTTGGTTTGCTACACTATTCTTGAGACTATTAAATCCCTTACGTAAGAACGGCTGCAACGTTCAAGTGAAAGCTGTATTTGTGGCTGAACACAGGGCTCTGTTATACAATTCTTTCGCTTTACTACGTAAGTAAGTAGTACGCGATGAAGTAAAAAAAACATACTTCGGTGTGACGATCGGACCCGCAAATGTAATTCCGTCAAAATATCGACATGGGTCCGGATGGCCGAGATCGCTAAGGCAGTATTGCCGTAGCGATCCCGGACCGAAGGATCGCGAGTTCGAGTCCCGCCTCAGGCATGGTGGTACACGTAGGCTTCCGCGAAGAAGCCTGCGACATGACGGGCGAAACGTCGGCCTATCTGCCAACGACGCGGCGTCACCCGGACAGCCTAGAAGTAATCAGGCATGGTGGTGTTGTGTTCGTCCTTTCATACCCCTATCATCATCATATCGTGTCATCCTCATAGTTACCATACCGTTACACGTAATAGTGGTCGCTAATGACCTCGTAGTTGATGAGACTTTAAATAACAAAAAAGAGGGCTCTATTAACACAATAGAGCCCTTTTTTTGTTTACGGTTACGGCGTCACCCAAGCCGGACGGAAATTTTAGTGGGGAGTCGAAGCCAAATATATATTAAAATGGAACATGTTACAGAAGGTTTGTTCTTAATTACAAGCCCTAGTTTATTTTTTTTCATAGTAAACATGTTTTTTGAAATAAAATGTTCAAGCCGGTAAAAAAGAAAATTTATTTAAAAAATAAATGAAAACGTAGAGACAAGTTACAAATTCCGAAATATCCCACTTTCAACAAAATGTCTTGAAGATATTTATAGTATTTATTTCATAATCATTTTATAAAATCGTGTGAATAGGCACGAATTCGATAATGAGTCATGTTTATAGCGGATGCTGCAAAAGACCTGTTTTTTTTAAATCCTATTAAACTTAATTTAAAAATATAAAGTACAGTCTTTGTCCATAAAAATAATATATAAATCTATATTAATAGCATATAAAGGACAACATACTAAAAAAATATTGAGGAAATAATAAGTCTCTTCCAACATGTACCGCTAACTTAAACAATACACAATACCGCAGCAAAAAAACACTGCAATCTATTGTAATCATATAAAGCAGTAAGGCGAAGGCATTTTGTTTTCTTTGTTGCATTCACAGATAATTTGAACATTAAAAATAGCATTTTGATATCGAGAAAGGACCAAACTGACTAATGAGTGTCTAAAATAGGTAAATGATACGAGTAGTAAAGATTACATTTAATTTCGCGAGAAAGAGATGTTGCGTCACGAAGCCGACAGGTCGAGTAGCGCAGGAGAAAAATAAGGAGAAAAATAAAACCACTTGTAGCACGTGTGTCATACAATATTTTTTAGTCCGCATTACTGACTTCCATTTTATTTTAATGCAAATATCACTAATTGTGTACCATGATACATTAACCCTAGATTACAAAGGCGCCCTGTACCAAGGCGTTATTACAAAGGCGTGTTCTGGCAAACTTCTTTGGGTATAAATTAAAAAAAAAAAAACGTTTTCACAATGAAAAACTAAATTTAATGGATTACACATGTATGATATGGAGTTACAAAATACATTTTAAAGCGTTTTTATTTACACTTAAATGACTTGGTTCTCAAAGCAGACACTTGCTTGGTGCTGTGCATACATGTCATTTGAGAAGCGTCCGTAGAAGTACCTCATCACGCGATATTTAATATGATCGCCGTCGTCCCCTTATGATTGCTAAATGTTCAGAACAAAAATTAAATGCTACAAGACAAGAAATTTGTATTTATTATTTATTTTATTAGCGAATAAAGCATTAAAAATATCACTGACGTAACTACCGCTTGGGGCGTGTCCACCGGTGATTGTGATTTTTTATAGATTACAATATTTCAAGTAGATGAAAATCATTGATATTTTTTATGATGTGTATTTTGTTCAGAATTTATTGCAATTTCACACAAGTGTATGTCAGAATTTGAATTTTCGTGGTGCGCTTGATTGCGGGTAAAAAAGGATCGGGATAATTCATTCCAAAACTGAAAATTTCGGAACAAATTGTGGAAATATTTGTAGGATTTTAAGTCATATTATAATATTATTAAATATGATGCTATGTTATGAAGATAGATCGGCCTTTATTTCACACAATAATGTAATAGGTTTTGTATTAAATAAAAATATTGATGCGAGAAAGTGGATTTTTTTCATTTGCAGAGCCTGAAATTGAATAATATTTTTTTTGTTTAAAATGAATACACCTGTATTATATTTAATAAATAATTTTATTAATTTAGACAAAATCGTTAAGAACGAAAAAAAAAAAATGAATAAAATCAAGATTTACGCGGTGGTGTCCGGAGCCCCCCTCCTCTCTTGGTAATGCACGAAATGATTTTCCATCACGGTGTCGCCAGAGGTTAAGTGGCAAGCCCAATCTGCAGCGAGCGGCTCAAGTACTGTGCGAAGGGGCGCGCGGTCAGCGGGTCAAGGGCCGGCCACGCGTCCGCAGCCGCCGCCCATCAACCTTGGCCCCTTCTGCCGCGCGCTTGACCGCCCTCCGCCGAGCGGCTGCGCGCTGCGTTGCGCTGCGCAGCGCCACTTCTGCCCCGCGGCGGGGGGGCTCAGCGGAGGGGGACAGCGGCTGGGGAATGCCGTGCTTAGGTTGTTGCAGGGGAACGAGCCAAAAATAAAGTAAAATCAAATAAACAAAAATAAATGAAAAAGTAAAATAAAAAATAAATAAAAGAGTAATATAAAATAAATGAAATGTGAAAAAAATAAGTCAATAAAATAAATAAAAAGGAAATAAAAAGTAAATAAAAAAGTAAATAAAAAGTAAATAAAAAAGTAAATAAAAAGTAAATAAAAAGTAAATAAAAAAGTAAATAAAAAAGAAAATTAAATAAGATAATACAATAGAACATAACGTTACCTGTAATTGAGGGGGAAATATTTTTATTCAAGTCAGTTATGCCAAAGTTCATAAATACATATTCTTCAATTAGATTAAGTTAAAAATAAACGTTAGTTTTATTTAGTTACAAAAGAAAGCCCCCTGTCTTGATGCTTAAGCCGTAAGACCGTGGCTCAGTTTATCCAACTTGCAAAATAAAGTCCCGACTCCACAGGCAATTTTCCCCTTCACAGTTTCCCTGTGAAGTCGGGAATTTATTTTGTAAATTGGATACACTGAGCCACTGTCTCACGGCGTAAATAGCTAGACAGGGGGCTTTCCTTTATAACTAATTAAAACTAACGTTTATTTTTTACTTAATCTAATTGAAGAATATGTATATATGAACTTTGGCATAACTGACTTGAATATAAATATAGTCCCCCCTTACTTATAGATAATGTTATTTTCTTTCGTATTGTCTTATTTAATTTAATTTTTTATTTAGTTTTTTATTTACTTTTTATTTAATTTTTATTTACTTTTTTATTTACTTTTCATTCATTTATTTTTATTTATTTTTCACGTATTTATTATCCCTTTTTTCCGTTTTTTTCGTATTAACCTGAAAGCCAAGGCGCGCGTGGTGGTGGGGGCGGCGGGTGGCCGGCGACAGCTGTGGCCGAGAAAGGCGCGGCCAGAGGAGGCCCTTGACGGGGCCGGCGCGACGGGGCCTAAGGCGCTCGCTCGATGGGCGCGACGAATGGCGGTGGCCTGCCAAGTCCGCCGCGACGCAAAAACGCCGTGCGCAGAGGCACGCCATTGCAGAAAGAAAGCGCGCCACAATAGCGAGCCCCAGGACGGAGAAAGGCGACGCTGACATTGACATTTCTAGCCCCAATTTAGAGGTGGCATATTTAGGATTATTAATACTCTGAATAGATGAGTATATCCTTTGCACGCACCTTTAAACCTTTGTACGCACAACGGACCCGACTTATTTTAATAAGTGCGTGATATAACTTCTAGTTTTACATACCAATATATTTTTAAGACGCTTCTCCATTATGCCCCCAAATATTGAGTTCAAAATTGGGTTTCTCCTGTGTTAGCAACAAATTCAACGGCATCAGAAAAACGTTGAATCTAACCTTGAACTGTAAGGCTAAAATTGAATACTTTCTCTACCTGCAAAATTGTGTTTCTCCGAGATTCGTCATTTTCATAATAACCAGTTAAATTTCAACATGTATGGAATGACTTCATTAATAACAAGCTACAGTAAGTAGTCCTTTTGTCCGATTCATTTCTCAATAAATCGCGTCTCCGATGATTTTGCAAAAATACGTACTCACTAACACTAATACTACTTTTGTTCTTTAACAATTTTTTTAACCAGTTTAAAGTTTTAACCTTTTTTGCCGAAATTACTCAAATTTGTAATCTAATACATTACTTGTGATAGCAAAAGATACTGCGTCGTCACTGACAGGAGAAGACATAAATATTGTTCCATCCTGTAGTTTGTTTTGAATGAATAGGTGAATTGTCTCTGTGAAAAGTAATCTCCAAACAGGGCCGGTCCTAGACATTCTTCTCAATGGCGGGTTTTACGGGGTGGACTAAATGGCGCGACTGTGGTGTGCACGACACAGCGCCGTTCACAGCATCATGCCCAGTCTGCTTCCATCATGATGTGAACGGCGCTGCGTCGTGAACACCAAAGTCGCGCCATTTAGTCTAATTGGTAAAACCCGCCATGAACAATGACACAGCGCAGTCGCTATCGAAAATGTAGTCAGCGAAAATGGAGCGTTGTTTCTGAAAAGGAAGGTCAAGAAAGTTGGTTATATTTATTTTTTCCGCTAGGGGTTTTATCCATCCAGCCGGCATCCTGTTACCCTTTACGTCCCAATGAGATGCATATTCGACCATACACTAGACACCAACACACTTGCGGACTCCTCTGATCTGGGGTCGGCAGAACGCGAGGCCTTCCGCGACAACATACATTGAAGACAAGAGACAAACAAGGCGGGACTCGTACCTGCGACCCTTCGGACCTTCTTGAATTAGTACACGCTCTTAGCCAGCTCAACCATCCAGGTCGGCTAGTTATATTTATACTAGTAATAAATATACAACCAGTAGTGCTGTAGTATTGGACAGGCTTTCTCGTCCTAGTTAGTTTACTAATCTCTCTACCCGGTTTTACCCTACTCTCGTCCCAACTGCCATCTATTACCGCCTTAATATATTTTGTTCACATATTTTCAATTTCTCGGCCCTTTCTCAGCAGAAATGAAATATTATTTAAGAATGTTATAGAACAGTAAAACCTAGTCCTGTATGCAAATTTTCGTTGAAAAATTTGGATCCGTTAGTGAGAAAATTTTTGAGCGTGAAAAATTGAACGTTTGTAAAATTGCTATTTGAGTTCATTTGCACAGAAAATGTTTGAAATTTTGAGAAACTTCATTGGAAATCTTTTGAAGCATTACTCTCAAATGCAACAATGTATATAAAACGTCCGTAAAAGAAGTAATAACGACGTAAAATATATTTTTTAGAATATTGCATTTGTGTAATTTTGAATGAATCAAATCAAAATGGATTAGTCATTTTATTCAGTGCAGTTAACATTATCCGTTCAAAAAATTTAAAGAAAAAATGTAGAGAAGTTTTTTGAGAATATGTCGTTCGATAGTTTCTGAAAATGCGGAAATTGTGTTCATTTCCACAGAAAAGTTTTGATTTTTCGAGAAAATTTTTGACATCATGTTAAGTACCTGTATTCACATATGCAATAATGTAAACAAATCGCCGGTTCTGTAAGTATTAATGACGGAGGAGAGATATCAAAAAAATTACATTTGCATAAGTTCTAAAAAATTAAGGATTACAGAATGGCGTTTATGTCATCTTATACAGTGAATTTACTACTATCCCTACCAAAAGTTTAAAGAAAAAAATGAATCCGTTCTTTAGAAACATTCTTATTAATATTCAATTAAACATGAGACGCTTAAAAGACTGGCACATGTTTCATTTTCGTTGCAATCTTTGTATTTTCGAAAATTATTTTGAAATTTAGAAATTATGCGATAAAGTATGTGCAGTTTTAGTTGAATTTGAATTAAGGTACCATGGAGCATTGTTGGCAATATTTGATCACTCACAGAAGAACAAATCTTTGCTCCTCTGAATTACAAACGATTTGTGACACCAAATGAGCAACACATAATGTCGCATCGAAGGGAGCCGTGGGGCTTCATCCTCCCGCTCCAGAAGCCAATGGTATATATTTTTTACTAATTTTCTACACTAACGAAAATCATTCATCAATTGTTAACATTATAAATATTAACCTTAACTCAAAAAATACATTTGTATTCATCATAACGGAAAAATTAATTCTATGAAAGCATCATGCTGGCTGGACATTATGCCTGTAATCCCGAGCAAAGTCACGGGTGCGTCGCTGAACAGATTTGATTTGATAGCAACTTCCTGCGAAATATTCCCCTCCCTCACTCCTCTCGCATCTACAAAATGAGAGTTCCAGATACAGGTGCAAATAGTTCTGTTGTTGCGGGAGGGTCATAATTTTTTCTGTTAGTTCTTGATACGTTCCTGGAGTTCATTTCCAAGATTTAAATTACGTAATAGTACAATAATTGTAAAGTCTAGTAAGTAAATTATTCAATTTACGCGTTTTCCTTTTTTCTTGTGTTTGTACATATTATTTTACTATAAATGAAATATACTTGTATTAGGAGTTTCTGATAGGTGGAAATGTTTTTCGAGTGTGAAGTTTATGTGGATTACTTCATGTTTCAGCATAGTTTACTGGTCTTTAAACAATGTAATATTGATATTAAGAGTAAGGCATTATGAATATCGTTAATTTTCATTTTGTCAACATTGTTTCATTTTTAAACTGTTTATTTACTTTAATTCAGTAGAAATTAGTTTACTACCATCATCTAAATGAACAAAAATATCATCGGAAAATCAGGGGTAAACTGTGTACTTAAAACGTAAAAAGTAATAAATGCAATCGATGTGTAAGTGTAATAAAAGTTGAATAATGAATAAAACAAGTTTGATAGGGACATTGAAACGAATATTTCTTATGCACCACAAGGCGTTAGCGGGTCAAAGCCTTACTAGTTTAATTACGATTTTATGTCAATTTTTATCCCGTCAGGAGCAGAGAGCTTGTCCCGACTGGGGCGGTGCCCCGCTGGTGGGAGATACCTGGTTGAGGAAAACCCCACTAGCCGACGGTAGGTCGTTGCCGGATCTCGCCATACAGCGGGGAAAATATCACCGCTGTCTCCCGAGCAAAACCATACATTACACTTACGGGACTAACGACCCTAGTAGTTGACATGCCTGAAATCACTAAACAATCAATCAATCAATGAACTTCTTAGTTAAGAAGTTTGCCGTTTGATTCAATGACTTACTTTTCTTTTCGAAAAGGAGTGTTATAATGAAGATATTATGTAACTAATAAATCTATTAGAGCACTAGTGCTTTTAACAGCATTCATTCATTATGGCATCGTCATAGATAAATAAAATGAGACAAAAGAAGAAAGAAGACGAAGAGGTATTGTGTAAAACACAAAATGATTGGCAAATGATTCTGGTTAAGATGTGTGGCCAGAAAAAGGAAGACATTGAGATGAGGGAAGAGAGCGGGCAGCTGCTCGCCTCGAACGGCCATAGCGAGCCAGTATTCTAAAGATGCAAAAAAAAATTCTATAAAACCTCATGAATTAATACAAAAATCTTCGTCGTGAATAAAAAATAAGATACAAATACGTGGATTATTTTCTAAAAATGCTCCTTATTAAAATTAAATTTGTGCAAAGTGATGAATTAAAATTTACAACAATAAAATTGCATTATCAGGCACAAAATTACTCATTCGCATGTCAAGAGAGTTACTTGTGGGAACATGAGCTCCTTTTCTTGGTGAATTTCCACCTCGCAGACTTCCCATGAGTCACTAATGTCAAGGCCAAAAGTCCAACACGTGGACGCCATTTCAGACTAGTAACGATCGACCTCTCTCCCTTGACGCCCACATTTCTTTATTCGTAAGTGCTTTCTTATCTTTTCAGGGAACCAGTCCGAAGCCTTAGTCGGTGCAAGAATGGATCTTCGCGTCGAGATCGCTCCGACTGTTGAGGACTTCATCACAGAGTAAGTAATATATTAAATATATACATCGAGAATCCTTAACGCCTATAAATATTATACTGAAGTCAGGTTTACGGGGCTTGGTCTGTAGAAGCGAACGTTTCAACACGTGATTGTTTGCCATGATTGTTAGACAAACAAACATGTGTTAAATGTCCTTGCCTCTACTGACGAAGACCCGTAAATATGACTTCCGTATTAAATATATACTAGAATTTTAGTTCAAACGCACCTGTATTTTCTACCACAGAAATAAGCTAAGAATTATGGTGATTTAATTATTGTCATCGTTCTATTTGCTGACGACAGAAAGAGTAAATTCTCCGTTTCCTGCTGTCGAAGAAAAAAAAATGGGCTTGCACTGCTTTACTCGATGCTTCCTTTCTGTAGTAACGCGCGAAGTGTACTTCTTGATCGAGGAAGATGCTCTCTTGGATATTGTTCATATATTTTGTTCCTTGTTCTTTCTCCTATCATATCTTTTGTTTATATTTTCTCATATTTTTGAATACTACCAATTATCACTCCGATTTAGTAGGAACTTTATTTATTAGAAGAATACTCTACATAACGCGAGCTCATTTATTTAAATATTTCTTTCGATTCACAAAGGTGTTTTTTAATACATTAGTTTCATTTAAAAAATCCATGATACGTTTTTCAACTGGTATTTTGGTACAATCAGAATTTAAAAAACGGCAATGCGAGTATGGAAATAATCGTATTTGATACAGTTTTGCTTTTGTCAATATATCTTTGGCCTAGATCCAAAAGGGAACTCAAAACTTTAAGTTTTGCAATATCCGTTTTAAAATTTAATATAGCTCTGAAAATTCCAGTTTTTATCACTTGAATTTGCAATTTGTGGCACAACAGTACAAAAATAATAGTAAATTTCAAATTCATGTGATGTAATACACAATTTCAGAGCGATATTGCACTTTAACACTGCCATATCTCAAACTTTATAATTTCATAGCAAATTATTTTTGAATTGATGAGTAACTAAATAATTTGATATTTTTTTTAATTTACTGCACGCATTTGTTAACTCCAATACATCAATAAAAATAGCTTAATCTGACATTCCGTGGAGGTACTGGCATTTACACCATTTCTTTTGATGTCACCTCAATTTTATTTGCCATAAATGTCCGTGCCTCACTCCACACGGTGGGCGCGACCAACTGCCGTTGGGGGTGCACGCACACCAACTCCCACCTGCCGCCTCGCCCCTCCTCGCCCCGCCTCGCCCCGCCTCGCCTCCGCCTCGCCCTCGCCTCGCCCCGTCCTCGCTCCCGCCTCGCCCCCGCCTCGCTCCCGCCTCGCCCCCGCCTCGCCCCCGCCTCGCCCCCGCCTCGCCCCCGCCTCCCCCCCGCCTCATCCCACTCGCATTCCCCATTTTTCGCTCCTACCCATCCCCTTCTCCACAGCCCGTCCTTTTTTCATTGCAAATTTCACATTGTTCGCACACTCTGGAAAAATCTGAGCGCGGTCTTGGCACCCTTCCATGCCTCCTGCTCTGTTGACACCCTTTCTTTGTTTGCATTCGTTTATTATCACACTCGCCGACCCGACTGCAGAAATCTCTAACGCAAGCATGCAGTGGCGATGTCAGTCCGACGTGTCGTGGGTTCTTGTTCCACTTAGCAACGATGGTTTACCTCTGTGTTGTCGCATCGCGGACTTTCCAATACAATACCATGCAATACCTTTCTAACCGCATGCTTTTATTAGTGGGCGACGAGGCGCATGCGTTGGAGGTAAGAGCACATTGCTCGTAGGCAGTGGGATTCACTGATCCTGACTGTAGACCAGGGCTGGCGACCCGCGGCGTCATTGATTGTGGCCCGCGACAGGTTCTTAGTCGAAAGTGAAAGACCTTTGCATCCATGTCGGACGAGCGCCTTGTGCGTTTAGCGCCGTGCCAACGTCAACAACCCTTTTAATGCAAGATAGGTTAAGTCTAGATCTGAGGGTTTATTTCTACTAAATTCAGAAATTCAAAATCATTCCAATGTGTTTTATGGCGTTATACATGGAACGGCCTGATATCACGCATGGTTCCATTACCCCCCTCCCTATTTCAGAGCAGCTGAGCAAAGTGCCGAGATCAACAATCGCCCGAGTAATGAAAATATGGCCCGCAACCATTTTAAGGTTTTAGTTGTGGCCTTGAGGCCCTTGCACGTTGGACACCCGTGCTGTAGAAGTTAGGTGGGACAGGTCCAATCATCACGAATCTTCGTTAACCCACATCCTTTCTTACCTGGCAGGTACCCCAACCGGCTAGCGTAGCCGAGATGGCCCTACAAAGTACGTCAGCGCCAGTCCGGATGGCCGAGATCGTTAAGGCAGTAGTGCCGTAGCGATCGCAGATTCGAGTCCAGCTCGACCAAAGAATCGCAGATTCGAGTCCCGCCTCGGGCATGGTTGTATTTGTGTTCGTCCCTTCACCCTCTATCATCACCATATCGTTTCATCTTCAGAGTTACCATACCGTTAAATGCAATAGTGTTCGCTAATGATCTAGATGTTGATGCGACCGTAAATAACAAAACAAAAAGTACGTCAGCAGCATCGGTCATTAAAAAAATGGAAATGAACCTACAAGTTACCTTCGACTATCGAGAAGGGGAAATTCCCGCCCCGGTATCCAGTTGAATGGAAATTCAAGCAACGGGTTCGGACCACTGAGCCGGACTGTGCGACGCAGGTGACTAGCGAGGTGATGGGAAGCGCGGGTCACCATTAGGGCCGAGGGCTAGGTGTTTCAATCCAAAAGAACTATACAGACAGACAGACCTACACACATCACACTCGCTTTCTTCTGGCGCCGGTTCAATCATTACAGTGGGGGAGGAACACTGCCACCTCTCGGGATGCAGCACGCACGTGCACAGGACTAGTGATCGTAGCAGTTGCGCTCAGACAGACCAACTAATCAACCACCCGTATTAACGACATTTTTGTCAGATTGAATTTCACTAGTAACCACCTTCAAGTTCGCAACAGGGAAATCACCAGACTCGACAGAATTGTCATCGGATCAGAAGTTTTTAACTAAGAAGAGAAATAATGTATCCACTTGTAACTAGAAGCGAACGATTAATGTTTGAAACTAAATTTTCTGAGCAAGATCATCAATGTACGATGAGAAACTGCATTGCCATGGTGGAAAGGAACAAATACAGTTCTTTAGAAAGGGATTGAACTCTTGCGAAAACATTCAAGTGTCGTTTAGTTTCTCTGCGCGCGTGCAAAGAGCTTTTATCTCCAACGATGTGATAATGTATTTGACTGGCGTACTCCAACGGATGTTATAAAAAGCTTAATTATAGCAACAATGTCTTTATGACTTTATTATAACGCTATTTTCGTACCCAAAAAGCAAGCTTTGTATGAAACAAACTAATAATAATATCTTATCCAAGACCTTCACGTAAAATCAAAAACGAATTTGATAATTGGCAACACAATATAAATCACATATTCACTGCAAATCTGGAGCGGAGTTTTTACGAATTTGCCTCTGATTCACTGAGCAGTTGCTCATATTGTCCCTTGCATTGTTTCTGGACATAAATGTAGCCTCCTCCCGAAAGACACACAAACGCGTTTTTATTATTAACGTTTAATAAATATATTTTCTCGATTTTCTTCTTCTTGCACCAATGTTCAAGCTTCAATTCTGCGTTGTTTATACGTATCTTCAGTTTTTCCGGGCAGAATTTTTTTACATCTAATGGAATAGCAACCAAAATTGATTTGAACATTTTAAAACCTAAAAAGAGGAAATACAGGAGTCACAGAAGCGTTAGGTGTATGTTGTATGATATCCTTCGTTTCGTCTTTTGACGATCACATGGACAGGTGAGGGAACGAAGCTTAGAAAGACCAATATTGTAACATTTCAAAACAATGAGGTTTCCTTTTGGGACATTCTGTATAAGCAGTTTCACACAATATGTACAAAATATATACAAACTACAAGAGAAAGTAATTGTATAAACAATCAGGCAAGTGCTTATGCAAAAATGATCTTTAATCTATAGTGTCAGAGTTTAAGCAATAAACCTAGAAATAAACGTTACACTTTTTAAAGGCTTTGTAATTGCCATAGATATAATGGTCGTTTCAATTAACTCATATTGCTCTAGCACCATGAGGCTAAAGCTCGTAGTGTAAAAGTAATTCTCTTTCATTAGAATGCTCATATCAATCTTGGTTCATTGATAAATATAAAACAATACAAATATTTGGGTGTTATTGACCCAACTTTCCAGTTCAAAAATCTTGGTATCGATGCGGATTCGAAACAGATACCGCTGAAGTTCCCGCTCGTTGCTCGTAGCTCGTTGTTGCCGTCGGCGGGGGCGTCGGCGGGGAGGGGCGCCCTGTGGGAAAATGCGAGGCGCGCGCCCACCCCGCCGCCGCAGGGCAAGGTGCGTCTCAGGTCGGACACGCGGCCATCGACCGACGACCTACATTAATCATTGCCACGCCACCCACGTCGCCAGGCAACGCGCATGGAAACCAACACAATGCCCCGTAAGTTTAAGGTTGTGTTGGTGCAGCTCAAGGTCTCTTCATGAAAACCTACACAAGTGGGGCTCCGGACGTATGCAGTGTGGCAGTAGAGTCTCCGCGACCGCCCATCGATCCAGGGGCCGAAGGCCGTGTTATTCATGGAGCTCGCCTTTGTTGTTCGATGCAGGGGCGCTAAGGAGGCACCTTGGAGAAGTTGCTTCACCCTTCCGTCCCCGTGGATGCCTGGCAGGTCAGAGCAGGCTCGCTATTGACTGGGGGATAATGGAATCTTTCAAATTTTCAATCTAACTGGATTCCTTTCCTAATTATTAATTAATTTTGTCTTGAGCCAAATTAAGTAATCCACACTATGTTCAAAACCATATTGTTGACGACTAATGATCGGACTCTTGAACTTCTCTGTTGGGGCTCCCTTCACTTGGACTGTACTGTTAGTGATTTTCGAAATTGGCACATGGGCACCCAAAGTTACCAGCTATTTTGGTTCCCATTTTCGCTGTCTGGGACCGAAACAACAACGGTCTCATTGTCGACACTTTTATTCGTAATTTACGTCGGTCCTTCAAAAAATGGCGACCAAGAATTTACAAGTTTTAAACTACAGACCCAAGTACTTTTCAAAACTATTTCTGATAACACCAATCTATGCCAATTATTTTCGCGATTTCCCAAAGCTAAGCTATCAATTACAATCCTTATTGTTTAAAGCTTTTAAATAAAGTAACGCTTCTGTGAAATACCATCGTCAGTATATCCTTCAATATGTTGGTTATGCACCAATCAGAATACTATGAAAGAATTCAAACAAATGATCTTGATCGTGTAAAAACACTAAATTTTATAGGCACTCAATTTAATTTAACGAACATGTCTCAAGAAAAAACATTACAACGCAATTACGAAATTGGAAAAATATAACTAAAAATCTCTTATTCTAAAAGGTTTGTTCAATTGGTGTTTGGAATCGTGAACTATAACAAGAGAACGGTATACCTTTTATGTCGCAATGACAAGAACTTCGGAAATGATGACACTTCGGGAGAGTCGGCAACCATATTCACCGATCAGATAACTACCTACACTGTGATATTTTTCTGAACACTGTAATTGTCAGTCAGTCACGTACTGAATTTTTCTGATGCATCATGAACCTCCCAGTTGAAGATGAAAGAGACACCTATCAGAATATTGAAGAGATCAAAGACTTTGGATCAATATCTAGACGAAAGCGAAGGGTAATATCACTCAAATACTGTGATCAGTTTGCTGTTCACAGTATTTGCATTTTATATTTGACCCAAAGGAGAAGCTAACAATCTATTTTTTGCCGATAACACACACCGCTGAAACGTAAAGAGTTAACACGATGGGTAAACATTTCAGCTCCTTAAAAGCTACATACTGAATTGCAGAACACTGATGTGTTCGTTTTCTTCTGTATATAAAGATCGAAAAATATTTTTCTAAATTTCCATCGATTTCGCAGCCCAACAATTTCTCGTAGAGTCCTTTTCTCTTTCAGAGTGGGAGAAAGATAATATGTTTACATTAACAAAACTGCCATGAGTACATGAATGCAGATAATTTTAAAACGTTGTACGTATTAATGAGATTCTTTCTTCATGGCGGAGACATGCTTTTGTCCTATTCCGATATTCATTCTCAAAAATAAAAGATATTTTATTTTCATTGATCAAATGTAAGTGTTGTATATTAATTAATTGTATATTACCAGAAAACTAGTACTAATCCGAATAATAAAAAGAGAATACAAACTATGCAATTAATTTTTAAAAAAATGTATATTCACTGCTTTCTACAGCATCATTGTTATATGATAGGAAATAGTTTGATTTTCTTAAGCTAATATATCATATTTTCTAAGATAATTCTGCATGCACGAAAAAAACCAATTATTTGTTTTCAACAAGCCAATATGTGGCCCATCAAGGGATAAGGGCAAAAGTCTCTTCTCCGCCAGTGTACGCCTGTTAGCAGGTAGTAGGATCGGGAGGTGCTCCCAGTCGGACGGTGCCACAGTCCGGACTGAGGGAAAGGATGGGAAGGGAAGAAATGGAAAGGGGAAAAAATTAGGAATGAGAAGGAAAGATCGCGCTCTCCGAGATAGCTCCGTATACTGCATTGCTCCGGTATTCGCCTAAAAATGAAACCATGAAACTATCGATACGAACAGTTCATCTACGAACTCGATTCCTAGACGACACATACTCGTTTATGGTTCAAAACATCAATCAAATTTGCGGCAAAAACCGGGAGAGGTGGCTCAGGGCAACCTGTAGGACAAGCCTCACCCTCACCCAATACTCCCTGCGTATTTTATATTTTATTGTGTCGTTCGAGATGTCCTCACATTCTTCCGTGCCTAGATACTTGTAAATTTTACCTGACTCAAGATCTTGAAGTTACTGCAGTGACTCTGATCGGTAGGTCCTTGGTTCGAGTCCCGACGGTGGCAGAATTTTCGACACTAGCTTGTCATCTACGTCGAATTCAGTTTCTGTCTGGAGGAGAATTCTAGCGGCCGACGGCTCTGATCGGTAGTTTTCAGTGGTTTCTCCGATCAACACTCGGCGAATGCCGGAGCAGTGCCCTAACCAACGGGCCACGGACCGCGCGCCATCTTTCCTTCCTCTTCCTTGTCTTATTTTCTCCTCTTATCTAAACACACATTAACATGTACTACACTACCGCCCATGCCGGGACACCGGTCGGGAGCTTAGATTGTCCAGGCTGGGCTGGTACCTCGCTGGTGGGAGATATCTGGTGTCGGGAAAACCCTGCTAGCCGGCGATATGTCGGCGCCAGATCTCGCCATCTAGCTAGGGAAGACCACCGCCATCTCCAAAGGAAAAAAATGCACTACACTTATGGGACAAGTGATCTTAGCAGTTGTCACGTTCGGAATCTCTAACAATCAATAAATCAACTAATCCTGCAAAAATCAGGGATCGAAATCGTCCCTTACCAGCCATTGGCATGCTGGAATGCAAGGTGTGCGGTTTACGCTCGTCGTTGCCGGTACCGGTTTCTGACTACTTTGTTTTAAAATGTTCATACTTTTTATAGTTTCAAAATGTGAAATTTGATAAGAGAACTAAGTTTGGCATTTTATTGCAACTACGAATGTTATTCTCAAATCAATGATGTTTTTCATTCAGATTCTGAGCGACCCTGGCAATGAAAGGTGAGAAGAATCAAAATAAAGTAATATGAAAATAAATAACATTCTAGTTGATGTAAGCCAGGTGTAGGTGTAGACGTGAAATGTTAGGTGTAGTTGTGAAATCCTTTCAATATAGGAAAATTTCCATTTAACCAATTTATGAGTGACTCTTGTGAAAAATACCCATCTTGTGCAACATTCTAATTTCCCAGAGTGTGCGGGTTCCATGTGGCTATTACATCACAGTCACTCTACAAATTGTCTATGAATAATAATAATAATAATAATAATAATAATAGCCGAGATCGCTAGAGACAGTGTATACTGCCTTAAATGATGTGACACAGACCCCAGGTAGAGATCTAGATATTACTCAAATCAATCACATTATGTATGCAACTGAATCTTGGTATCTCAAACAATTTCGAGGCTAGCCAAGAACACCGAATTCCGACAGTCAGCGTAAGTTGATGTGCATATTTACGTTCAAGATCTTGAGTCAGGTAAAATTTACAAGTATCTAGGCACGGAAGAATGTGAGGACATCTCGAACGACACAATAAAATATAAAATACGCAGGGAGTATTATAAAAGGGTGAGACTTGTCCTACAGTTCGCTCTGAAATCCAGGATTAAAATGTACGCAATAGGTAGTTTGGCGGTGCTTGTAGCCGAGTACAGTTTTGAACTAGTGGTCTGGACTGAGCAATAAATCCGAATCATGGATCGTAAAAACAAAAAACTTATTATAATGCTTGATGTCCATCCTCGAGGTGATGTACATGGACTTTATGTGTCACGTAAGGAAGAAGAGGCCTTAAAGTAATTGAACCCTCTAGGTGAAATGCAATAGACGAGATAAGAATGTATGTAGTTACTCATCAAGATGACCCACTAATGAGGCTGGTCATGTAATCTGAACAATAAATGAGACACAGGCATAATTTAAGCAAGGAGCATTGGGAAGAAAACTATGCAAGACACGCAGCATAACGTAGACACTGAACTTCTGATGCTACGTAACATGAAATGTGACACACAAAAAATGTTAAAGAAATCGTGGAGAGACAAATCACTCCAAGGAAAATATCTATAAAGAATGGTCAAGGTTCAGGTCAATAAAGACACACATTTGTTGCTTAAAAGAGGAAGAATATAGCCAGAATCGGAAGTAGTTGTAATAGCTGCCGAAGATCTGGCATTGAGAACAGGACGTTATGATAGAGCAGTTCTCAAAATTTCCCAAGATGACAAATGCCGCATTTGCCAGGGACAAGTAGAAATCATTGATCATATCGTCTCATCTTGCCCAATTCTAGCAAATCCAATTCAATTCTAACAAAGAATACTTAAAAAGACACGATAGGGTGTGTAGCTACCTCTACTGGCAAATCAGTAACGCCGTCGAAGTTCCAAACACATACTCCAATAGGTACGAACACTGATCAAATCCGGTGACGTCTGTTGGACTGTGTACAATACTGTACGACCAACAAATTCAAACTGATCGACAGATAGCGGCAAACAAACCGAACAGTGTTATCCGGGATTTGAAGAAAAAATCCTCATCCTTGTCCCCTCCTCTCCCCTTACACACACAGACACACATATGCGCTACACTACCACACATGTCTGGAGATTAATTAGGCCAGGTTGGGGTGTTACCTGCTGGCGGATATACCTGGAGGCGAAACCACGCGCCAACGTGTAGGTCGGCGTTGGATCTCAGGTTCTAGCGCGGGAGGAAATTGTTACATCCCAGGATATAAATTACCTACGGGAATTGTGTCCATAGCAATTGACGCGCCTGGCGAAACAAAATAATATTTTAAAACGGTCAAATATTTATTTAAATATTTCACTTACGTGTATTAATTCATAATAAATGGGAAGTTCTGACCCTGGTGTGCGTTGCAAGTTGAGGAATACCTGACCAATAGATTGTAGGCTACAGGCCGCATTAAAGGCGTCGTGAAGGGGCGACTTTTTGGGGCAGGATCGGCATTTAGTTTTGTGTTCTACTCGTTGAAAATACGACTTCGCAAAGATATGTAGCTTCATGAATTACTTTCAGAACCCAAACCACGAAAATTGAACTGCAATACACCATTAACTTCAGATCGTAACACATAATTATGAATATTTTGACTGAATAGCACTAACTTTGAAATGAAACTACTATAATTCCGGCCACTGTTCACAATTCATTCCGCCGCGCTCGCGTGTCACTGTAGTAATGGCCACCAAGCATCGTGGAGGCGCAATATCGCTTCACCGTTGATGTTTTGAAGGTTTCTGACAATCTCCATTGCTTCCTTAATACGTCTGGGCCGCCATCGGTCTTTTCAGCCGAGCACCTTTCAGGCGAGTATCTTCAAAGAGAACGTCATGTCCGGTTCTCCAAGCGCGCTGGGAAGCCAGCGGAGCGTTGGACATTCCTATTTTCAAAGTGGCGATGCTTGCGTAGCCCTTCTTCCACCGTTCAGCCAGTTTCGCCAATGTAGTTTCGACCACAGCTACAAAGTACAGCGTAAACTCCTACTGTTTGAAGTCGCGGGAGCTGGTCCTTGACCCGCACTAGCCGAGCTTCTGGTGGGCCCTGAGGATAATCTTTTACCGGGACCGTCTCAATAGCTTGACAATTCTATCTGTGATGCCCCGGATATAAGAGACTGACACTGTTGCATTGACTTCAGTTTCCGCAGTTGCTGGTTTCTCTCAGAACAGTCGGGTGGGGGGCCCCTGCGACTAACCCTTAAACCGAGTCAGTCATCGTCGGTTTTAAGTCAGTTATTGCCTTTTATCCCTTTGGCCAGAGGTTGGCGCCGTTTGATCCCTGGGGTTATCAGACGGTCATCCATCCAGGAACCCGCGATGTCTTGACTTGCGTAACTTCTGTGACTTCGTTGAGCGTAGTTAAGCAATTCGGCAAGCGACGTTCAGTGTTCAATTTCGGATCTTTATTCTGATGTACTACACTAAAAAAAGAATGTGGTGCTGAAGCGTATACTTGCTGGGTAAGGCCCTCGAGACCGTTTCATTTAAAATATTGCCTTCGCTTCGTTTTGGGGTTTGCAAAAACATTCAAAGGATATTTATTTACATATAAAATTCCAGAATTCTGAAGGTTCTTTGGCGGAAAATATGCATAATTTTCGTGAAGAATTGCGAAAGTTTCTGACAGGTATGTAAAACACATTCGCGTTTATTAGTTTATGTTCGTAAAAAAATGACATGCACTTCAAGCACAATATTGTTTTAAAGTTCATAAGCAGAATTATTACAATACCCAGCATTTTTAAGGTTTTGAATACATTGAGTATTGTGCATAATTTTTATTGTTCTTAAACAGTATTGTATTTCCAATATTTAGTGTTTCGTATATATTTAGCACATAGATTATCGTTTTGCGAACATATGACTTAAGCGAGTGTTTGATGGTTTAACGATCATGAATTAACCTTGTGATATCTCTTGCGATTTAGGATCTCTTCGCAGTTGAACTAGTGTATACATTGTAAAATGTGATAATTTACAATTCAATCTCAATCGATCCATTTATTTCAACGGACGGGCGTCATGCAAGGCGCTCGTAAATACGACAGCCTATTCGTTGCCCACGTGATCAAGAGAGGTAAAATGTGACACTGGCACACGTGACTGTTGCAAAACAGCTTAACCAAGATTCAACGTTGGTAGTGTTAACAATATGCAGAATAAACGTTTTCTGGGTGATTTTGTTGCAAGTTTTGAAAGTAGGTACCTCACTCGTCTAATCAAAATATTTGCGATAAACAGGCTCCAGACTACCGTTGGATCCCGCATGTTTTTGACAACCCAAGAATGATTTTTTAAGTTAAAAGATGATTGATTTTTAATTTATGATGAATAAATTTTAACTTATAAGATTATTTTTTAAGTTATCTGAGTGTTATTGCCATGGTACTGTAGCGATACCGATTTCATCATACAAAATTTCATAAGGCTGAGGGCAGTTGGGAGAATAAACAAACGGCGTTGCACGTGCAACCTCGCTTATCGTGACAGCCATTTGCGCCCCCGGCCCATTAAGAAGGTCGTTAAAAGGGTCAGTTGTCGACACATTCACTGCGAGAGGCACGTGTTCGCTAGACCAGCTGCGAAATTTCTAGAACGCCCGCTTACATCCAGGGAATCCCAGAGCGATAAATTCTTTCACGGACAACGCCTGCCTTGTGCAAGCATGGCCGGTGTTCTAGAAGGAATAAGAAAATTCTGTACGCTCACAGTGACGCAAAGAGTTGAAACTCCCTTCACTACTCCCGTCAGGATTGGTTGAAATAGCGTAATGCGCCATTTCCTTTGGCCAATAGCGACGCGACTATCATAAGGAGCTTGAGCACACGAGAAAACGAGTGGGGGGTAAAAGTTGACCTAATACGATTCGACTTATAAAATTGGCATTCAAGGCAGGGCAGTCGGGAGAGAAACTTCTCTGGAGGGGGAGCTATTCACCGACCAGAGGCAAGTGCGCCTCTGATGGACTTAGAAAAAACTTCGGTGTGGGCTATTGTAAAAGGGCTGAGTAGAGTGGGCAGAGAAAAATTCTCTGAAGCGGGAATCAGTCGCAAAGAGAGGCGAATGTGTCTCTGCAGGATTTCTAGACTTTCTAAAGTTGTAATTGTGAATCATCACGAGTATCGGAGGAATCCGTGATTGGTTACTACGCTCTTGAAATCGAGAGTGACTCCTGGCCGACCCCGCGCTCAACCAGACAACACTACCAGACGCCGTCAACGCAGCCACGCGCCGCCGCCCCTTTGGTGACGTCACGACCCGACCGCCAGCTGTTGGCTCGGGGGCCATTGACCTCCGCCGAATTCTTCCGAAGGACGACAGCCGTTTCCTCGACCGCGCCGCGCCCTCCCCGGGCGCGCAGAGACCCTTCTTCCAGGCAGTATTATTCAATGGGCATTCGTCCCGTGTAAAGTTTTGTAATGCGGCGCCGCGCTATGGCGCATCGATTTGTAACTTTTGTATTTTGCCATTGTAATGTTATATTTCTTCCTAATTTTTAAGCTTTACTCTGAATACTAACTTTTCATCTTCTTTTCTTTCCACCTAATTTTCACATTTCTTTATTCAATTTACAAGTGTAACTTCCCTGGGGCATTTTAATTTGATTGCCCAGGAATAAAAGTAATTTTTACCAGTGACCAAAGTGTTTGTTTCATGTTACCAGTATCTGTTTAACGATTCCTTCCATCACCGACTGAGCTATTTGCGGGCCGCTTACCGGGCGTTCTCTCACGAGACGACCGGGGGGTGTTACAGTACTTACCCCCAGAAACCGATGACACATATTCATCAATATGGCCTTCTCTATTTTTTATAGTAATGCAAATCATCCAACTGTTTGATTACTGATTCCGAGCGCGTCTACTGTTAAAGTAATTATTACCGTAAGTGTAGCACGTGTGTAGCTTTTACTAATTTTCTATATTAAAGAAAAGTCATTCAATATATCCATTGTTAACGTTATAAATATTAACTACAAGTCAGCAAACTAAAATACATTTTATTTTCAGAATAAATGAAAAATATTAATAAGACACCGTAACATCGTCTGGACATTAAACCTGTAGTCCCCTTCCCTCCACAGAGAAACATCTTGGGTGTGCATTTGAGTATAAATGACAAAAACAACCAAATGTTAGTCTCTTCAAACAATATTTCCGAGAATTTAGGCTGATTTCAATTTGGGACTTAAGCCTCAAAATTCAACCTCAAAGGTTTCCTCGAAAATTTGCGACACGATGTTTCTTTCCTAAACGTCTTCCTATGAAATTCTCAAAATGATGGGAGAAATAAAAAAAAAAGTATTCCGCCGGTTTAGATGAATTTCCTGATTGTTAAAGACGTGTACACCTGCCATTGTACACCCATTAACTCATATACTTAATGAATCATGCACCGGAACATTTCCAGATATTTTCAAAACATTTAAGTGTAAATCGCTCTTTAAAAAGAAGGAACAAAAATGAAATTCAAAATGATCGGCCAAGTTCTCGTTTGTCAGTTTTTCAAAAATATTAGAGATAATTTTTTACGAAATTGAAACCATTCTTAGCAAATACGCGGCGTTTTCAGACTATCAACATGGAGTTAGAAAACAAAAACTACGGAAACAACCATATTTTCTTTTGTTAAATATGTTGCTTCATGCATAGATCAAAATGAAACACCTATTGGAACATTTCTAGATCTTTCAAAAGCATTTAACGTCATTGATCGTAACCATTTACTATCAAAATTTCCTTCGTATAGAATTTATGGCATTGCTCTAGATTGGTTACGTTCGCACCTGAAACAGCGGAATCAACAGAGAGTAGGAATACCGATGGACATTATTGACTTACTTTTCCGAGTCATTGCCAATTGCACATGGGGTCTCATGGGGTTCCATTCTAGGCCCTATTCTCTACATACTGAAAGTAAACGATATGCTCTCGATTCGAGACGGAAGAACAGTTCTCTTTGCAGTCCCAATAAAGAAGCAGTAAATAATACAATATCAGATTTTCAAATTGGTTTCGTAATAACAAATTAATAGTAAATAAACCGATTGCTGTAAAGTCCGAGTGGGTAGTTGACACGGGGGAGGGGCGAGGCCCTCTTCCCAGTCCATCACCTACCGAAAATGTATAAAAAAGAAAAATTACAAAACAGATTTTTTTAAATTGTCATGTTTATCATTAAATTGACATCAAATTGTTATCACATTTATTTTATTTAACATTAGCAGTTTATTTTTGCAATGCAAAAGCAGGGCTGGTCTTTGCATTTTTTAAAAACTCATTTAAGAATTTTGTAAATCGATTTTGTCGGTCATGCCGTTATAAACAAGTAAATTATCAATACTGTTGGATCGATGTTGCAGCACAGTTGATCGCATACACGTTTTCCATCGACGCAATACCGAGAAACTTCGTTACTTTCTGGAATTTGACGTTTATGGAACATTTCTCTCCCCCCAAATTCTGAGTGGGCCTTCTATCCACTCGAATTTTTTGTGTAGGAATAGTTACCCACCATACCCACATAATCCGCTGGGCCTAAATAAATGGAAGATCGTTTCAGTGCAGTTTTCCATTTTAAATAAGGAATTGAATATGAAAATGAACGATGTGCCATTGACTGATGTTTAGGTAACAAAATTTTGTACAGTTCAAGAATTTTACGTTGATCAAAGTTACTTTACTTATAGTTTGGAAAGATGTTAAACATTTATTTTCGCAGAATTTGTTAGTTTATAGGCCATTTGAGAAGTTTTTTTTATTAAAAATGAATTTCGAGTTCAACTAACATTCCAAAGTAATGACTTTTCGAGGTTCTTCGAGGAACTTCTGGAGGCAGCCTGAATACTCTATTGAAAGAATCAAATTTTAACTCGATTTACCCTATTTCCGATTTCCCTTACCCGATTTCCCTAAATAGTGTATATTAATTTAATTTATGTATCGTCAAAAACGAAATTGTATATGACGTATAAGGAACACTATATAAAAGTGTAAGAAAATTAAAGAAAAGAACGAAAGAAAGCAACAAGTGAAGGGTCAGCTTTTGGAAACAATGTGGAGACCACAGCTGGACTGGATGTTGCAAATTTACACGATTGAAACGGTTAACAAATATTTCCTGAATGTGAAACTACTTACGGGATTGATTTCATCATTTCGCTCAATAGTCACTCAGATGGCGTGAGAGAATCCAAAACAAGTACATCGAAATAATTTCTTCTTGTATTTCTCTTCCTTCCAGTTTTACCCTATTCTCTTTCTAGCTAAGAGGGCACAGAGCCCTGGTATCAACGCTTTCGGGGGGCGGGACCTATGAAAGATAAAAGAAAGGCACAATGCGGAAGTCCTATCCACGACCCAATTTCCCTTGACATTTTCTCTTTTAACCGTTTCTCAAAAATCTATTGCCTTAATCTTCAGTTTTACTTCTGTTTTAGATAGTATTGTCTTCTTTTGGATGAAGGCTAAGTTTAATTAACATTGTGAAAAGTAATTATGTTTAAAATAATTAGTTACAGATAAGCATAAGTAAACAATTATATAGTTCTATTTTGTTATGAGAAGTCAATACAGAAGAAGAAATATCAGATGTTTCAAAATAGATTCAATTAACTTGGTCAGAATTAAACAGTACTTAAATAAAGTGTGAAAGAGAGTTTTCATTACCTTAATAAGAATGAAACTCAGAATATTTATCTATAACGACAGATAGGTAGGTACACAACTCTCTCTCTCTCTCTCTCTCTCTCTCTCTCTCTCTCTCTCTCTCTCACACACACACACACATACACAAACACACACATACACACACACGCACGAAAAAACGTAGCTTCTAAAGAGATGTAGAATTTTTTTCTACAGTGCCTTTCCGAATATTACAATGTATACATCTTTGTATGTGAATGTAACAATGAATACATCTTTGTATTTATTTCTTCGAGTATTTGTCTTCGAATGGCGTTTAAAACAATACTTCCTTCAAAAATGAAAGATGTGTCAATACCTTAAAAATTAACTGACAAGAAAACGAAATACGTTATTCCATTAATCATCTACAGCAACTTGGCGCAAATAATATTCCACGATCACAAACCGTTTACAAAATATTGACTCCGGTCAACTTAGGCGATCAAACGAATTAGAGGAGTTATATTGTTTCTTTCGCTGATCAACATGTGACGAAGGAATGAATCTCCTGCGAGAATGACATTACATATTTAACATTAAATCTAGTGAAGAAATTCGCTAAATGCTTTAAAAACGTAAAATATCGTTAAAAACGTAAAATATAAGGTCACTAAGGATGTACCACTACATAACATTTTTGGCACGTTAAATAGTAATTTATTATATTATTATCGAAAAGGGTCCACTATTTTGGGCAAAACGACAGCGTAACATGGAACAGTACTATTATTTTTAAAGCAGAGAACCATTTTTTTATAAACGAGATCATTTTCTGATCAAAGTTTATCTTTGAATCTGTATATGTATTAATCAAATTCTAGAAAGCCAACATATCGGAGCCTTTCTGTCCACCGCGCAGCGTTTCGTCTGCCTGTAAAGGGTGTAGCCGAATAAGGGGGTGAAAAGTGCCCCCAAACCAAATCGATAGTCGCGATACTTATTTAAAAGAGAACAAAAATGTTGTAGATTCGCAAAATATCAGTCTCCTAGGACAATCTGTTGCAGAGATACAATTAGAAACGTGTTTTATATGTTTTATTTTTTCTCAGCTTCTATTGCATTTAACAGGCTGAAAAAAGTGAAGAGATGGAGAAACGTAGTTGATATGGAAGGTATTTTTGTCTACCAATTTTGACACCACATTGATATAGAAAAAAATATTTTGAAACTTTTTTCGACATGATAACGAAGTACTGACTCAGTTTCCGCCCTAGAATTATGTCTCATAACCTTCTACAATATATATGTTTTTTCAGATTTTCACACAATGAGGACGATAGTGAAGAATTATTAAAACCAATTTTATCAGTTCAAAAATTTGAAATCGACACAATGTGATTGGAATTTCTTTTTTTCTTTTTTTCGATTTTCATCAATTTGGCATGTGTATATCTTGAAATTATTATGACATATGAATTTTGTTTTGATTCAGTATCATAATGGTGATTGTTTTATGGATCAGTTTCGTGTAAAGTTAAGTTTTTAAAATGAATATTCGTTAAGAGATCTACCGTTCACAGAACTGCTAGTATAGTTTTAGAAATCTTTTTTAACTCTAGACTTTTATCTATTTTCTCTCAGAGCGGGCAGTGGTAGAGAAGAGGAGAAGCCGTTCGTGTTCCCTCACAATCTATTTCTGATCGAATACTTAATGGACTTTGACCTCTCGGATAGGAACTAGAATTGATCAAGGTTCAGGATTCGAATATGCATTGTTTATTTGTCTGAGTTTTGATATTGACCCTAGCAATACCAACTTATAAATAGGCCCATCAATGGGGAGGGGAGAGGACTTCGGAGACCACAACTTACATTTTCATTCTAATGAAGTATTTGACAAATCTCCTAAGTTATTGAATCATAAATTAATATACATATTTACTCATTGAAACAAAAACAAAAATGTTTCGTTTTCAAGTTCTACAATTGAAAAATAAAACTTTTCGCAACCATATTTATCATATACAACCATATACATCAAATAAAGGCTGATGTATGTTCGTAACATATCAGTGTATTAAACGACATTACACTAAAACTTACAATACTTCATATTTTTGAATAAGGTATTTGGAATTTTCAGTTTTCATGTGGAAAGTATCGATATTTTTATCCAGAGCCAAAGAAGCCGTAGTGATTCAAATTCAAACACATATAAAATATTGCATTTCACTTGGAACAAAAGTACTTCATAAACAACACCAATAATTTTCAGTTTCATACAAAAAATGAAAAACGTATACTGAGCGAAGTCTTGTACCGCCGGTACAAGTAAAAGAAAATTTCGTCATCCGTAGACATTAGCGCCGTCTAGTAGAAGCGAAGAGGTATCGCTCCTCCCATTAACTATGAAGAGGGGCGCCGAGTGGTTCCCATCTACGGCTGAGGTCGTTCGCTGGGTCTCGGAAGGAGGGTCGCAGGTCGATGGGAGCCATTTCCCAACGTGGGCGATGGCGGGGGTGAGGGCGGGAGGTGTCGGGGCGTTGGGGCGGGCGACGTCTCGCGTGACGCGGTGGGCGGTGGCGGGGGGTGGGTGGAGTGGGGAGGGTGGTGTGCGGGGCGTGGAGGGGCGGGGGTCGGAGCGGG